>JZKD02S2434211.1:50897-67131 GCA_000966675.3 Picea glauca
ATCCAACAATCCTAACGGGTTTGGAGCTCCTGTATTCAAGTATTGTTGGAATGTTGGATACTCATATTTATGATGGACTTATGTTTTATAGGTGACACACCACACTCCCTTGCACTTTTCTTTTCCTTTCGTAATTTCTTGTAACTGAATAGTTAGTGGAGTCAGTTGTTACTTAACTTGAGCCATCCCCGCGCTATTTTCTCCTAGAGGAGATGCTTCTAATTTCATTGCAATTTCCAGAGCTTTCAACTGCAACATAATATTATGTTGCATCAAAGGAAAATGTATATGTGGTAATAAACCTCCAATAAACCATTCTCGATGTTTTTCATCCAAAATCTGAAATGTTCACCGATATTTCAATATATTAAACCTTTGATTGTAGTCCCATAATGATTCATTTATTATTTGTTTTATCTCCTTTAACTCTATAATGCATTGCGACTAGAACTTAGGCTTCTGGTATTCTTTTAGAAAATCTTGTCTTATCTCTGCCAATGTTATCATCTGACCTGCAGGTGTAGTATTATGATATTTCATATACCATAATAGTGCCCAATCTCTAAAATTTGTTTCCAACTGTGCAATCTTCGCATCATCATTCTGGACATTCTTCACGGTCCATATCGTGTCAGAAAACAGAAGATGTTGTCTAGGATCTTCTAACTTGGCCCCTTGAAAGAGAGGCATCCTTAAGGTGAGATCTACCCCTGCCATCGTATTATGCACGATATTCTTTCCTAATACCACTAATTTATTCTGACTCGATGTACTTCTTCCAATACTTTGATTACTTGCACTACTATCTTTACTTCCTCCACTAACTACAATTGACAAAACTTTTGATCTTACCTTAGTTCATGGCGACGCACAAAGGGTTGTGTGTTTGACGTAGAGTCCAATCTGAGCGGGATCCTCTTATACTTGACTGAGCTGACAGATCTTTTATTTTATGCAAAAACTCCCTTCGATCTGGAATATTGCACTGGTGTCTCTTTCCTCATTCTCACTGTGCTTCCTTTCTTTCTCAGCCATAGTCCTCTTCTTATTCGGTCTAAATCTCTTACCATTACACAATATTCTAATATCTTCATTCATCACACACTCTTCTTCATTCAACATCCTTAGAGCGGTTGTTCCTCATTCCTTCTTTTCATCTTTTTTATGCGCATATCATTCCCTAGTCAGCCCCCATTTCCCCTATGTACGTGAAGGCGCTTAGCAATCAGATTCCATTGTCATAATGATTTTGTTGCACAACAACATCTTAATCCACATAGATATTGACTTTGGGTATATTCCACATGGTCCTTTAAATAATTCCCTCTCCACGACATTGTACGATTTAGTGCAATCCATAACAAATCTAGTAATGTAACCTCCCATCACAATGTCCAACCAGTAGTCAACTGTGTGTGAAGTCTTATTGCTTACTACATTAACTTGTCAAATCAATTCAAGAGTTCAATTCCTCAAAGTCGTAGTTCGATATCTTCCAGTCTGCTCAATAAATCTTTGGATCCACTATGCTAATACATTGGGAATGACAACAAAGAAAATTTCATGCAAATCTTTAAAAACATACCTTTGTAACCATTCCTCTATGTTGATTTGTGGATTATGATTATGATCTACTGCAAACTCGATCTCCTTAGTGTTCCACCATTCTCCAATCTCCTCCTTAGTAGGCCTCCACATCCCTCATTTGCAAATCTCGGACCCGACAATGGAACCATTTGTTGGCACGCAGTTGGAAGACCCGAGGTTAATCATTAATAAACCAACAAAACCATTAGACACCGGCCGTTTCGGCATCACCTGCAAGCAAGTGAAGTCTCACCCAAGGCATCTAGAGGGGTTGCAGGAACCAAGCTTATGCAATGATGAGGGGAAGTGAGGCATTCAACATGACCACATTATGCATTATCCATTCATTTATTGTATGCACAGCTTCCATTACTTAATTGTTAATTATTAGGAAATATACCATGTGCGCAACATTACTCCACTTAGCATCCATTCATTCATCATTAACTTAGGTGTGTATGATCATTAACAACATATATTCAGAATATTAAACATTCACCATTATTGCGCAGTAACCACAAATAGTAAACAAATCTATACTAACCATCCATCACATGTGTAAGAAACATAACACACATAAGCAACATATCAAGACACGAGGTTTTAACGTGGTTCACCCCAATTTGGCTACGTTCACAATGACTAGATTCTTTTTTTATTCATTTGCAATCTCCTTACAGTTGTGCACTATGCTTACAAAAAGATATATCAGTTGACATTACCCAAACTTGCCTAAGACATTATGTTGTAGTGCGAGCCTAACTCCCGAAAACCTCAGTCATAACTCAAAACACTCGAACACTTAGCCAACTTCTCCCTCAAACATTATTAACTATCTCCTCTACCCAAAATGCATTATATATTTATAGTTTTCTATCAGGGCTTAGCCCGTTACAACATGGCTACAAAGTGGAAAAATTGTCCCAAAAATTCCTAAATAACTCATGTTTCTTGCACACCGACTCCTGATAATGCGGTAGCATCTTTCCGTGTGCGTTGTTTCTTTGCCAAAATGTCGCACGAAGCACTTTTGCGTGATTCCCAAAACTTATCCAAAATAGCCTGCTCCAACACCAAGTCTAATGTGAGCCCTTTGAAGTGAATATGTGAAATCGTTCCATTCAATGGCCCAATCACCTGCCAGATTTAATTCATCAGCATTCAACCAACCTTGTGCCAAAATAGTAGTAATAGTTGGATTTGACATTCTATTTAATGTAGTTTTCCCAATCATTTGAAAATAGTAAATCAAATCTTCAAAAAGAAAGATTCTTCTATCACAGCCCATAATAACATCAACACCAACTCTAACTTGTCACCCATTACCAACTTTCCATGCCAAAAAGGAACCTATCACATGGAATTAAGCCAAGGTTAGGGCTTTCCATTGGTTTGAGATATTATGGGTACTTTTCCTTTCCTTACTTATCCAATCCAATTTTGTTTCGGGAGCAATGTACTTTTGTATTAAAATCCTCCTTCACATACTCTCTTTGGTGATCCTATTCCACAGTGATTTAGCAACAAGTGATTGTCCAAACGAATGTATCTCCTTCAATCTGCATCATGCCAAAGCCTTTGGAGTATCATTTTTTCTCCAATTAACCCAGTGAGTGCCCTTATATTCACTACTTCCCTGTCATAAAAAAAAATTGAAACTATACTTCCTGATCTTATCCAAAATTTCTTTAGGGATATGGGCCAATGTATGTCAGTACACATGAATATCCTCCAATACATACTTTACCATAACTAAATGTCCTCCTCTAGTCAGACACATGTTGCACCATAATGAAATTGTCTTTACATAAAAAAAAAATTCCATGGAAACCATAATTTTTCTTTCAGTCTTCACATAAATTTTTTTTTAGATGGAAACCTAGATATTTTACACCTATATTTATGTCTAAAGACTGAAAGGGAAGATATATTTTAACAACTGTATCAAGACCATTAGTGACTTTATAAGAATAAAGAGTAAATTTTGTCTCATTAAATTCCATCCATGTAACTTTTTTATAGAGAAGGAGAATATCCATGTAGGCATTGAGTTCTCGTTCTAAACTAAAAAAAAAGGAGAGCAATACATAATCTAAAAATAGTAGATGTGTAAGACTTTCCCATTTTCCAATCCTAATACCTTTCACTAATCTCTTCTTCTTAGCATCAACCAAAGCTCTACTAAGTCCATTTGCCACTAGGAGAAATATATTGGGAGAGAGAAGGAAACCTTGCCTCAACTCCCTATATGACTTAAAGAAATTAGAGGCTACAAAATTAATTAGAACAATGAAGGACACAAAAGTAACACATGCCATGATCCATTTGACTATGCGGTAGGAGAAACCAATTTGTATTAAAAATGATTTCAAATAAATCCAAGAGACCCTATCATATGCCTTCGACAAATCAAGCTTAACTATAACAACATGATCGTTGGAGAGTTTGATGGAGTGAAGACCCTCTTAGGTTTTTCCTATGGCTTTGTGAATCTACCTTCCCTCAAGGAAGCCAAACTATTTTGTTTAGATAAATTTGGATAGTAAATGCTTAATCCTAACAGCCAGAACCTTGGAAATAATCTTGTAAAGGCATTTACATAAAGATATGGGCATATATCCTTCAAAAGTATCAGGGTAATCCACCTTGGGTATCAAAGAAATAAATGTTGTATTTATATTCCCTAGAACCTTCCTTGACACCTAACCTATCCATCCACCTAAATAAGATCCTCACCCGATAACTCAAAAAAGGTAACATATAATTCAATAGTCCACCCATCTGGACTGTTGGAATATTGAGAGGGGGGGGTGAATCAATATTAGTACTTTTAATCCTTTTTAACCAGAGTGTGTATTGTTTACTTTATGAGTATATTACTAACAATTTTCAATATGATTAGTATACATAAGCCGTGAAAAATAAGAAACCACACATAAACATAGTACACCAAAAATTTACGTGGAAACCCAATGCGGGAGAAAATTACAGAATGTTTTTCTTATATTTTCAAAAGAAGTACATTCATAGGAAGCACCAACTTCCTTTTTTTCCAGCTACAATCAGAAGGAGGCTACAACCCCTTATTTTCTCATGCTCTAACCTAAAGGAATATACAACTCCCTGATTCTCTGGCTCCAACCAAAAGGAGGCTACAACCCCCTATGTTCTCCGACTAGAACCGAAAGGTGGCTACAACCACCTATCATTGACCCGTCCAACCACCATGAAATATAAGTGTCAAATAACTGATACTACCTCTGTCACTCTGTCACTGTCAATCTATCCCTGTAAGACCTGTCACTTTAAAACCTATAATAACAACTTGTCACAACCTATAGCAACAACCTGTCTCAACCTGTAGCAACAACCTATCACAATAATCTCCTCAACCAATCAGATATGATCACATAGATCTCATACCCATTATCACAAGTGTACATCTCAAACCATGTACAACTATGTCTCTCTAATCATGTGCCATACATATACAAACAATCATAAAAAAAGTGTAGAGAACTCTCACATCAACCAAGCATCAAACCCTCATTGTTATGTAGTCTCAAATTGTACCAATAACTTTAGCAACACACCTCAACCAAAATCCCTCAAACATGTACCAAGGAATACAAGACATACCTCAACAATATGCCCAATAATGTATGCCAACTACAAACAACAAATATACCAGCACTGTACCTATGTAGATCTGTCTCGTACAGTATGTACCATACATCCAATAGTCCCTCAAGGGAAAATACTCAATCTCTAATAACCATATCTCACACAATCACCAACATCCAACTGTAAACAAGCATATAACATACCTTTTGATCACGTAGATAGATTTGTTGTACCTGAACACTGTCACACTTCCTATAGCCTCACCTCAGCTTATGCAAACAGAACCACACTTCATTCTTCAAATCCGGTAGTTCCTCGCATGACAAAGGTGGGTGTCAGGCTAGCCTCGCGATATGTTTACTATTTGACCCACGGGGATGACACTAATATTTGTTTGGTCCCTCATACTTACGCAAATTCAGATTTATCAATGAGTACCTGCAATAAACCTTTCACAAGATAGATATTCAATGTGCTCAAAAATAGGTGTTAATGGGAGTCTCTTGCTCTCTTATTTATACTCTCCAAGTGCCTTCCTTTAGGGGTCATCTTCTAACTATTTTACCCAACTTCCCTCTTTTAGGGATAACCCACTTTCTTGTTGCAACTACTTTACCCATAATTAGTAAACTCGCCACTTCTTGTTGCAACTAATTTATTTTTAATTATTTTCTTATTTCAACAACATTTCCCATAATTAACTCCTAGTTGCAACCACTTTGACTAGTAAACTTCTTGATGACTTCCTAGGAGCTTCTAGAATAATTGACTTCTTTATTGACCTTCTAGGGGCTTCTAGAATATTCATGAGAGTCTTCCAACTTCACTAAGCCATATCTCCTCAACCGTGAGGAACTACGTGACATACTACATATCACCAGAAACGACATGATGTGTATTATACATCTATGATAGTCTTACCTGCAATTTCATTGATCTTCATTCCATTATTCCTCATACAAAATCAGGTCCATTAACCACACCTCTGGGGCTCCGGGAATTTGCTATTAGACTTGCTTCAAGGGTTGACATCAATGAAAACCAACCCAATCTATCAACATGGACCTGAGCTCGTGTCCTTCTTAAAGGTAGTCAGAACGTTATGTAACTCCTCCTTAGATATAGGCCTGCACATCCTTTCATTTTCATAATTAGTATCCCACTTAGGGAAAAAAGGAAATTACCTTCAAAATTTCCACAATATTAGCTCCAACAGACTCCTAAAAAATGGCCTTGAAATGTTGAACTCCAAGATATGTTGGCTCCTTAAATCCTATCATGTTATTTCCTTCAGAGTTGGTTATTTCCTTGATGGTGTTAATGTTCCTCCCATGGTTATAATTTTTTTGAAAGTATTTAGTGTTTTGATCAATGGCTTCAATCCATGTGGCTCGACTTTCATACGCCAATCCATCTCCTTATCTAGCAACAACTTGGATCACACATATTCTAACTATTTTAGTTCCTTCAAACCCCCCTCATCAAATATACCTTGATAATTTCCCTGGACCAAAATATCCAATGATTTCTCAATCTCGGCTAGTTGAGCATCTCTAGTTCTAAATATTTCCCCTGTCCAAGATGCTACCTTCTCTTTTACATGTTTCAGAGATAGGGATAATTGTTTACAGGCAAATGATTCTTGATCAAAAGAGTATGGTTACCAATTATTATCAACTATATCTTGAAACTCATCCTCGGTGGTCCAACTGGGGTGAAATTTGAATGGGGATCCTAGTTTTGATCCTAGAGTGTCAAATTCTAACCATATGGGGTAGTGATCACAGTGCCTGGTAGCTCCAACCCAAGTCTCAAATGTTTCCACCTTCTGAATGAGGGTATCCTAAACCAAAAACTAGTTCAATCGTTTAGAAACTACATCATGAATAGATCTATTATTAATACAAGTGTGTCTTAGTTTGACAAGTTCAATATCTACCCATAAAGAAGCTTTAAAGTATGATTGGAAGAAATCGATAAGTATATTATGCCTAGAACCATGCCCCCATGCTTCTTTGTTATTCAGTGTTAGATTCAGATCACCAATGATAACAATTTTATCATATTTTATGCACTTGAAAGTGATAAGGCTATCCCAGAAATTTCGTCATCCTTCATATGGCCCATAAGTGTTGAGAATAGGCAAAGAGTGTCCCAAGATTTTGTAGAAAACTTCTATAAACAAACTGAATTAATTGATAATGCATTTGACAACACAACATTATTATTCCAACCTACAATGATCCCCCTAAATAAACCCTCAAAATCGAGGGCAAGAAAATCCGAACCCTCCATCAACTTTTTAAGTTCAATGATCCAAAGGTCCCCTTTTCCCATGGTTTCTTGCAGCAAAACAATCTCAGGTATTTCAAGATGTACCAATCACTTGAGGGATAATCATTTGGCTTATCCCCATAGGCCCCAAATATTTATCGACAAAATATTCACATGCAAGCCATTGGAGGGGCTTGTCACACTCTAATGACCCCAATAATAACTCATTGTTTTCCTTGATTGATTTCTTTGATTACTTTTTCTTGTGCCCATTTAATGGTGGACTTCCTACCGACTGAGCTACTCCCCACTTCTCCTACAAAATCCATTCCTCGACCTATGTAGGGTCCTAGCACAAAAATTTTCCCTTTCTTAGGATGTAGATTGTAATTTCCACCTCCTCTAGAATAAACATAAAAAAAATAGGATCTCAACCCCCCCATTGGCCCCGGGCCCACTTGCTCACATGGATCATTGTCATCTGATAGGTTAACTAGAGGGATAATAGAAAAAAGGGGATTTTCGATCATCTTTGGAGGTCGACCTTTAGATCTCTTATTCAGAATAGAGGAACCATCACCTATCCCTTCGACACCCCCCGAAAATTATTGATAGAGAATGAACAATAACGGGAAAGATTCAACTTACTCACATCATCCACACAAGTATTAATAGTTTCCTTTAAGACCCATGGAATATGTGAGGAGGGTCTATGCTCCAAAGTTGGACCTTCTTCATTTTAAATACCCAATCCAAGACCTAAAAGTGGTCGTTCTCCAGCAATTAAAGGTATCTAAAGATCCTCAATAAGGAGTTATGTTGAGTTGGATTATTTTCATACACCAAACTACCCAAAACGGGGTCCACAAAACTGTTGGCTTTTCATCTTCCAAGGTTAGGGTTTTGGATTTTCTTTATGATAAAAAGGTATTTGGAGCCTCATTGTAACATTCATATTCTTGCGAATGTGAGTATTCGTCACATCTCTTCTTAGAGATAAGCTGCCACCATTCTAGCAAGCCTTTCACTCTATATTTTTACAGTCTTGTACATTTCGCTCATTAAGAGAAACTGTGTATTACTGTATCTCTGTGTTTGTGGTTGCATCTCTGATATATTTATGTTATATTATTGGTTATCTGAGATATCTTTGTACATTTCTTTATTATATCTCCACTCTCGTATATAAAATACAAAACCCTAACCCCGGAAGATGAAAATCCCACAGTTTTGTGGACCCCGTTTTGGGTAGTTTGGTGTATCATCTTCCTGGGGGATTAACTTTGGAATATGATCTATATTTGGGGTGCACGATAGATCATTGGAAAGGAATCATCGAGGAGATTCATTTTGGGGGCTCAATTAGAGCTTATAGAAATTATTGAGGTGCTCAATCCCAAAAAAACTTCATTTAGACCCTCAAAATGGCCTCGAAAGTTTAGGAACCAAAAAACTGCTAAAAATAGTAAATTGCCAGAAGACTGTTTTGGGCCAGTTGGAATAGGTGGGTGGCCACCAATATCCACCTGGATCAATCCTCCCTCCTTAGGAAGCAATGGTCTACATTGCGTTGAGTGCCCGAGGGAGAGGGAAAAGTGTTTGATGAATCTGCATCTTGTTGAGTTGCTTGCCTTGCTGGAGAAGTTGTGTTGCTTAGCTTGTTGAAGGTTGTCACGAACTTGTGGTTGTAAGGGTTGGACCTTTTTAACCAGTCTGGATATATGATATGATTGTGTGCAGAAGGACTCCTTGCGGTTTTCTTCAATCTTTTCAACCTTCTTTTGTTGGACATAAGGTGCTTGGACTAAGGCTGCAGTGGTTGCGGTGTTCTTCTATTCACCTTTTGAACATACTCTGAAGAAGATGAATTTTTTAGTATGAGATACTACCTTGTGACACTATTTAGGTGGGACAGTAGTTGGAACTACCTCTAGTATCTTGTAGAGATGACCCCCTAGAGTAACAATGACACTACGGGGTCGAGACTCATAAATAGCATGGTCCTTCCACATATATGGATGGCCCAACAAAACATCACAGACATCCAATGGGGAAACATCACATAATACCTCATCCTTGAAGGATTGGATGTCGTATGAAAATCAACACTATTGGTTGACACGGAGGACTCGTCCCTGGCAAAGCCACCCGATGTTGTATGGTTGCGGGTGTGGTGTTGTCGACAATCCCAACTATTTGACGACCTCTGCTGAGATGAGGTTCTTCTATCTTCCATTATCAACAATAAAGTACAACGGGATCTTGTTCACCCACATCTGTGAATGAAAAAGGTGCTCCCCCTCTTCAGGATCTACGGGTTCTTTTGGTTGAACTGTTGCGGTCATGACAGTAGCAGTGGGGTCTGCGTCGATGATCTGTCTTCTACCAGTATTTTCTTAATCAGATTTTGAATCAGGGTTCAGCTCCTTGTCTTTGATCTCGACCACCAATGACTATTTTGAGTGACATTCATCGGTGTTGTGCTAGGGGATTTTGTGGAAATTGCACCATTTTTCAGTGTCCTTCGTCTTTTCAATGCCCTTCTTTTCATGTGGCTTAGACTAGTTTTCTGAAGGTTGGTTGTTAGGTTCGTCTTTACCATACTTTGGTTGTTTCGGATTTGCAGATACAAACTCTCGCTTTTTCTAGTGCTTAAATTTCTACTTGATTTTAAAAACATATCAATAAGCAGCACCCAATGATGAGATGTCCAGAAAATCCATTTCAGTTTGGATGTATCTATGTAGAGCCCCATGGTATTTCAGAACCAAATGTCACTCGAAGTCTTTGATACCCAGCTTGGTGCACAAGGTATGGAAGGTATTGGTGAACTCTAACATTGCTTGTCCCCTCTCTTGACACAATGTCGTCCATCTCATGTATTGGTCTTCATAGTTTCCAACATGGTAATATTGTTCCTTGACCGCATCCACAAAAAAATACCAAGTGGGCTCGGCCCCATATATTCCAGACTCCTCTATGCAACTTTTCTCCCAGTAATTTTCCCACCAATGTTTGACAAGGGGGAAATCCTTAAGGAGTGTGAATGTGAGCTTTTCCCTATCGAAAAAATTGTGAATGGAGAAATAACCTTCTAGCATATTTAACCATTTTTCTAGGGAATCCGCAACTATATGACCTTCAAATACAGCAATATAAAAATTAACCTGTACCTTGAAAGGAGAGGCTCTTCCAAAGTGGTCGCTTGATGAAGACGCACATGTTTCTATCGGCAGACGTTGAAGGATGTGGGAAAAATTCTCCATCATTTCATCCCTCTGTCGCATGAGAGCTTGCTCAAGCAATAGATTGATAAAATCTTTTGTTCCATTGTTTTTTATTTTCCTCCACCATGGAGGGTTTCTTGGGCGTGCGAGAGTGATTGTTCTCAAGAGAGACAAGCTTGAGACCCAACTTGCTATACTTGGACCTTGTCAAGGACATGCACTGAAAAACAATCAAGAACATCCTTCTCTGATACCATTGATCCGGATTATTTTCGACACGAAATGAGAGCAGAGATATAACACTGAAATATGCATATATATTGCAAGAGAACCAATAATATAACAAAGATATATTAGATATATAACAAGAGGCACAAATATACATTAATACACAATTTCTATTAATGAGCGAAATGTACAAAACTGTAGAAATACAGATTGAACGACTCGCTAGAATGGTGGCAACTTATTTATGAGAAGAGATGTGATGGCTACTCACATTCGCAAGAAGATGATTTTACAATGAGGCTCCAAAGACATTTTTATCATAAAGAAAATCCAAAACCCTAACCCCAAAAGATGAAAAGGCAACAGTTTTGTGGACCCCATTTTGGATAGTTTGGTGTATCAACTTCCCAAGGGAATAGCTTTGGCACATGATCTTCGTTTGGGGTGAATGATAGCTCATTGAGGAGATTCATTTTGGAGGGTCAATTAGAGACTTTGGCTATCATTGAGGTGCTTTATCCCATAAAAACTTCATTTAGACCCTCAAAATGGCCCTAGAAGTTTAGTAACCGAAAAACTGCTAAAAATAGTAAAGTTCCATAAGACTGTTTTGGGCGGGTTGGAATAGGTGGGTGGCCACTGATAGCCACCTGGATCAAATGTAATCCCTTCATTTCCCTTACCCACTTCCTTGTGTGAATAATTCAAGGGAGCTACTTCAGTAACTGACTTTTGATCAACAATCTCCTTTGTTTCAAATGGCCTCTTCTCCTCATAAGTGTCTCTCTATGAATCCTCTTTCCTCCACATATTTTTAAAGAAAGGATTCAAACAATCCAAAGGGCCAGGATTTATGTGATAGACTCTCCTTTTTCCTCCTTTATAGATCAAGTCAAAATAATGGATAAATTCCTTTGATACACCTTTGAAATTAATGCATTCTTCACCTAAAGGGTCCTCACTTTCCAAATGGTATTTAGGGCCTTTTTTTTTAACAACTTGTCTATGAAAAAAATTTGTCACAAAATCCCCTTCCACTAGCCATTTTTCTTAGCTTTTTTGCTACCATCATGCTTCCTCCCATGCTAAGAGTATGTGCCTTTCCTTCTCTAATGTGTCAAATTCTATTAATTTCTCAAAGGATTTTTGAAAGTCCACTAAATTTTCCAACATGTTTTAAATTTTCACTTATGCCTATATTAAATCAAATTTTGATTTGGCCTAATTTATCACCTTTAATTTGACTCTAGAGAGGTTTTCTGCTAGTTTCCCAATTGCATTATGTTCCAATTTGGGATTGAAGGACATCTATGAGTCTTGCACTAGGTTTTGGAAAACCTCCTACAACCCAATGTGGATTATACTTGAAAGGATATTGAAGTTTGGGTTCATGATCATCTATCTCCGTTAAATTGGAAAAAAGATCAGATCTCCCCTATTATACAATAATACCTTGATATTTTTCTAGAGTCGTGATCAAATAATATGTTATCAACCATTTTTCCAATATTTTAGTTATCAAATCCTCTCCTTTTTTATTGTTTCTCCAAGTTGACTCCATGATTAGAGGGGCAATATCAACTAGATTTTGAGTTTCATTGAAGTGCCTAAAATAATCCAGAAAAGGGCTTTGTTCTAGAGTCAACATGATCCGGATTATTTTTGGAACGAAATGAAAGCAGATATATTACAATGAAGTGCACATAAATATTACCAGAAACAAAGAAATACAATAATACATGATTTATATTAATGAAAGAAATATAGAGACTGTAACAATATAGAGTGAAAGACTCGTTAGAATGGTGGCAGCTTATCTCTGAGAAGAGATCTAACAGCTATGCTCATTCGAAAGAAGATGAGTATAATGAGGCTCTGGATGCCTTTTTAATAATAAACATGAATGCCAAAACCCTAGACATCCAAAAACCTAACCCTAAGAGATGAAGCGCCAAAAGTTATGTGGGCCCTGTTGGGGTAAGTTAGTACATCAACTTCTCGAGGTCATAACTTTTGCATACGATCTCCTTTTTAGGACGGTGATAGCCCGTTGGAAAGGTCTTTTCAAGAATATGCATTATGCCATTAAAATCTAACTCAATCTACCCCTTCTGTATTGTGGCAAGCCAAGAAAACATTGTTTAGGGCCCCAAAATGGCCCTGGAAGTATAGAAAGATGTACTAACATGAACACTTCCAAAATAATCCAGTTGGAATATGTGGGCAGCCAACATTATCCACATGGATGTTGTGTAGGGCTTCAGGATAGCACCATAAGTGCAGAACCCACAATTACAAAGAAATGTCCCCATTACAAAGAAACATGTTGAACTGAAAAACTGTCAAGATGAGCCAATTGGAATTTGGAACAAGTGGGTGGCCACCAATATCCACCTAGATTAGTCTTCCCCCCTTAGGAAGCAATGGTCTCCATTATGTTGAGTGCCCAGGGAAGAGGGGAAAGTGTTTGTTGAATCCGAACCTTGGTGAGTTGTGTGCCTTGCTGGAAAAGTTGCATTGCTTGGTCTGTGGAAGGTTGTCATGAACTTATTGTTGGCGGGGTTGAATCTATTCCACCAACTTATTGTCTCTGGGCTTGATGGGGCATTGTGTAGGAACCATCATAGGTGAAGAAAGAATATATTCTTTCTCTTCTACAATATGCTTATGTTGGATAGAAGGTGTTGAGGTTGTAGTGGTTGCAGTGGCCTTCTGTGCATCCTTTGAATAGGTTGTGAAGAGGCTGAATTTTGAAATATGAGAGATTACCTTGTGACACTGTTTTGGTGGAACGGTAGTCGAAACTACCTCTATTTTGTAGAGTTGACCCCCCAAAGTAATAATGACACTATGGGTTCGAGACTCATAAACAACATGATGTTTCCACATATATGGTTGTCCTAGAATAACATCACAGACATCAATAGGGGCAACATCACACACTACCTCATCCTTGAAGGGCTAGATGCCAAAGGACAGGTGGCACTATTGGCTAACACGAAGATCTCTTCCCTAGTGAAGCCACCCGATGTTGTATGACTATTGTTGTGGTGTGGTCGACAACCCCAACTGTTTCGCGACCTCATCCGAGATGAGGTTCTTCTTCATGTCGCTATAAAAATGAAATGTAACAGGGTCCCCTTCACCCACATTTGTGAATGGAAGAGGTGTTCCCCCTCTTAAGGATCTACTGGTTCTTCTGGTTGAATTGTTGTGGTCGCGACAGTAGCAGTGGGGCCTACATCGATGATCTCTATTTTTTCATTATTTTTTGGATCAGATCCTGAATCAAGGTTCGACTCCTTGTCTTTGATCTCAACCACCAATGACTGTTTCGAGTGACATTCATTGGTGTTGTGCCAAGGGATTTTGTGGAAGTCACACCACTTCCCATTGTCATTCTTCATCTTTCCTTTATCCTTCTTTTCTCTGGTATCTTGTAGAGTTGACCCCCCAAAGTAATAATGACACTATGGGGTCGAGACTCATAAACATCATGATGTTTCTAAATATATGGTTGGCCCAAAAAAACATCACATACATCAAGAGGGGAAACATCACACACTACCTCATCCTTTACGGGATGGATTTCATAGGACAGGTGACACTATTGGCTAACACGGAGATCTTGTCCCTGGTGAAGCCATCCGATGTTGTATGGCTACAGGTGTGGTGTTATCGACAACTCCAACTATTTCATGACCTTAGTTGAGATGAGGTTATTATGGCTGCCACTATAAACAATGAAATGAAACAAGGTCTCCTTCACCCACATCTGTGAATGGAAGAGGTGCTCCCCCTCTTAATGATCTACTAGTTCTTCTAGTTGAATTGTTGTGGTCGTGACAGTAGCAGTGGGGTCTACATCGATGATCTATATTTTTTCATTATTTTCTCGATCAGATTCTGAATCAGGGTTTGGCTCCCTGTCTTTGATATCGGCCACCAATGAGTGTTTCAAGAGACATTCATCAGTGTTGTGCCAAGGGATTTTGTTGAAGTCACACCACTTTCCAGTGTCATTCTTCCTCTTTCCTTTATACTTCTTTCCTCTGGTATCCTATAGATTTGACCCCCCAAAGTAATAATGACACTACATGGTCAATACTCATAAACAACATAGTGCTTCCACATATATGGTTGGCCCAAAACAACATCACAGACATCAAGAGGGGAAGCATCACACACTACCTCATCCTTGAAGGGTTGGATGCCATAGGACATGCGACACTGATGGATAACATGGATATCTTGTCCCTGGTGAAGCCACCCGATGTTGTATGGTTGTGGGTGTAGTGTTGTCGACAACCCCAATTGTTTCATGACCTCAGCTGAGATGAGGTTCTTCTGGTTTCCGCTATAAACAATGAAATGCAACAGGGTCCCCTTCACCCACATATGTGAATGGAAGAGGCACTACCCCTCTTAAGGATCTACTAGTTCTTTTGGTTGAATTTTTGCAGTCACGACAGTAGAAGTGGGGTCTATGTCGATGATCTATATTTTTTCATTATTTTCTTGATCAGATTATGAATCAGGGTTCAACACCTTGTTTTTTATCACAGCCACCAATGATTGTTTTGAGCGACATTCATCGGTGTTGTGCCAGGGGATTTTTTGAAAGTCGCACCACTTCCCATTATCATTATTCGTCTTTCCTTTATCCTTATTTCCTCTGGTATCCTATAGAGTTGACCCCCTAGAGCAATAATGACACTGCGGAGTCGAGACTCATAAACAACATGATGTTTCC
This sequence comes from Picea glauca, assembly GCA_000966675.3. Taxonomy (NCBI): domain Eukaryota; kingdom Viridiplantae; phylum Streptophyta; class Pinopsida; order Pinales; family Pinaceae; genus Picea; species Picea glauca. The sequence continues at coordinate 66,591 of JZKD02S2434211.1, forward strand.
ACATATATGGTTGGCCCAAAAAAACATCACAGACATCAAGAATCACACAATAACTCATCCTTGAAGAGTTGGATGCTATAGGATAAGCTACACGGTTGGCTGACACAGAGATCTCGTCCCTGATGAAGCCACCCGATGTTGTATGGCTATGGGTGTGGTGTTGTTGACAACCCCAACTGTTTCACGACCTCAGCTGAGATGAGGTTCTTCTGGTTGTCCCTATAAAAAATGAAATGCAACAAGGTCCCCTTCACCCACATCTATGAAAGGAAGAGGTGGCCCCCCTCTTAAGGATCTACTGGTTCTTCTGGTTGAATTGTTACACATCACGACAGTAGTAGTGGGATCTACGTTGATGATATGTATTTTTTCATTATTTTGTGGATCAGATTCTGAATCAATGTTCGGCTCCTTGTCTTTGATCTTGACCACCAATGATTGCTTTGAACGACATTCTCGATGTTGTTCCAAGGGATTTTTTGGAAGCCCCACCACTTCCCAATGTCATTCTTCATCTTTCCTTTATCCTTCTTTCCTATGG
>JZKD02S2434211.1:71437-89073 GCA_000966675.3 Picea glauca
TCAATACTTTAGAACTAGGGAAAGAGTAGTATTCTGTCACTGTTTGTTCCAGATCCAGGTGGATCTGGGGAGATCGGTTTGTGTCCGCACTTACGGATTTATCCTAAAACAGGCCCCCCTCTTAAGGATCTACTGGTTCTTCTGGTTGAATTGTTACACATCACGACAGTAGTAGTGGGATCTACGTTGATGATATGTATTTTTTCATTATTTTCTGGATCAGATTCTGAATCAATGTTCGGCTCCTTGTCTTTGATCTCGACCACCAATGATTGCTTTGAACGACATTCTCGATGTTGTTCCAAGGGATTTTTTGGAAGCCCCACCACTTCCCAATGTCATTCTTCATCTTTCCTTTATCCTTCTTTCCTATGGTATCCTGTAGAGTTGACCCCCCAGAGTAATAATGACACTACGGGCTCAAGACACATAAACAACATGATGTTTCCGCATATATGGTTGGCCAAAACAACATCACAGACATCAAGAATGGAAACATCACACACTACCTCATCCTTGAAGGGTTGGATGCCATAGGACATGCAACATTGTTGGCTGACACGAAGATCTCGTTCCTAGTGAAGCCACCCAATGTTGTATGGATGTGGGTGTGGTGTTGTCTAAAACCCCAACTGTTTGATGACCTCATTTGAGGTGAAGTTCTTCTGGTTGCCGCTATAAAAAAATGAAATGCAATAGGGCCCCCTTCACCCACATATGTGAATGGAAGAGGCGCTCCCCCTCTTAAGGATCTACTGGTTCTTCTGGTTGAATTGTTGTGATCGTGACAGTAGCAGTGGGGTCTAGGTCGATGATCTGTATTTTTTCATTATTTTCTGGATCAAATTCTAAATCAAGGTTTGGCTCCTTGTCTTTGATCTTGGACACCAGTGACTCTTTCGAGCGACATTCATTGGCATTTTTCCTGGGGATTTTGTGGAAGTCGCACCACTTCCTAGTGTCATTCTTTGTCTTTCCTTTATCCTTATTTTTTTGTGTCTTGGACTGATTGTCAGGAGGCTATTGGTTAGGTTCGTATTTATCATGCTTTGGCTGTTACAGATTTGCATACCCAAACTCCCGTTTTTCCTAGTGCCTAAATTTATGCTCTATTTTGACAGCATATCGATAGGCAGCTCCCAATGATGAGATGTTTAAAAAATCCATTTTGGTTTGGATGTATCTATGCAGAGCCCCATGGTATTTCATAACCATATTCTACTCAGAGTATTTGATACTCAACTTGGTGTGCAAGGTATGGAAAGTATTTGTGAACTCTGGCACTATTTGGCTCTTCTCTTGCGGCAGTGTGGTCCATCTCATGTACTAGTCTTCATAGTTATCAACAAGGTAATATTGTTCATTGACCACATCCACAAAAATATCCAAAGTGGGATTGGCCCCATATATTCCAAATTCCTTTGTGGAACTTTTCTCCCATTAAGTTTCCTACCAATGTTTGACATGGAGGAGAGCCTTAAGGAGTGTGAAGGTGATCTTTTCCTTGTCGGAAAAATTGTGAACAGAGAAATAACCTTCTAGCAGATTTAACCATTTGTCTAAGGAATCTGCATCTATCTGATCTTCAAATACAGGAATATAAAAATTAACTTGTACCTTGAAGGGAGAGGTTTGTCCAAAGTGGTTGCTTGATGAAGATATGCATGTTTCTATCGGTAGGCGTTGAAGGATGTGGGGAAAATTCTCCATCATTTCGTCCCTCTGTCGCGTGAGAGCTTGCTCAAGCAACATGTTAATAAAATCTTATGCTCCATCGTTTTCCTTTGCTTCCACTATGGAGGGTTTCTTGGGTGTGCGATAGCAATTTTCCTCAAGAGAGACAAGATCAAGACCCAACTTGTTATACTCGGACCTTGTTGGGACATGCACTGAAAAACGATCAAGAGCAGCCTGCTTTGATACCACTGATCTGGATTATTTTCGGAAAGAAATGAAAGCAGAGATATTACAATGAAGTGCACATAAATATTACCAGAAACATAGAAATACAGTAATACATGATATCTATTAATGAAAGAAATGTACAGAGACTGTAAAAATACAAAGTGAAAGACTCGCTAGAATGGTGGCAGCTTATCTCTGAGAATATATGTGACGGATACACTCATTCACAAGAATATGAGTACAATGAGGCTCTGAAGAATTTTTTTATAATAAACATGAATGTCAGAACTCTAGGCATCCAAAAACCTAACCCTAAGAGATGAAGCACCAAAATTTATGTGGGCCCTTTTGGGGTAAGTTAGTACATCAACTTCCTGTGGTCGTAACTTTTTCAAATGATCTCCGTTTTAGGCGTGTGATAGCCCGTTGGAAAGGTATTTTCGAGAACTACGCATTATGTCATCAAAATATAAATTCATCTATAGTTTGATTGTGGAAATCCAAGAAAAAATTGTTTAGGGCCCCAAAACGACCCTGGAAGTACAGAAAGATGTAGTGACATGAAAACTTCCAAAATAAGCTGATTGGAATAGGTGGGTGGCCACCATTATCCAACTGGATGTTGTGTAGGGCTTCAGGAAATCCCTGGAAGTGTAGAACCCACAATTACAAAGAAATATCCTCATTACAGAAAAATGTGTTGAACTGAAAATTGTCAAGATGAGCCTGTTGGAATTTGGAACAAGTGAGTGGCCACCAATATCCACCTGGATCACAACACCCCATGTTTTTTATTTGCATAGTGTGTATTTAAGGCCAGTCCCCACTATGTGATTAGTGGACAATATGAAATATATCATAGTTGTTATTTTTCAAAATAATGCTTTCCCATTGATAACACCATAAACATTTAGAATGATAAAACTCTTATTCAACTTTTGTGAAAATAAGGGTACCTATAATGTTGAGGGCACACTTGATTTATCGTATTTTAGGAAACTAGGACTCCATGCAATGTAAATACCTCTTAAATGACCTTTTGAACTAATTGCATAGTAATTCCAAGTGGGAAATAATTCTTCCAGTGCCTTTAGGAAAGTTGCTTCTTCCATCATTTTTTCTTGGAACATGAGAATGTTTGGCTTAAGGTTTGAAATCAACCTCTCAATTGAGGTAATTTTAAAGGGCCATTGATTACCCTAATGTCATAGGATATTAAAAGCATTGGAGACACCCCCCCTTTTGTGGTTTTCACTACTCTAAGAACTCATTTGATAGTTAGTTGATGACCCACTTGTATTTTCCTCTTCGCTTGTTGTTTAACTTTGAAAATGTCCCCTTTCCTTGAGTATTTTGAAACCAATCGGGCCAAAACCCCTTTGAGATGATGTTGCAATTGCTCAAAAATATCTCGAGATACAAATCTTGTATGATATCTGCCTTGAATGCTCATAGTAGAGCTCTCATTCTTTGATGGTGGGATCGAAGATATTGGAATGGGAAGGATTAGATTCTCATACAAAGTTGATTTGGAGGAAAGGATGTTTTCCTTTGAGTGATTTGAGGAACATCCATCATTCTCCTTCAACTAATGATGCACCCTCAATTAAGTTAGAGTCTATTTGAAATTTTCTAGCAAACATTTGGCTACTCTTGAGTATAAAACATCTCTTTTGCTACCTACATGTTTTCCATTTCATGAATTGAGCTTTTAGGGATTTCTTAATCCTCCCTTTTTTAGTACTTTTACTATCTTGGAAATGAATTCAAAGGAAGTTCTACCATTTACGGATGTCTCATTTATCTTATGTATTTTATCATTTGTGATTATTTTTCGAGCACAATCTTTGTGTATATACATGGGAGTGACAATATCTACACTTGAGTAGGATGTTGTCATAGTCCAAAACCTACCAAATCTCTCTACCACCTCCTTCTATATTGATACGATTAGGTGAAACTTCATTTGTGTTCATTTCCATGCATATCCTCTCCACTAAACTATATGAAGAATTGAATTTCTCCATATTTTTTTTTAGATTCGACATATCAATGTAGTTCCCTATGATATTCAATAAGGAAATCACTCAATTTATTCATCACTCGATCTTATCACCCTTGTGTTATAGACTAGGAGGAGCACATTACTTCTCCTTTCTCTCTCCCTTGGATCTTCTTATGTACTTGATCTCTCTCTCCCTTGGATCTTCTTATGTACTTGATCTCTCTCTCCCTTGGATCTTCTTATGTACTTGATCTCTCTCTCCCTTAGAGTCGCTAGGCTTTCTTGTGCTTGTTGGAGCATCTTGAAGAAAAGGGTTAGGGTTTCATCAATTAGAAATTTGGAGATTATGGTTTTGAGATGAAACCCTAGGTTGTACTTGTTGAAGTGAAGAAGAAGAGGAGATGTCTTCCATTGGAGAATAAGCTTGTGTGATGCATGTTTGTTGGATCTCCTTGGTGTTAGATAGGGTTTTCTTGGTTTTCCTAGCCATGGTTCTGGAGAGCTAAAGGATTGTACTAACCTTGGGATAAGGCTATAGTATGTACATGAACTTCAATTTATGTATATATGTGAAGTTTCCAACAATCCAGTAGTTGTGTAAATTGCAAATTTGATTTTCAACCATATATATTCTTCATGGTTTTTAATTTCCAGCATGGTTTTGGAGAGCTATAGGATTGTACTAACCTTGGGATAAGGCTGTGGTATGTACATGAAATTCAATTTATGTATATATATGAAGTTTCCAACTATCCAATAGTTGTGTAAATTGCAGGTTTGATTTTCAGCCATATATATTCTTCATGGTTTTTAATTTCCAACACTAAATGTGTTATGAGATTTAGCATTTATATTGAATAATATAAGGGTAGTTTTGCTATTGTATTTATAGTTGTCAAGACGTATTTTTGGATCTATTATGTGCATGATAATATTTCCCTAGAGGGATAAAAATTATTGGAACACGTTGGTATGTGTTTTATTGAATTGCCTAGTGGATTAGGGTTTTTAAGAGTTGAAATACAAACTGTTGTTGTTGTTGTTTTATATTTCACAACATCCCTAAGGCTGAAAATTCATAGGATTAAGATATGGGAAACCTCTAGGAAAGAGATGAAATTTTTGAGTTGCATTTAAAACCATTTTTCTAGGAAATTTCTACACCTCCAAGGTATGGTTTTCTTCCCTAAACAAATCCCTTGTTAGGGTGTGTTTATTCTCCTTTGATCCTATCAACTATGTATACTTCTCTCCTATTGAGATCCCCTTATTTGTGGTATTCATCCCTAGTAAACCCATCAACATAGAATAGTGCACCTCATTCGAGGGGATTCAAATTGGGCACGTGTTGGACATCAAATGCCCAAGGTGACAACTAGTTGAGCTAACCCTTGGGTTCAAAATTGAAGTACTTATGGTGTGATTTTGATCCACTTATTTGTGTACAAGTCACAACATCATTTAAGTATAATCTTTCTAGGTGCAACCACAAGTTCAACCACTACCTCAAGGTAACCACATGGCTCTAAGAAAAGCCCTTATGAAAATTGAACCTTGTCCACTAGTGAAAAAAACCATCACTTCCCCTTTGATTGTGTGTATGTATGTATGTATCCATATATAATACACACACTCATGTGTGTACACATGTGTGTAATTTATATATAGATATATCTCTATAAATATGTATCTATGTGTAACGTGTGTGTGTATGTGTGAATATAAAGATATATAATCGTGTACAATCACTTGGGGTTAGCAACTACTATTGTGGTTAGCGGTTGAGCCACCCTCCATCCAAATATTCCAAAGAAGAGGGGGAGATCTTGCAAGGTTTTCCTTGGAAAAAAGGGGAAGTATCCCTTAGGTTTCTGCGAATTTATTCATATATACATAAATATATACCTACATATATTATAATGTATGTAGGTATTTATTTATGTATGTAGGTATGCATTTATGTATGTATGAAAACTTTGTGGAAACCCAAGGGATACTTCCCCTTTTTCCAAGGAAAACTTTTTGGGATCTCCCCCTCTTCTTTGGAATATATTGGATGGAGGGTGGCTCAACCACCAACCACAATAGCAGTTGGTAATCCTTAAGCACTCTATAGGATTTGAATCTATGATTTATGGTCTCTCCATTAACAACATATATTGGGTGAATGGTTCAATTAATTAAGTTAATACTTGAGATATATATATATATATATAATCAAAGAGTGTGGAAAGTGTGCATGCACTTACCTTTGATTTTGATCCATGATGCATATCTTGGAGTAAAATAAATTTAGAGAATGAGAAAATAAAGGAAGACTATAGCATCACGATTAGTAGTGAAAAACTTGGTAACTCGTTGAGTTCAAAGCTATTAAGGAGAAGGACAAAGTCAACTATTATGGAGAAGATTTAGGCTTTGGAAGAACAAATGATTTCCATAACAATCATGATAGAATTTCAGAAGTTAGTTATTACAATAATGAAGGGGTTCTCCAACGATGGAGGAGTTCACATTGGATTAACGACATGACGTAAGACACAACACACTAAAAATCCAAGACATTTTTTATTTTTGTTTTCCATTATTTTATTTTTGTTTTCCATTATTAATATGGTTCAAAGTTATTAATAGGAGCCTATTTAATTGGTAAAACGTGGGCGATGATAGCCCTCACTAAAATTTGATTTCTCAATGTATATTAATGCATTGCATGCTATCATAGTTATAAGATATAAAGTTGCTAACCTTAATCAGTTTTGATTTGTATTAAAGCTTTTAAGAACAAAAGAAAGGCAAGTTTCCTTAGAGATGGAATCCAGAAAGAGATGGCCACAAAATGACTCAACTCATTGCCATGTTGACTTGACATAAGGATAAAACAAGTGGAGGTGCTTAAGAAAGTCTAACTTACTTACCATAGAATAGATACTTAGACTTGGGATTCTCAATTTGAACAATACAATGGCTAATAACTCATTCTTTAAGGATATATTACTTATTCTACCATTTTTTTTAATGTATGAATGAAACACATTTAAAGGGAAATAAAGAAAATTGTAGACAAATTAGTTAATATGGGTTGGTTTTCAATCAAGGTTAAGAGATAAGATGGGAGAAGAGTATCACCCACTACACCTGTAAAATTCTTCAAATTCAAGGCATAATATTTTTGCAGGGGTTGAGGCAAAAGGTACATAATAGTTTAGAAGTGAGTGAATAAAAAACATCATTGACTCAACAACTTTGTATTACATTATCATCCATTAGTACTTCCTTTTAGCATGGAAAAACTTCAAGAGCTCCTCCCTAACCAGATATGGAAGGCGAGTTTAGTCCATCAATAAATGTCCAACCTCCAAATCCAACTTCAACAACATGAACATTAATCATTTCCACTATTTCTAAGCCCACCTCTAAAGGAATTAAGAGGTTCCTTCTAAGAGGTCACAAGTTCAAATCTAGAGGAGGGTAAGGTATATATACCTCCATAGACTTTAACAATCAAATCGTTGTGTGGAAGGGATCTCTTGTCCCACAAACAAGAGGGTCACGTACACCAATTTGATGTATGATTTGGTTGTGACCTTAAAATTAAATTATTATTATTATAAAACAATCAAATCTTGTAATAACATTGTTTTTTTTTTAACAAACACTCACTATCTCTAACAATTCAACTACTTTTTTTATTATTTTATATATATAAGAAATTAAAAAATTATACCAAAACAATGATGGATAGGTATTTTGTAAAACACTACTGGAGTATATTGATTACTCTTTAAATTTATTTTATTATTCCCAATTTTTTTAACATCTTACTCATTTAAAACTCAATAACTAAATTTAAAGTCAATAACATTTTATTTTATAAAAAAATCATCATAATAATATAAAACATAACCATCTTATTTAGATATATATACAATTATTTAATGAACATATTCTACATATTTAAATTCTATCTTATATATATTTATATATATAATGAATGAGCATTGTGAGTTGTGACAATGTTTTTGTTATATATTTGTTTTGTCATAAGTTATAACCACTTCACCAACTTTATAAGTTGGTCAACAAACAATACATCAGCTTTTCATGGTTTTGGTGAGAGTGGGTCAATCAGCGTTGAAAATCAAATTCAACTGTTACAGCAAACTTTCAACGATCCGCTTTCAATTATTTTGATGTGATAAGTGTGCTTTTTAAATGGGAAAGTTTATCATTGTTGTAATTTGCGTATGATATTTAAATTGGAATATTTTATTTGAGATTAATTATTATATATATTCAATAAGTATAGGTACCAGCATGATATTTAAATTGGAATATTTTATTAAAGTATTATGAGTGGGATATTTTATTAGGACTTTTATTTGAGATTAATTATATTTTATTAAAGTATTATGAGTGGGATATTTTATTAGGACTTTTATTTGAGATTAATTATTATATATATTCAATAAGTATAGGTACAAGCACATAGGTTAGTGGAGAAACTTGAACTTCACTATAAATTATCACAAAATTATATTTCTATTGATTAGACAAGTCATTATTGACGAGACACTATTTTCAATGACAATCTTACATCTTTTAATCTTTAAGGAAGTCAAATAAAGTACAAACACATTAACATATATGACCCCCTCCTAAATTTATTCAAATGATCCATTACCACGTATGCTTGAGTTGGTGATGATAGGGTCCCTTACATATTATGACTCGGTGTAGTTTCTTTCGTCAGGTTTGTAGTTTCTTTCGTCAGGTTTGGTTACAGTGGACAAAGCATTTAAATTAAACTTTAGATGGATGGGAGCCACTCTTCGATCTTGGTTTCTAGAATGGTTAATTAATTGTACATCCTTTTCACATTTATCGGCCATTTTTTTTGTTGGAATGTATGGCTGGAGCGAAATCGGGTAATTTTTTATACTGGTCAGCCCTCTTTAAATCTGATTTCTCACAGGATACTTGGCAGTATAAGCATTCCACAGGTAAGAGTTTATCTGGTTCGACCTTCACGCCACCCACCAGTGTTCTCTGGGGGATCACCAGCATGGTGGTTTGACGGAGTTGCTCAAAATCGAGGTTTGAAAAGCGGTGTTGGTGGTGTTATCAAGATTGATGAGCATACCGAATACAGATGGTCACTAAATTGCAAACCGGGTACAAACAATAGAGCCGAGCTTTTGGGAGTTTGGGCCCTACTTATCGTAGCAACTCGATTACATCTTCAAGACCTTCAAGTTTTCAGAGACTCGAGAATCGTCATACTCTGGTTGAATCAAAGAGGTAATCTTCAGATCCTCAATCTGCATTGTTGGAAAGAGAGGGTTAAAGATCTGGTGGAAGGTTTCAGGACCCTATGTTTCACCCATGTCTTCAGAGAGTTTAATCAATACGTGGATACACTTTCTAAAAGTGCATTGAACTTCCAGGAGGGTAGAATTAATTACATCCCGGTGGTAGATGGGCATTTGGGCCCCACAATGACACTTAAGCTTTGGTAAAGATGTATCTTTAGTGTGGATCAACCAGCCTGTACAATCACACTATGATCACAGTTGTCTAGTTTGAGCTTTGCAACAGACAGTCTGTACATTTTGTTTTGGAGCTGGCTGGAGGTATTTTGTGGATTGCTCAACATCTTAATAATCTTTCTGGTATTGGTTAGTACTATTTTTATACCTTCGAGGGAGGTGGAAAGGAGCAGTTATATCTCCATAATCTGTGTAACTTATAAAATTTCTGAATGTAAAACTTTATATATTAATATAAGTGCAATTTTCTATGGAAAAAATTGAGTTGGTGATGATGGACAACCAACAAGAATGAAACTTGTGGATAAGTCATACAAAAAGAGGAGATATGCTTTTCATAGTTGTAAAAGCAGATTTTAAAATAACAATGCATTCAACTTTATTGTATATATGGATATTTACAAAGTTGTGATGTACATAAAAGACAAAGAGAAAGATTATTATGTACAACAAGGCTGCATAGCAGCTTATACCTGCCGCTATGCAGGTATAATGATATAAGAGTTGTACAAATGAAAATATGATATTTTTCCCCGATCTGCACATTAACTGCTAGTATGCATTAACCGCAATTAATTTTATCTTTTTCCAAAATTATTGATTTTTTCTATTATGAAAATTTTATTAAATTAATTGATATACCCAAATCTTAGATTTCACTAATTAAATTGTTTTCTTACTTTAATATTTTTCAAGTAATATAGGATATTAAAATCTTATATTGATATGCACTTGATCTTTATCAACTCTGTTCTTAGACATCATATTTAAAAATTATATTTATATATATGATAACTCGTTCAATACTCTTCTTTTCTTTAAACATTAAAATATCCCAGAGTGTTAATGAAAATTGTAATCATGACAGCCATAGATTTGGTACATTGAGAGGACTTAGATTTGGTGGATTTTAAGTTATTGGGCACATAACCTAACCTTCACATACAGCCGTAGCCGCAACCACCTCTACAAAATCGGTGGCAACTGGCATATACAAAATCGGTGGCAACTGACATATACGTGCATAATTTATGGAGACATAAGTGTCCGTCGTCAGAGCTAGAATAAGACTTCAAGTTATAAACCAATCACATCAAAGATAAAAGATTTAAGTAGATTTAAATGTTTGAAAAAAAAAAAAAAAATTAAGATTATAATGTAACACTTTATAAAATAGTGAGAAATTTATGGTCAACGAGGAAAATAATATATATTCAACCCTAATCGATCGCTATATACACTGCCTATCGGCAGGTATAATAAAAGAAATTAAATTTTCTATATATTATTATTATTACAAATTTTAAGGGTTAGTTTAATTGATTAAACTATCTATTCAAAGCATGTTGTTAATTGAGAAGCCTTAAGTTATAGGTTTACATTTTGTTGAGTCCCTTGGGGTTGTAAGCCATTATTATGGTCGGTAGTTGTGCCACACTCCATTGACATATTCTAGGAAAGAGAATGAGATATCACGAAGTTTTCTTTGAAAAAAATATATCTTAATTTTCGTGAAATTCTTACAAAAATGATAAAACATATGCTCGTAGAATATACATGTGAATAAGCATAGGATAATGGTCCAACATTTTGCCCCTTTCTCATCCACTAAAAGTAATGAGAAGCCAAATAAGATAAAAATTATAAGAATTCGACAAATTTTGATTTTTTTAATGAAATTATATCTATCAAATTAATAGATTGTATAATTCAAATATGAAGGTTTCTGAGAATGTTGATGTTAATATTATGGTAGTTGCGGGAGGTATTTACCCCCATGTGTGAACCTAACGAGAATAGAAGACTCCGGGAAGCAAGAGAAACCCTAATGAATTGGCTAATAACCCTAGAAGCCTTGTTGGCTCAAGAAGATAATTTATATTAGGCTATTAGCCTCCAAGAGAAGAAGTTGGTCAGAATTAATAATAATATACTGAACAGACACATACCCAGAAAGAGAAGTCGGCCCCAGTAAACTGGCAGGATTACTATAAATACAGGGCACCAGTTCTCATTTGTCATATCTCAAGACTGCAGTTTTCCCAGTTGGTGTGCACTGCAGTTGCAGTTGGTGCGCAGGTTTGGAGGAGGGTTGCAGGTGCAGTTGTAGCAGCAGCTAGTTTCAGTATTGGCTTGGATATCTCTTGGCTAGGGTTTGGAACATCTGATCAGTCTTTTGTGATGTGCTATCCTTGGGGATTGATGCGCTACTCTTTGTTTGGCTATCTAGCCCAGGGTTTGCTTCCGGAGGAATTCTCAGGTCAAGGTTAAGGTGCTCGGAGGGAGGCTTCGGTCTGTGGTTGGGTAACGAGGGTATCATCAATGGTAAAACAAGAACACCATCTTCTATATTCTAACAGTTGAATCCCTACATGCAGTTGAAATATACAATTTCACTGGATTTGATGATGAATTGGAACAAAAATTATATCATCAATTTCCAACAAATGCAACTCATTAACCCCTTACCAAACACCTATATGAATAGGTTAACATATTTTCTTTTTAGCCATAACTAGAGAAATTTATATTAATTTAAATATGTAGAGATGCTTGCAACAAGATTACATTAATGGTATGGTTTGAAATTCTCAAACAAAAAACCTTACCAACTACATTCCCATAAAATAGATTCTCTATATCACTATACAAAATTCCCCAATGTTTATTGACACTATATATTCAATAATATAAACCTAAAATTCTAATAACCTTGAAATACATTATACTTAACAAAAGACACAATGACTAGTAGCTTCTTCTTGGTTGGCATCAAAGGGGTAAAATCCTACTTTACTATGTCCATGTCATCATCTCGTTGGTGCACAAATTCATCTTCCTTTATCCCCCTCGGTTTGAGTTAAACAATAGTCTTTGAGTAGATGCTCCTAATTGGTCTCCCTTGCTTGAGTTAATCACCATGTTTCTAAGAACATTGCACTATGCTTCAAGGACAACAATATGTTGATTCTATTCAACAAGAATATACATGATCACTGCAATTTTAGAATTGGCTTGGTTGTCATTCTCATGAACTTTTGAAGTGATAAAGAATATAGATGTCATATTGCTTCGAATTAGTTTCTCGTTATTTCTAAGGACTCTTCTAATTTCTTGGAGCTCTTTGTAGTCCATTAGGGATGCACCGAGACCAAAATCCCCAACCAAATCTAGATTGCTAGAGCAACCCAATTCCCAAATCCTTTCCATGCATTCAAGGTCTAGGTTAACCATGAAATTCCAGTGTTGATCTGGTGCAATAGAGGGTGAATACCGAACTACAAAATGAAGGCCAAGGACTGGAAGCAAATCGAAAATAGGGCTAAAGAGTCAGTTTCTCCTCTGGAATCCAGGCTAGAAACAACCAAATAATGGAAGAGCTCCCCGTGCACAGAAATGTCTCGGAGAGGGGTGCTCCCCTATGGACTAGACAAACCCAAAAGTAGTAAAACAAATACATCCACTACCAAATAGACATGAGAACTTACTAGTCCATGCAGACCAAGATTCCAAACTCCCCATAGATGATTTCCCATTAAATTAGACATATTCCCACCTCAATCAAGGAAATCGCCAGGCAAGGATTCAAATGTGTACATGAACATAACTCTAGGAATGCAATGGAGGAACGGATGTCTCGTCACAAAACTTGCCAAAAGTTGAGTTTGAAATTCAATATTGTGAGTCATGTGAAGGATTAGTTGACTACTACATGTCTTTGTACTCATGATTGTGGATTGGATGTTGATTAATGGTGTAATTAACATTGAAAACCCCCATTTTTAATGTTGAGGCAATGTTAGCAAATAAATTTGCTTCATAATTGTTTTCCCACAAGACATGGTAGAATGAGATTTTGTTGAAATATTTTGCTTCTTGTTTCACTATGGCTATGACAGATGCTAAAGAGTTATCGACTGGAGCATAGTTCAAGGTCATATAACTTATGATTGTCTTTGAGGTGTCCACCACTATCAATGAATTAATACCAAAGTCATTCGATATCCTTAGTCCTTGTAATAGAGTGTAAGCTTTTGCTTGATTGTTGGACAAGATATCGAATCCTCATGCAAAATCTATTTCAATTATTCCTCCAAGGTCAATGATTACCCCCCTCCCGTGCACCTGCCACCCCATTAAGTAAACAAACATGTCACAAATAGAATTTGAAATCAAATAAAAAAGGTTAACCTGTTTACTCCAAATTTAACACCCAATTATTATTTTTAACCTTTTATTTAAATTAAACGTTATTAATCAAAATCAACTTTTTAGTATAATATTTTATATTTTTTAAAATATAATTATATTTTTAAATTGATTATTCTTAACATAAAAATGATTAAATTATTTTTTTTACTATTTCTTTATTAGAATCCTAAAGTGTGAAACATATGACCTCGTGAATCCTAAAGTATCGGTGAGGCACATGAAGGCCATGTCACTTTAGTGATTTCAGTAGGCACGTGACTGGCTTAGAAGTTTCAATCATGTGATTGTTTGGTGTAAGCAAGGGTGCAAAGTTTCAACGAAAACAATGGGATGTAAAGCTTTATAATTTAAAGTAAACTATGTGATTGTAAAGTTTTAAGGTGCAAAGTTTCAACGAAGACAATGGGATGTAAAGCTTTATGATTTAAAGTAAACTATGTGATTGTAAAGTTTTAAATATTGCTTAAATTTTCAAAAATATTGATAATATAAAATTTTCATATAAATGGTTATATTAGCAATTGTTTTAAAAGGTGCGAAGATATGTTGATAATAGAGTGACATTCAATCTTTGTTTTATATTTAAATTAACATAATGCTGAGTGAATTTTTTTTATTGGTGGAAGATATAGATATCAATCGAGAATCCATTAACTGCAATAAAATAAGTATGTTTTTGTGATGAAAGATTGTTACGTTATAATCATTACAATATTGTATATAAAAATTTGGAATGTTGTAAACAACATTATGATCCAAGTTTTAGTGTTTTAGAGACCTTCAATCATGTGTTGCTTTTCATTCAATTAAATGTTCATATGCACATTACATGTTTGAGTCTAATCTATGCGTTGGACAAGTTTTAGTGTCTTAGAGACTTTCAACCATATGTTGCTTTTCATTCAAGTAAATGGTCATATGCACATTACATGTTTGAGTCTAATCTATGCGTTGGACACTGCAAGCCCAAGTCTAATCTATGCATTGTACACTACAAGCCTTAGGGAAAGTTTTGGATGCAATTTCCATAATAAAAGACCAAAGAGAATTTTATGAAAAAATAATAAGATGCCATTATCAAAGCACAATACGAATATAAGGGTTCCAACAAAGATAAAAGAAAAATGAATTCAAGGGGAATGATTTGATATAACGACAAATGCCCAAAACATGGTTCCATTTTAAAAAGTATTAGATGTTCAATTTAGGGTTCCCTCTACTACTATTCATTGAAATCTTAACCAAGTTGTAGATATACACAATGTCCTAGCAAGGCAAGGGGATACAGATGCCAAGACCAAGGGTTAGGAGTTCCAAACCTACGAACACTGGCAATGTGCCACTTTTCATTGATTTGTTTTCCTTTTGATGCAAGTTATGAACAATAGTGAAAATTGTTTATTTCAATGAATTATGTGCATTGACTTAAGAAAATGGCACCCATAGTATGGATGCCAAGTCGAAGTGTTATTTGTTCCAAACCAATGAAATCTTATAGGCCTAGCAATAATCGTTGAGCCTTATCACCCATTACCCTCCTCTGCCTCACCGTTGAATGCCTCTCACCAACAAACAAAACTATGGGACAAGCTTACACTGAAAATCTATCAACCACACAATAGACACCAATGATGCTTACTTTCAATGCTTATCTACTAATACATTGTCCTCGTTGACATAAAGACCATTGACATAAGTACATTGTAAGAAGAAAATCTCGCTCACTATAAATGCTAAGCAATAATCATAGAATGAAGCTATCAATCAATATCAAGTGAAGACCAATTAACTACAACAAGCATGTTATGTGTGCTAAAATAATGCTATGTAGTAATCATTGTAATAGGGTATGTAAAAACTTGGGGATGTTATGAACAACCCCATGATCCAACTTATAGTGTCTTAGAGACCTTCAACCAGGTGTTGTTTTCCATCTGAGTAAATGGTCATATGCATAGTGTAGGCTTGAGTCTAATCTACATTGGACACTACATGCTCGAGTCTAGTCTATATGTTGCACACTACAACCCCTACGACAATTTTTTGATGCACATTCCATAAAAACGACCAAAGAGAATATTATAAAAAAATAATAATGTTCCATTAGCACAATATGAGTGTAAGGGGTTCAACACAAACACCAGAAAAACAAATTTAGGGGGAATGATTTGATATAATGGCATATGCCCAAAGCAAGGTTCCATCTTAAAAAGTATCATATGTTCAATACATGGTTCCTCTACCATTCTTTCTTAAAATATTAATTAGACATGTAGATATATGTAGTTACCCCACAAGCTAAGGCCATATTGATGAAAAGACCAAGGGTTAGGAGTTCTAAACCGATGAATGTTGGCATTGTGCCACTTTTTCATCTATTTGTTTTATGTTTGTTCTACATTTTTTGCATTTCCATTGGATCAATGTGAGATTGTATGGAGGGTGTGTATTTCATCAATGCAAAGTTTAGAGTCCACACTAAGGGTAAAAATGTGAAAAAAAAATTGACATTGCGAACTACTTCATGGGCTAGTGGATTGCACCATTTGGAAAACAAATAAGCATCAATCTACTATAATTATGCAATAAAATTACATTACATTATTATTGATATATGCATCATTATGATAGAAAATGAACAAAAACTTCAATAACCTTGTTGAACTAAACAAAAAACCTATTCATTACACACACACACATGCCTTTATTTTTATTATTAATGTTGTGTCAGGTACTATTCTTACTTTTAAACACCCAATTCCCTCCATCTCCTATAAATTTGGATGGTCTTGATCATAGTTAACAAGTTTGAGTTTGAATTTGAATTTGAATTTGGTATGAGAAATAAAAAAAATCTTGTCTAAAATTTGCAATACAAAAGGAAAAAAAAAAAAAAAGTAGTATATAAAAAATTAGGCACTATATAAAAAACATTTTACAATGTTTTCGATCAAATTTGGTAGCTAGAGGCCAAGTCCCAAGAATCATGGAAATAAAATTAAATACTAGCCATAAACATGTGTAAACATGGGTTATGCTTCCTACAAAATGGTGAATCCAGACCTTGTTGACTAATCTTAGGTGGCCTGGAATAAGGGGAATACCCTGCATCACCTACTTCCCTTGCATATCCCAAGAACTTATGATTTGATCATAAACCCCAAGAAGATCAAATTTGAACCAATTATTCGGTTGAATCTAACGAACAAGCGATTTTTTTTTAATTTATTTGGATGATTTAGTCGAATTTGGTAGCTATGGTATTGATATGAGGCTCACGACCAGACATCTTGGGGATGGTAAGGGTCAGCACACCATTCTTCATATTTTCCTTCACCTTGTTAATCTTGGCATTCTCAGGAAGCCTAAAATGATGCAAGGAACTCCCCTGCAGTCTTCCCAAATAAAGATGTGTTTCATTTTTATGCAATTCTTTCTTGGATAGTTCATTGCTTATCTCCAATACTCGCTTGCCCCTTCCACTTGAATTTTAACATTCTCATTTTTCAAACCTACATATGATAGACATTATATTAACCACAACCAACCAACCCACCAAAACATTCAAGTGTGTGCAAGTAGTATGTACTATACTAGGAATCTCTACCTTGATGATATGATCCCACAAGGTGTCTTTCCAATCAACCTGAATGTGGGTATTTTTCATAACATTGGATTGTTAGTTGGAGGCCAACAATGTCATCCAATTAGAGAAATCCCACATATCTAATGAGTACAAAGCATTCGCCCTTCGACTTCCAAGCAATGGTGCCAATGGCGTGATCGACCTTGATTCTTAATCAATGAAAATGAATGATTTCTTGTAATAATAGAAACAAACAAATGTTACTATTGTTGGAAGATTGATTGTTGCCATTGATGTCAACCCTAGTCATGGGTTTTGGACCGCAAGATTGATAAAGGTATTTGGACATGAAGGAAAATGCACATGCATATACAACACC
>JZKD02S2434211.1:92704-206425 GCA_000966675.3 Picea glauca
CTCTTATACTATTGTTCATTTCTCATTGGATATAATTGAATGGTTTAAGTATAAGTTGAAAAAGGTTTTTAAATTGTACTTGATACTGATTCACCCCCCTCTCAGTATCAACAACTATTATTAAACATTATACTCTATGAAAAAAAAAAAAAAAAACAATGAAACCAAAAGTGAGCGCTACCAGTCCTCACCAACCAATTTGCTAGTAAGAATACATGCAAAGCAAAGATTGGATTGTTGGGCATGTAAAAACCCAGTGCCAAACTGACAAATGGCTCCAAACACTCTTGAAGGATACAAACCCATCTACATATCGATCATAGATAACATAATTCCGAACTTCTATTAACCTGTAAAGCAAGTCAATTAGTTGCAAGTACAAAATATTAGTAGTAAAAGCTATAGCTTCCTCCATCATTTAAGCACAAACTTGATAACACTATTATTTGACGTGTTTGTGCAATTGCAAAGTGTTGGAAAACAAATTACAGTGTGAACACTATGTGAGGAAATTCAATATTATGTGCAACATGTGAATGTCCACATAAACAAAACCAAAAAAGGGGTGCCATTAACAAAAAAAATTGGATGAAGATCGTATTGATTTGAACATGTACCTCCCTAACAATGTCCTTTCCATTTGAAATGGGTTCCATACCTGTGAAAATCTCATGAAGAACCATGCCAAAACTATATACATCACTCTTATCAGTCGGTTAATGAATCAAGAAGTACTCGAGATCTAGATAGGCCTACAAAACTACAAACTATTATTTAGAGTTGAACCTTCCATATATGGGAATGAAGCAAGCTTTGACAGTTTTAAATCTGGAACTCTTCCATTGAATTTATAGAAAAAGGATTTTGGGTGAGGAAGCAAGGAACCAAACAACCCACCTAGTAGATGTGAAAATGATTTGTCCCTTTGGAACAATGTTTAGATTGGTGAGAAGTTATTGAATGATATGGCTACCATCATCAAGAAAATAGCTTGTAGCATAGGATGAAAAGAGATGGAAGATGTCATACACATGCACATATAGCTATAGGGACAAGTAGGGAGGTGTGGGAGAATGGACAAAAAATTCAATTATATGCAACTTCCTCTCAATGTTGAAATTAATCCATGGCTGAGGCAAATGGACAACGGAGATAGACTAAGGAAAACATTGTGGAAAACAATAGAGATAGACCAAGGCAGACATTGTGGTAGTTTTTCATTTGATAGGTAGATGAATCTAGAAATTGTTCACCATATAAACACATATCGATGTAAATATTACAATAAATTGTGTAAAAAATTATAGCTTAATCAAATATATATAAAATGTTTGTATAATTGATTCAATTAGAACCAATAATTTATTCAATCAAGTAGTCTAAATGCATGATAAAATAGTTCTTTTCAATCGATTAGAATAATGGGAGGGGAAACTAGTATTTTTTACTTAAAATCCAATAGGAATAATATTGGATTGATGAAATCACAAATATCATATGTAAACATTGTAATTTGGTTGTAGTATGGGTATTCAAGGGTGTTGAATGTATTTCTGCATTAAAAACAACAATCTCATCCATCCAAAAATACAATTTCAGTAAAGGTTGCTTTGTTAGATTCTAGTAATGACAAATTGAAAAATTTTGAATTCTTAGAATGTTTACCCTTTTCCTTTAAACAATAGAACACAACCTTGACAACTTTTCACATTTGATGAAGTTGAACTTTAACAAAAGAGTAACATAATAAATAAGTATGCATAATGTGTAAATGAAAGTATTTGTCAATTGGGTTTAGCCCGAGTGGTTTGTACTAAGGGGTGTTTTCCTCCCACCCAGGTTCAATTCCCGCAAGTGACACGTTGAGCTCTTAAATGAGCATGCTATCCTAAAAGCCACAGTTTTCTACAAAGTCTGGTTTACCTTGGGTACCATCCTTGAAATGAGGGGAAGTGCCCAATGGGTTTCCTCGGGAAGTATTCCAAGGGAAAAAAAATGAAAGTATTTATCTTTTAAAAATTGACAATTTAAGCTAAATTCTACATTATAATTTATTATGACTTGAATATTATATATTCCACATAAGCTTCGAAGGTTAGCTCAATAATTTGGTGCCACTATTCCGAACATGTTGTTGGTAATCTAGCACGTTATGCATGTTCCTGGTTCAATACCCTTGGGGTTAGATACACTAAGTCTATCTTATCCATTTTACATTATGTACCATCCTCAGATTGAGTGGAAGTGCTTGGGAGTTTTCCAAGGAGTTATTTCTAAAGAAATAGCCCTAGGGTTAGCTCAATCGGTTAATGCCATTGTTTCTAGGACATTGTCAATAATTTGGTGCACTATGGAGCTTGCTAGTTTGATTCCCTTTATACTGGGTACCATCCTCGAATCAAGGGAAGTGCTTGGAAGTTTCTCAAAAATTTATTTCCTAGGAAAAAAAATTATATATTATTGGTGATGAATTTTCATCAAGAAGTTTGATTTCAATATTCGCATATAGAGGTTTAACCTCTAAGCATTGGCATATGTATGAATGGACACAATGACAATGGTTTAGGTTTTGTGATTGCACTTTCAAAGCCATATAATGCATCATTTGTTGTTTACATAATAGAGGTTTGTCCATATATCTGGCATTAACAAAGTTTTGTTTGGCTATTGATGTTTTGAAGCCAATAAAGATTGCTCTTAGAATTGCACCAAGAATGGAGAAAATTATATTTCCATAAGGATCCAAGTTGGTGAAACAAATGGGCCATAGGACTATTGTTTATAGATAAGGGATAAGAGACTCTCATTCTCACAATTATTTGATTTTTTTATTCTATGGAAGTATCCATACCCTACCCCACTTTGGATTCAAACCCATAACCTATAAAGAGAAACCATATGCTCTTAACTGTTAGCCTCACTCAAACTTGTATAACTTTTCTCTACACTTAAACTAATGATGCATTGATTTAAGTAATGACAAATGCTATTGAGTGAAAACTTTATAAAGCACATTCCTTACTAATAGAGAAATGAAATTGTGTTTATTGTAATTGCTTATATGTGGGATTTCTCATATTTGTACAAATTGAAAACATGAAAAACATCAATAATAAAAGGGGATTCCAAAGTAATATTGGCTATATGAGGAAATGAGAATGCACTTCTTGACGAGGCAACAAGGAAACAATGGAGAAAGGAAATAACTCATAAGCATTTTTTTCATTCATCAACTCATGTTCAAGGAAAACGAAGGCTAGTTAGAGAATTTTCAAGAAAATGGAGAGGGAAAGATGTAAATAAAAAGAGGGAGAACTCCAGGGAGGGGAGGTAAGAAACACAATTATGATCCTTAATGGTGGAATCCATTAGGATAGTTAAGTTTAACATGTAGAGTTCATATGTTTTAGCAATATAGGACACCATGTTTTGAAATAAATTAAAGAGAGGAGAGCAATAGGGAATGCAATCTTAGGTTACAAAGATTTAATGGTTTAATTTTGTGGAGGAACATATTCATTGTGACAATGTGAATTAGGTAGGAGGTTTACTAATATCTGGATGGGTTTGGGCAAGGTATTGGGGTTGTTGGAAGTTAATTTAAAGTTTGGAAATGAACAAAGGTTTTAAGGTAGTTGAAACAAGCCTTGATATAGAAGAATTCTTAGGTAAAAATGATCTTAGAGAAGGAGCCCTAAGGAAGATCATAGAAGAATATAAATAATAAAATGAGCTAATTCATTAGCTAAAGAAAATTTAATAGATTTACTGAGCTTTGGCCTTTACAATTTAGGATGTTGGTGTAAATCCGGTAGACTAATCGTTGAGTGACATGGACTAGTTGTTACTAGACAAATTAGCTTGCAATGAGGAAGAGGTATTGAAGTATCATTCTCCACACCTACCCAACAACAAGGAAAGTGATAATATCCCCACGATGTCATAAAAGTAAGAAGCTACATTCTTGTGCTTTAGTCTCAATTCTAGAGTCATTTTGAGTCTATCAATGTTACAATCTTTATGTCTTTTTGTAATCTACCCCCACAAAAGGTTCCAAAATGGGTTGAAAATCAATATGTTCTAGTATCAACTATAAAAATTACATGATAGATTTGTAATTTAGGCATTTTGATTTTGGATAAATCAATTAACCTGCAACAATGTGTATTGCATAAATTAGGAGCATTAAAGGCCAAACTTTGAGTTTTAAAGAAAGTTAATGGTTACAAGCAAATCTAGCTTTCTAAAACCAACAAGTTTAAATATATTTTTTCTTGGCCATTGGCCCTGGAAAGTCATCTAAGGCTCCTTTATTTAATAATCTAGTACTCCAACGAGTCTCTAAGATTACTCAACAAGGTGGGGGAGATGGAGGGGTCATTCTCCTTGTCCATCACTAAATATGTACATAAATATCTTAGTAAATGGTTGACTTAAGAAAGCAAAGCCTTTTGCTTTGAATGAATGTTTTTCTTGCACAATCCTGCTCAAGTTTTGAACCCTTATAGTGCTCTTGATGGCCGCATGGTTAAATACAAATAAATGCATGACATGGTGGGCTCCTAACGAAAGTTGATACATGGAATATTTGGGGTATGACTGTGATTGGTAACTTGTAGTGTGCCATATCATGAATTTGATTAGCATAGTGTACGTTATGTGTTTGTAAGAAGTCAAAATAAATTGATTATTTTTTAAGTACAACATTATTTATTATTTGGCTACGACGTTAATTGTTTTCATTTTGATCACCTTGATGGCAAAGGTGGAGTTACAACCCTTTTGTTTTCTTATTTCTTTATATTAGTTGGGTGGAGCAATAACCCCCCACAAAGGTTGTCGTGGACTCCTTTGAATCTTTATCATTAGTTATCGGTCTTGGCCAACATCTATGCTTCTAAGAATGCTATTGAGAGAGCACATTTCTGTTAGTGGATCACTGATAAACTACGAGAAGCCCCGTGTATAGTTTATAATGATTTTAACACGGTAAAAAATTAGGAAGATAAAGAAGGAGCCCTAACAGTGAGGATTTTCCTAGTGAGAAGAAGCTTGGTTGTACTTCAAGGACCACCAGGTAGGGTTATATGATCCCAATAAATTCCAGATCTGTGACTTTGTAGAGTTGTGTTTACTTGGAACAATTTTTGTAAATGGTAGGATAATATCTTACAAATGCTAGACACAACCATGCCCTAAAAGCATAATTATTTTATTTTGATTCTTTAGGTGGAAGGATGGTGCATGTTGATGGAAAGTTAACCACTTTATCTTACGGCCAACCCATTTGGTTTGTTCTAAGTTCATGGGATGTTAAAAAGATGCATATTCATAGGATGCGTATTTTTACTTTGAATGTTTCACACCTATAAAGTCGTAATTTTATCACTTATATTAAAATCATTTGGAATTTATTGCCTAAACCTCAAGGGAAGGATGGGTGGATGTTTGGTGGGAAGATGTTATTTCAGTAACGTTTGCATTTCTTCAAGGCTATGGCCATTAATTTCTTCCAATAAGGCACAATTAAAATTCAATCATCTAAGTAGGATTTCAGATTGTGTCTTGGGCCCTTTAGTTAAACCCTTTTGATGAAGATAAACATGTGTGGGTTTCCAAAATTCATTACCTTATTAGAGTGGATGATTTTTTTTGTGCCAAAGGTGCTCCCTTTTCTATTGACTTTGCTGCACTAGCTTAATACTAAATGAACATGAGTTTGTCAGTGATTACAAAATAGTCGTTTAGTATGAAGATATTATTATTGACTGGGAGGTGAATGGGAACTGGTCATGCAATGTTCCTTCGACATGGTCCTTAACAAGGCCATAAAGGAGAAAAAATATGCATGTGACCAATCCATATCCTTACATTTACCAATTACCGCTCTTCATGATGTGACTGATGATCAATACAACCCTGAGGTTGGATGACTTCCCTTGTGAGTTCTATGAGTCCACATGGGAGTTTGTTAGAAGTATATAAGGAAACAATTGGGATTTCATTAGGGGTTCATCAAATTCATCCCAGATGTGGGATACCTTTAGTTGAGTTAAAGTTGGAGGATGATTACTCTACTCAATTATACTCCATATAATTTTTTTGACTAAGTCATCAACTGCATATTACATAGTTTTCATAAAATAATTGGGTGAGAGAAAACATAGTTCATTCAAGGTAGATGCATCGTTGACACTGTCACTGCTATATGGGAATGCATTAAATGGGCTCAAGCCTTGTACCTAGTAGATTCTCTTTTCACAAAAAGTGATATTGAAAGGTGTACGATGGGTCGAGTGTTTGTTTATTCTTGCAATGATGAAGGCCCTAGGTTTTGGCCTTTCTTTATTGTGGTGATTGCAGAGACAATTTTCATTAATCCCTCTACTTTCTTTTCCATTAAAAGATGCAAGTATTGTTCAAATCACAAAAGAGAGCGGGGATTGAATGGAACCAAACAACCAATCTAAAGACTTAAAAAATAAAGGGAAAATGCACTAAAGAAGTGTGTTAGAGCTATCCATAGGTGCACCAGAGAGAGAAACACCAATTGCACTAAAGGGAGAGAAAAACATCCATAGAATATGAGAATGGAACATTATATATGTTACTTATAGGCTTAAACAATTTTATTAGAGAGCAATGGCTCACAAAATGATTTAGAAGTAGGAGAGTTGTGTGTATTTATACACAACTCAAGTAGGTAGGGTGCTTTCCCTAAGTTGGGGTTATGGGACTACATCAAGATGACTAGGTTAGCCTTGACCACATTCTAGTATTATAATAAATGAGAAAAGAATTAATGATGCAGTATGAGTTGATCATAGCCAAATGTGAGCATTACAACATTATCAACAAGTATGAGGGGATTGGATTTTTTTTTATTAGACAAGGTTTCCCATTAGCTCCTTCCTTGTATGTGATGGATGCATAAGCTTTGGGATATCTGTTATGCAATAAGGTAGGAATGGGCCTCATTAAGGGTATCCTACTTCCCAAGCCTAACTCAGGTTAACAAGTGAATGCTAGTTTTATAGACAATTACTTCCTTGTTATCTTAGAAGAACAAACCACTTGGGACAACAAATGGAATGTTCGGACACCTTCTTAGAAACCTTCAACTCGAACTGTGGATGGATCAAAACACAGTGCTTTAGATAGAGCCAACACCAAATTCTTGATTAGTTGGTATCCTAGAGATGGTTTTGGCTTGAGACATGCCAAACATTTAAGTTCCTTGGACTTCCCTTTTCTTTCCATGCTTCTTAATAAATATCCATAAGGGTTGGTAGTGCAAAGGGTTGAGAAAATAATTGATAAATGAATTGTGAAGCCTCTCACCCTAGTAGCTAAGTTTTATATATGTACTAAATTATTTGTTGCCACCCATGTCTACTATTCCTTATGTTCGGCGCCCTTTGCATATTAGTAGTTCGAGAAGGCCCTTGGAAACTTCTTGGGGACCAATAATTCTAGTTGTTAAGGGATTTCATTGGTTGACTAATATTATGTTGTACTCCAAGAGAACATGGTGGTTTGGGCATCATCAACACTCATATTAGAGCCCAAGCATTATGAGCCAAATGGGTGATTTATACTATGAATGGAAAGGAGGCTTGAAATTTTTTGCTCAAGCATAACATTCAAAAAGGATAATTGATAATCGAGAAATTATGGCAGATCATTTTCCTTATAGGTAATGGTTACTACCTTTTCTCTAGTCAAACTTATCGACACCTTCGTGATTCAAAGTATTTGAAAGGAGTAGTAGGCCATTAATCCTTTTCTATCCTAGAGAGATCTATTCGTACATGTTAACTTATGTTTTAATGATAATTTCCTTTGGTTGTTTTCTCTAATTCAAAATTATTGGAATTGTTGGTCGAAATTCCTTGGTTCTTGGCCTTGTGTTTCTTCAAAAGGGGAATTCATATAACCAACAACTTGTTTGAAAATCAAGTGATATATTGGATTCCATGGCAGAAACTCAAGGTAAAGTACACACTAGACAAACCTAATATGATCATCCTTGAACAAGTTCATACCTTGATGCTAGATGATCTCTTCCTTCGAATTGCAATAACCCTACCCCTAGAGGTGAGGCTAGAAATTGGGTCACTCTACAAATTTCACCAAATACACACCTGATGATGTCTAGAAGTGGTTAACTTCATTCCTACTTTAGATGGATGTTTGAACAACATTTGGTGTGTAAATTCTAAACAGGAAACCTATCTCTTCTAGTTGCGAAGCTTGTGGAAACCAACTTTAGAACCGAAGAAAGATTTGTTGGTATGGTCACCAATTGTGGGGGTCTACCTATGTTATATTCCTTATAGATCTAAAGATTATTCTCAACAATATATTAGAAATGCTCAATACTTTATTCAATATCAAAATCCTTGACTCGTAGGCCCAATTCCATGTAATGATCCTTTTATGGAAGTATCAACTCCTATTCACTTCCCTCTTGATCCGAAAAGAACTTTTACACGACTATGGTTGAATTATTAAGCATGTGTTGATTAACCAATTAGGAAGCTTAAATAAAGAGGAAGAAGTATAGAAGAATCATAACAGCCATATACACATATGAAGATATGAAAATAAACATAAACAACAACAAACCATAACACCAATGTGATAACGGAGTTCGGTAATCTCACCTACGTCTTTGGGCCTTGTCTCAGTGGGCTTTGCTTATTTTTGTTTGAAGCTTTAAAAGTACATCACAATAGTGCCAAAAGGTTACAACAATGAGATGGTCGTGTTCTACCAGATCTCATGAACCCATCAAAATTGACGGCACCCAAATCGGATGAACGAGGCTCCCAGAAATGGCCCACAAAGGTGTTCTCCTTAATAGCTTCCTTGCATGACAATGGCTTTTGGCTCAACAATCCGGCAGCATAAACCTGTTCTGAACCTCCTTTGTGGCCTTAAGAAGGCCTAGTTTATATAGATTTGAAGTTGGTAACCATCTCCCAACTTCCCCACAAGATCTGGCCTAAAAAAGGGCCCAATATCCCCCAATATTGGCCAAAATCTCCAACAATGTTGAATAAAATAAACATAAATCATTATAATAAAGTGTAAAACCCACTTCATACCAAAATTAGGGCGCATCCCCCTTGTTCACACGCCCCTAGTCCTATGGACGCACCCCATGTGTCCTCGCGCCAGGTGTTGGGTCGTTTGTCCCCCTTAGTTCTCGACCCTTAGACGCATTGTAGGCCATGTGGCCTGGTCCCTTAACCTCCACACGCTAACTAGTGGTCCAGCCCCTCGAGATTCCAACTCCTAGTTTTGTGTGTGACCCATGTGGCCAGGTCCTAGACACCACGCACCCACAACGAAAGCTCCCAAAGGATTAGCCTAGTGTTTAATCCCCCGGTCGACGGGCTAGCCCGACCGACCGGGGCTAACCCCGTAACCAACTGCGCTAAACTGTTAACCATGCTTTGGGTCATATGCCAAAGCCGAAAAACCGGGGGCTATGCCTTATCATATTTCATGCCAACTGTTTATAACCGTGGTCTTGTGGACAGGGTCTATGCCGCACGCCATTTCATACTACACATCACTTTAAAACAAAGTGGAAACGATATGTGTTAAGAACCATGGTGCGGGTGGGCTGGCTAGCCCGACCCCTGTGAAGGCGTAGCCCGGTGGTGAGGTCTCGAGGTCAAATCCCATAACTCATAATTTTTTTGCAATAAACCACGAACCAGTAACAGGGTGCCACGTGGAAACCCACGCCTGGGCCACATGGCACCATACCTTATGCTAGATAGCTGCCAAATGTCAACACACCATTCATCTTGCTCCTTCACACGTACCAGCCACATCAGCAACCAACCACGTCATCACTCCTGCCACATGTCTACTTATCATTGGTCTAGTTGTATGCCCTGTCACCGACCATTGCCACATGTTGTACCTGCCACATGTCGTACCTGCCATGTCACTCCATGTGTCATACCTACCACGTCATTGACACGTGTCCTATGGATTATATGGGCCTGCCACGTGTCACCACTACAAGGGTGACACATGTCACTCATTGATTGGTCTCATGTACCTGTCCACGTCACATATCCGTACGCCCAGTCACCCTACCACATGTCACCTATAGAAGCTTCCACGTCATTTGTATGGGCGTATGGCCTGTACAGTCAGCTTCCATGTGGGACTGTATGAACTGTACAATCATCATTTTTTTCCATGTTTGGCAAAATGAACAGATCGCCATAACTTGAGCATACAACGTCTGTTTGAGCCCGTTCAAGTTGTGTTGGGTTCATATCGGAGAGGCCTATGCACACGTTCATTTTGAAGCCATTCTAAGAAATTTGATTTTTAGGCCTTTCTAAACCCCATCAAGCTTCTGGATCCAATTCCAGATCACACCTCCCCACTAAAGGACCTTTTGGTCCCCAAAAGGTTACAAAAATGGACTTTGACTGATTACATACTCATAAGGATGAAAAAAAAACATGATGTTGTACAAAAATGATGTTATAACAGGTCATCATTTCAACATGTGTGATTACATTAATGGAAGCAAAATACAATGAAGTTGTGACATCCACTTCTGGCAAAACCAAGTGGTTGGTTTATTTTCTTCATGGTATTACTCTTACCTCGCTGGTAATCCTTCTTCCTTGGTGAGTACATGCGCAATCCTTTTGTTGTTCCTTGGACGAAGCTCCAGATTAAGCTTCCAACAACTAGCCTTTTGATGTCCAATCCTGTTGCAATAAGTGCATTGAGTTGTTGGCATCCAGACCTGCTTACCCTTCTCTTTATTTTGTTGTGGAGTTGGGTCTTTATGTCTTGTTTCCTTCCTAGTCAACATAGGTTTCATGTACAAAGTTTGTCTCTTCCAACACTTGGCAACATAATGCTTGGGTGAATGACAAAAAGTACATGGATAATTATTCCACACATTTCAGTTTACTTGATTATGCTTATTATAATCAAAAGGAGAATTGGTAAAAACATGACCATTGTACCTTCCATGTTGATCTTCACTTTGCTTTGGAGATGAATTGCATTCACTACCACAATCAAGGAGTGATACGCCATCACCTTCCGTGAAGTGTTCCTGCAATGACTTAAGCTGGCCATTTGAAGCATTATTTGCTTCTGAAGTTTTGGAACCCATCTTGGAGGATGATCCAATTTCCACTTTGCCATATTCCAATCCTAAATATTGAGGCCTTTCCACAACCTTAATGGGATTAACAATACCTTGGCCCTCAATTCCAAGGCCCTTTCCTTCATAACCCATCCTAGTTAGCAATTTCAAACCTATACCTCTTGCATGTTTTTCAAATGCACCAAAACCATCTTGATGAGAATAAGGAGAATTTGATGATTGACCTTCACTGCATACCTCAAAGATGTTTTATGAAACATATGTAGAAAGCACTTCCTTCAATCCTTCTTTGCCTTTGTTGTTCTTTGAAGCTTTCACTTGAGCCGATCTCTTTCGTTCCAAGTAGTCTTCATACAACACTTTCACCATCTCGGACATGGCAAACACTGAATTTATGAATTCCTTCTCATCTTGATAAAGTCCTCCTATATATGCCATTTTCTCCCTTGAGATGAGCTCTTCCCTGGTTAACATGCAAAACTCAAATTCCAAACGTCAGCTAGCTCTATACCACTTGATCCGAAAAGACCTTTTACACGACTGTGGTTGAGTTATTAAGCATGTGTTGATTAAACAATTAGGAAGCTTAAAGAAAGAGAAAGAAGTATAGAAGAATAATAACAACCATATACACATATGAAAATCTGAAATAAAACATAAACAACAACAAGCCATAACACCAATGTGATAACAGAGTTCGACAATCTCGCCTATGTCTCCGGGCCTTATCTCGGTGAGATTTTCTTATTTCCGTTCGAAGCTTTACAAGTACATCATGATAGTGCCAAAAGGTTACAAAAATGATCTGGTCATGTTCTACAATATCTCATGAACCCATCAAAACTGACGACACCCAAATCAAATGAACGAGGCTACCAGAAATGGTCCGCAGAGGTGCGCTCCTCAATAACTTCCCTGCATGACAATGGCTTTTGGCTCAACAATCTGGCAGCATAAACCTATTTTGAACCTCATTCATGGCCTCAAGAAGGCCTGGTTTGTATAGATCTGAAGTTGGTAACCATCTCCCAACTCCCCCCCAAGATCTGGCCTCAAAAAGAGCCCAATATCCCCCAATATTGGCCAAAATCTCCAACAATGCTAAATAAAATCAACATAAATCACTATAATAAAGTGTAAAAACCCACTTCATGCCAAAATTACGGTGCAACCCCCTTGCTCGCGTGCCCCTGGTCCTATAGACGTGCCCCATGTGTCCTCGTGCCAGGCGTTGGGTCGTTTGGCCCCCTTAGTTCTCGGCCCTTGGATGCATTGTAGGCCATGTGGCCTGGTCCCTTAACCTTTGCGTGTTAACTGGTGGTCCAACCCCTCGAGATTCCAGCTCCTGGTTCTGTGTGTGGCCCATGTGGCCAGGTCCTATACACCACGCGCTCGCAACGAAATCTCCCAAAGGATTAGCCTGGTGGTTAATCCCCTGGTTGGTGGGCTAGCCCGACCGACCAGGGCTAACCCTGTAACCCACTGCGCTAAATTGTTAACCATGCTCTGGGTCATATGCACAAAGACAAAAAACTGGGGGCTATGCCTTATCATATTTCATGCCAACTTTTTATAGCCGGTCTTGTGGACGAGTTCTATGCCGCACGCCGGGGGATGGGGGCTAGGCCCCAGCCCAGTTTTCCGCCATTTCATACTGCACATCACTTTAAAACAAAGTGGAAACGATATGTGTTAAGAACCATGGTGCGGGCGGGCTGGCTAATCGGACCCCTGCGAAGGCGTAGCCCAGTGGTGAGGTCTCAGGGTTGAACCCCATAACTCACAAAAAAAATTCAATAAACCACGAACCAGTAACAGGGTGCCACATGGCAGCCCACGTCTGGACCACGTAGCACCATACCTTATGCTAGCTAGCTGCCAAATGTCAACACACCATTCATCCTACTCTGTCACACGTACCTACCATGTTAGCAACCAACCACGTCAACACACCTGCCATGTGTCTACTGCTCATTGGTCCATATGTCTGCCATGTCATTGACCAATGCCACATGTCGTACCTGCCACATCATTACCATGTGTTGTACCTGACACACCACTTCCACATGTCGTACCTTCCACATCACTACCACATGTCATACCTGGCACATCACTACCACGTGTCGTACCTGGCACATCATTGACACGTGTTGTACGGATTATACGATCCTGCCATGTCATCTGTGCCACGTGTCACCAGTGCAAAGGTGACACATGTCACTTGCTGATTGGTCCCTTGTACCTGTCCATGTCACGTGTCTATACGCCCAGACACCCTGCCATGTGTCACCTCTAGAAGCTGCCACGTCAATTGTACGAGCATACGACATGTACAGTCAGTTGCCACGTGGCACTGTATGGACTGTAAGGATTGTACATTCATCATGTTTTTGCCTGTTTGGAAAAACAAACAGATCACCATAACTTGAGCATACGACATATGTTTGAGCCCATTCAAGTTGCATTAGGTTCGTATCGACGAGGCCTACATACACGTCCATTTTGAAGCCATTCTGAGAAATTTGATTTTTAGGCCTTTATGAGCCCCATCAAGCTCCTAGATCTGATTCTGGATTACACCTCCCCACTAAAGGAACTTTTGGTCCAAAAAAGGTTACAAAAATGGACTTTGACTGATTACATACTCATAAGGACGAAAACAAAACACGATGTTATAACAGGTCATCATTTCAACATGTGTGATTACATTAATGGAAGCAAAATATAATGAAGTTGTGACATCCACTTCTGGCAAAACCAAGTGGTTGGTTTCTTTTCTTCATGGTGTTACTCTTTTCTCATTGGTAATCCTTCTTCCTTTGTGAGTACATGCTCAATACTTTTGTCCTTCCTTGGACGAAGCTCTGAATTAAGCTTCCAACAACTAGCCTTTTTGATGTCCACTCCTGTTGCAATAAGTGCATTGAGTTTTTGGCATCCAGACTTGCTTACCCTTCTCTTTATTACATTGTGGAGTTGGGTCTTTATGTTGTGTTTCCTTCCAAGTCGACATAGGATACATGTACAAAGTTTGTCTCTTCCAACACTTGGAAACACAATGCTTGGGTGAATGACAAAAAGTACATGGATAATTATTCCACACATTTCGGTTTACTTGATTATGCTTATTATAATCAAAAGGAGAATTGGTAAAAATGTGACCATTATACTTTCCATGTTGATATTCACTTTGCTTTCGAGATGACTTGCATTCACTACCACAATCAAGGAGTGATACGCCATCACCTTTCGTGAAGTGTTCATGCAATGACTTAAGCTGGCCATTTGAAGCATTATTTGCTTCCGAAGTTTTGGAACCCATCTTGGAGGATGATCCAATCTCCACTTCACCATATTCCAATCCTAAATATCGAGGCCTTTCCACAACCTCAATGGGATTAACGATACCTTGGCCCTCAATTCCAAGGCCCTTTCATTCATAACCCATCCTGGTTAGTAATTTCAAACCTATACCTCTTGTATGTTTTTCAAATGCATCGAAACCATCTTGATGAGAATAAGGAGAATTTGATGATTGACCTTCACTGCATACCTCATAGATTATTTCTGAAATAGATATAGAAGGCACTTCCTTCAATCCTTCTTTACCTTTGTTGTTCTTTGAAGCTTTCACTTGAGTCGATCTCTTTTGTTCCAAGTAGTCTTCATACAACACTTTCACCATCTCGGGCATGGAAAACACCAAATTTCTGAATTCCTTCTCATCTTGAGAAAGTCCTCCTATAAACGCCATTTTCTCCCTTGAGATGAGATCTTCCCTGGTTAACATGCAAAACTCAAATTCCAAACGTCAACTAGTTTTGATACCACTTGATCCGAAAAGACCTTTTACATGACTATGGTTGAGTTATTAAGCATGTGTTGATTAACCAATTAGGAAGCTTAAAGAAAGAGGAAGAAGTATAGAAGAATCATAACAACCATATACACATATGCAGATCTGAACTAAAACATAAACAACAACAAACCATAACACCAATGTGATAACAGAGTTCGACAATCTCGCCTACGTCTCTGGACCTTGTCTCGCTGGGCTTTGATTATTTATGTTCGAATCTTTACAAGTACATCATGATAGTGCCAAAAGGTTACAACAATGATCTAGTTGTGTTCTACCAAATGTCATGAAACCATCAAAACTTATGGCACCCAAATCGAATGAACGAGGCTCCCAGAAATGGCCCGCAAAGGTGCGCTCCTCAATAGCTTCCCGGCATGACACTGGCTTTTGGCTCAACAATCCGGCAGAATAAACCTATTCTAAACCTCCTTCATGGCCTCAAGAAGGCCTGGTTTATATAGATCTGAATTTGGTAACCATCTCCCAACTTACCCCCAAGATCTAGCCTCAAAAAGGGCCCAATATCCCCCAATATTGGTCAAAATATCCAACAATGTTGAATAAAATCAACATAAATCACTATAATAAAGTGTAAAACCCACTTCATGCCAAAATTAGGGCGCATCTCCCTTGCTCGGGCGCCCCTGATCCTTTGTACGTGCCCCCTGTGTCCTCGCGCCAAGTGCTGGGTCGTTTTCCCCCCTTAGTTCTAGGCCCTTGGATGCATTATAGGCCATGCGGCCTGGTCCCTTAACCTTCGCGTGCTAACTAGTGGTCCAGCTCCCCGAGATTCCAGCTCCTGGTTTCGTGTGTCACCCATGTGGCCAGGTCTTGGACACCACACGCCCGCAACGAAAGCTCCCAAAGGATTAGCCCGATGGTTAAGCCCCTAGTTGGCGGGCTAGCCCGACCGACTGAGGCTAACCCTATAACCAACTACGCTAAATTGTTAACCATGCTCCAGGTCATATGCACAAAGCCGAAAAATTGGGGGCTATGCCTTATCATATTTCACGCCAAATGTTTATAACTGTGGTCTTGTGGACGGGTTCTATGTTGCACGCCGGGGGCTGAGGCCTAGGCCCCAACCCAGTTTTCCGCCATTTCATACTACACATCACTTTAAAACAAAGTGGAAATGATATGTGTTAAGAACCATGGTGCGGGCAGGATGGCTAGCCCGACCCCTGCGAAGGTGTAGCCTAGTGGTGAGGTCTCTGGGTCGAACCCCATAACTCATAAATTTTTTGCAATAAACTATGAACCAGTAACAGGGTGCCACGTGGCATCTTACATATGGGCCACGTGGCACTGTACCTTACACCAGTTAGCTGCCAAATTTCAACACAACATTCATCCTGCTCTGTCACACGTACCATCCACGTCAGCAACCAACCACGTCAACACACTTGCCACATGTCTACTGCTCATTGGTCCAGTTGTTTGCCTTGTCACCAGCCACTACCACATGTCGTACCTGCCATGTCATTGCCATGTGTCATACCTGCCACATCATTGCCACATGTCGTACCTACCATGTCATTGCCATGTGTCATACCTGCCACATCATTGACACATGTCATATGGATTATAGGAGCCTGCCACGTCATCTGTGCCACATGTCACCACTGCAAGGGTGACATGTGTCACTCCCTGATTGGTCCCCTATACCTGTCCACATCACTTGTTCGTACGCCCAGTCACCCTGCCACATGTCACCTCCAGAAGTTGCCATGTTAGTTGTACAGGTGTATGGCATGTACAGTTAGTTGCGATGTGGCACTGTACAGACTATACAATCATCATTTTTTTGCTTGTTTGGCAAAATGAACAGATCGCCATAACTTGAGCATACGACATCCGTTTGAGCCCGTTCAAGTTGCGTTGGGTTCGTATCGACGAGGCCTACACACGTCCATTTTGAAGCCATTTTGGGAACTTTGATTTTTAGGCCTTTCTGAGCCCCATCAAACTCCTGGATCTGATTTTGGATCACTCTTCAAGGGGGAAACCTCCCAATGGGATATAATCCAATACAATAATAGTCTTTTACATGCCCATACAAGGATGACTCCATCCTAATTTCTAGCTAATTAGAAAACCATAACCATAACCAAATGTTAACTACCTAGTAGGTCTTCTTTAATGCAACCACGATACATTTATTAAATGTTAACTACTTTGTGGGCCTTATTTAATGGTGACCTAGTCCACATTACATTAATTGGCCACCACGCCTATCCCATTAACTAGAATGGGTCCATAGGCCTACTTTACACCCATAGGAAGGATCCCACTATTCCATTACCCTTCGAGAAGCATTGTCCTCAATGCTTGTAATGATGATCTACAACCATAAACTAGGGTCCCTTGTATGGGTGTATATTGCAATGTTGAAGTCATCAAGAAAACTCACCCATAAGACAATGTCCCATGTACAAGTACTAGCCTCAATGCCGGAGTAGTCCAAGAAGCTCATCCATAAGCTAGGGTCCCATGTACTAGTGCTCACACCGATTCCCAACTAATCACACATGAATGGTTGAGTGCCATGCTCAAAATGCTCACCATGATCATGTGGATCCAAATAGATAGGACCCTCCATAAAAAAAATATGATTCATATAGCCATAAAAGGGTGTCTCTATGAGGAATGCTACCATCATAGAAGATTCATACTAGAAACTGGTAGCCACCATATGCTCATGTCTTCCCTCAATTATGTTCTCTTCATCTGAAGGGGAATGTGCATTGTTGGAAGTAGGCCAAAGTGAAAAGAAAGGCGATTTTGGGAAAGAAGGCATGCAAGAGGGAAGCAACAACTGGAAGGAAGAGCAGCATGGGTGCATACATGGAAGACCTAACGATGTTAGGGTTAGGGTTTTTGCAACACATTGTAATGGTTGGTGAGCCAGAAACATATAAATATAGATACCTAAGTCTCATAGAAGGAGGCAGATGTAAGGAAGCAGATGTGATGTAATATTTTGTTGTATGATCTAATTTTGTAAGTTGTTGAGCTAGAGAGGACTGAGGAGGGTAGATCTTGAGGGTTAGATCGCAGGCTGAGGAGCCTGGTGCGACCTAGTCTGCCTCATAATAGATCTCAACCCATCTGAGATCAATTGTAAAGCGTGCAACGTTGTAGTTTCATAACTACTATAATAAAAGAGCTAAGAGCCAGATCTTTGTGGACGTAGCCCAAGGGGGGGTGAACCATGATAAAACATGTGTTATGTGATTGAATGCATGTGCTTCTTTATTGTCTTTAGTAGTTTTTGATATGCTAAATGAATGAGTTGTTATATTTCCTGCATAATAATAGATGACAACGTATTGCATTAATAAGTTAAAATAGAAATATCAACTTACATTTCTTAGATCCCCCACTCAATCCTAGGCTGCAAACACATGATTATTGTAGCCACTCATTAAGACTATCTCGGGTGAGACAGCGCGGTGCACCCTATATGACGGGTTGCCTTCTGGTTTACCAGGAGGGCCGATAGTTTTAGAGGCTTTGTTGGAACCCCGATAGACATGAACCCTGGGTCAATCAAGCTGAAGATACAAACTCAGATAAGACATAAGAATTAACCAACAAATGGTTATGTTGTCCTTGGTAGGAAGAATAGAGGATTGAGTAGATGAGATCGGTTGAAGATTTGTTAAAAGATACGTAAGATTTGTAGGAGGTGGATCAAGAGAATATTAAAGTAGAGAAGACAACAATGAGCCACTAGAAGGGGATGTTGAGACCGTGGAATCCCACAAAAGCAGAGATCGAAAGCTGGCTAAGGACAAAATAGCCGGAGTTTGCACAAAAAGATAACAAAAACCCTAGAGTAACACCCCACAAATATCTTGAGAAATACGTGTTTATTGATTTGCATGAAGTCTTTTTCTGTGATTTTCCACACTTATTGCAGGAGTGGATACTAAGGTTGAAGGATAACCACGCAACGAACCAGATCTGACAATTAGAGTGGAACCCAGTACAAATTGAGTAGTTACAACAGGTGAACAAAAAATTCACCCGCGTAGTAGAGTTTTGGCTCAACACTATCGTGGCAGGATTTATAACAAAGTTTGCAGTAGATACAACAAAGTTGTACAGCGCAACGAAGCAAGAGTTTCTACGCGGACCTCGAGGAAGGTACATTAGATCGTTGTATACTTCTATTAATATACTTCTATACAGCAAAGGGGTAATGACGATGGAGTCAGATAGCTAAACTTCCTTGTGTGCATGGGGGAGGCACTGACAGAAAAAGGAGAAATGGAAGGAGGAAAGGATAAGGGAAATAAGGAGGAACCCTTGGACCCAATCATGATGGATGACGACCAGATCAAGCGGATCATGGCGATATCTGGAAATACGCATAGCGCAGTACCCTACCAATACAAGGTGAATACCAAGAAGAGAGTCGTAGCCACGAGAGAAGGCTTGGCGAGTGACTAGGAAGAGGTAGAGGATCTTCAGGCTGTGGAGCAGATTGAGTAAATCCTGCGCGCAACATATGAGAGGAAGACGAGAGGTCTAAGAATGGGAAGAGAAGGCAACAATCCTATCCACATTAATGTCAGTGTGGAACCCATAAACCCATGTGCGACTAATACACCAAAGAGAACACCACTGTTTAGACAACCAAATTTTGGGAGAAGAAAGACAGCGGGAAGTACATCTACACAAGGAACAACAATCGGAGGAGCCAGTTCAGGCAACACTAGTCAAGTATCTACACCACGCAGAGGTAGTAGTTCAGCGTTCAGAATGGCAGGACATGATCCCACCATCAAGTTACCAGAATTTAAAGGAGTTGGAGGACCCGAAAAAACATTTGTTCATCTGTGAGAAGATTTGGGAAGCAAAACATATCATAGAAGAAGATACTAAACTGGCACAGCTAGTGATTACACTAAGGGATCGCGCACTGGATTAGTATATGAGTTTAGCTACAACCAATCCACTAGGGACAACCAGAATAATTGCAGATATCAATAAATAACTGATAAACGAGTTCCAGAAGCCAAATTCAGAAGATCATTACATGAACGACATGATCGAAATTAGACAAAAATTGGGAGAATCTGAATGGGAAATTGACCAAAGATTTAAGCGACTGAAGGGAAAGTTGAAATATCTCATGATCGATATGCAACATAGGCACCTATTCGTCAATTCACTGCTACCACACTTTAAATACCCATTGCGACAATAGAAGTTTCAGACGTAGGCAGAGGCTCTGCAGGAAGCACTACAACTGGAAGAAAACTAGTATCAGCAGACGGATCCAGCCATTGAAGAACTAAAGGAGGATTTGAAAAACTTAGCGTTCCAGCTAAACCAGAATAAAAGTAAGGACAAACGAGAAGTCGTTTGGTGTACTACATGCAGGACGGAAGGACACCACAAGAATGAATGTCCAACATTCGCACAGTATATGGAAACATGAATGCCAAATCCGTTACCAACAAGAGGACTATGGTGAGAAATCTGTAAGAAATCGGACCACGATCCATATCACTGCCCAATGATGCAGAAATACCAGACAGTCCCAAAGAGTTCATATTGCAACTTTTGCAAGTCAGTGGACCACGATGACAAAGATTGTAGAACTATGAATTTGATGCGAGAGAGGACATCAGATGCATATAAAGTGCAGGAAGAAATGATGATTGGGCAAGACACACCATAATTTAACCAAGTTCCAACCCCATACAACACTGTGCAACAACAATATAATACTGCACAACAACCATATAATACCGCGCAACCACAGTACAACACAGCACAACCTCAATGCAATACCGCGCAGTACAATCATGCACCTCAATATAACGCACCGAGAGGAGATCGAGTGGGATACAGAGGTGGAGGATGAGCGAGAGGAGGTTTTGGAAGAGGTAGAGGACTAGTGGTATGTCACAACTGTCAACAACCGGGACATTATGCAAGGGAATGTCCACTTCCATCAACAACTTGTATGTATTGTCGCACATCAGACCATGATACGGAAGAATGTCCAACATTATTAGTAAATATCTAGGAAAAGAGGAACTAGAACAACCAAAATGTTCAGTGGATTTCAGCCGAAGCGAGGGATGATGGACGAAACATCAACATAGTTACTCGTGGAGGAGCTAAAACAGGAAACGATGAAGTCCAACAAGAGACAGTACAACACCAATGGGTGAAGAAGAATGTTGAACCAAGGAAGCAGTTCAATGCACATAATGAGAAGGAGATATTTAAGCAAGCCAGACAAGAATTTCATAAGGATGACATTGTGTCGACTTCAACTGTGCAACAAAGCAAGGAAGCACCAGAGTACAAGATGCCTCCATTATTGGATCATACCAACGAAATGCAACCCATGGGACAAGTAAGTACAATCAAAGGTTTTTTACAATCATGTGTAAAAGTATTGAATGATCCATCATTTGTCAAAATATTGCAAAACATATTAGAAAGATGTAGTATAGAGACAGAAGGAAAACTAGAACAAAAAATCGTCAATCACCTACATACAAGGAGAAGAACAAGTAGGGAGTTCAGACTGAATGCCAACATCAGAGAATTCAACATGGGAGATATCATACTAGATCTAAGATCCGAAGTTAATGTATTACCAAAGAAGACATGGCAATGCATGGGAGAACCCACTTTAGGATATTCACCTGTTCAACTAAACTAGCAAACCAACACACAATCCTACCAATTGGTAGACTGAAAGGAGTGACAGTAGACCTGGATGGAGTGCGCACTAAAGCAGACTTTGAAGTGATTGAAATAGTGGATGACACAACACCATATCCAGTGTTGCTTGGTTTAGATTGGGCATTTGACAATTAGTCCATAATCAATTTGAAGACACAAAAAATGGCATTTGAGTCAGGTGAATATAGGGTCATCACGCCATTAGACCCATAAGAAGGGGAAAGGTTTGTAGAACCCACTTGCTTAGACTTAGAGGAAATCAACCAGTTGTATAGAACAACTACACGTGATGAGGATTACGTGAACCCAACTATAGATGGGATACTTATTTGGCAGAGCATTACTTCATGTGCGATATACTTAGATATTGGTTTAGAGAACTGGCAACAAAGGCTACACGAAGTTTCCATGAGAAGATGTGCATGAATAGACCGCACAGTACGATGGGTAGACAGAGAGATAAGGGAACCACCTAGTTTCCACGGAGTAAACGATCTAGAAGTATTCTTGGCACAGTACGAAGACGAAGTTTTAGAGAATCAAAGACTCTTAGCACTTGATATAGCACTCAAGGCCACACCTGCAAGATGGTGCGGTGCACACAAAGAGACAATCATAGATTGGTACCAAAGTAAGCGATTACTGCGCATAAGGTTCGACGCAGAACATAAAAACAACAACAAACAAAAGTATGATGGATAGGGGGCACCAACGAAACACTTGGAGAAGTGCAGAACATTGTGGAAAATGACACCCCCAGAGGAATGGCCTCATCATTTCATACACACTCTAGAGGGCATACCAACGAACTGGTATACCAGCCAGGAACTGCGGAAAGGAACTGCGACCTTGACAATATTGCAACAGAATTTTACAGTCACTTTTTCATTCGAGCATGAGAACCCCAACATAGATGCAACTCTTAAACAGATAAGAGGGGTGTTATTCATCAAGGAACCAGAAGTCAAACTCATAACATAAGAACAACAATGGAACAAACAAACAATCAAAGAACTGTTGTCATGTTACCATGTGCAGGAGGAAGCACTAGATGAAGACAACCCACGTGATATTCATATCGAGGAAGAAGAAGACGAAAGAGAAGTGGAGGGTCCACCTATAGAATCATAAGTCATTGTTGTGTCGATCAAGGTGAAGAAAGTCAACATTGGGACAGTTGAGAATCCCAAAATGGCAAGCATTGGAGATTATTGGGATGAACAAACAGTAGAAAACATAGCAGAGTTACTGTGCGAGTACAACGACCTGTTTCCCACAACATTTATGGATATGAAGGGTCTAACAGGAGAGCTAGGAGAAATGAAGATACCACTCAGAGTTGAAGCGAGACCGATCAGGCAACGACCATATAGATTGAACCTGATATATAAGTAGAAAGTCAAAGCTGAGATCGACAGGATGCTCGAAGCTGGAATCATAGAACCAGTGGAAGAATCGGAATGGATAAGCCCAATGGTAGTTCAGGAGAAAAAACAAGGAGGGATAAGGATATGTGTCGACTTGAGGAAGTTGAACGATACATGCCTACATGACCGGTTCCCTACACCTTTCACGGATGA
Source organism: Picea glauca (assembly GCA_000966675.3). Lineage (NCBI taxonomy): Eukaryota > Viridiplantae > Streptophyta > Pinopsida > Pinales > Pinaceae > Picea > Picea glauca. The sequence continues at coordinate 116,028 of JZKD02S2434211.1, forward strand.
AGTGTTGGAGAATGTAGGAGGACACAAAGTTTACTCATTCACTGATGGATTCTCAGGCTACCACCAGATCAAGATAGCACAGGAAGATAGATACAAGACCACATTTGCTACAAAATGTGGATCCTACCAATACATAGTCATGTCGTTTGGACTGAAGAATGCACCAACAATATTTTCTAGAGTAGTCATCGCCACGTTTAAGGAATTCATCCACCACTTTCTAGAGGTATACTTGGATGATTGGATAGTCTATAGTTTGTTGAAATACCATGTAGAGGTCTTACGACTGATGTTAGAAATATATAGGTAGTGCCAGATATCATTAAACATAAAAAACTGTATATTCGGAACACCGTTTGGGATACTATTGGGCCATATAGTATGAAAACGAGGTTTACTAGTAGATCCTGCAAAGATTGCAGTAATTGTTAACTTGCCATCACCAAAAATAGTTTGTCAACTAAGAGCGACATTGGGACACACAGGATACTACAGAAAGTTTATCAAAGGGTACACGCAGATTTCTGCACCAATGGAGAAAATGTTAAGAAAAGATACAAAGTTTCAGTGGAACGACGATTGTCAACACAGTTTGGATACGCTTAAAGAAAATATGGTCACCGCGCCAATACTAGTATTTCCAGACTGGGAAAAGACATTCCACGTACATGTAGATGCATCATCCATAACACTTGGAGCTATCTTGGCACAGCCAGGAGCGGGAGATTTGGATCACCCTATAGCATTTGCGAGCAGAAAGCTATCAGGATCATAACAAAACTATAACACCACAGACAGGGAAGGCCTAGCTATGGTCTATGCACTGCAAAAGTTCAAACATTACTTATTGGGAAAACATTTTAAGACGTTTACAGATCACTCAACCCTTAAATACCTAGTCAACAAGACAGTGTTGGGGGGGAGAATATGTCGATGGTTATTACTGTTTCAAGAATTTGATTTTGAAATAATAGTCAAGCCAGGAAAATTGAATGTAGGACCTGACCACCTATCAAGGGTCACAAACGGAGAAGAACCTGCGAATTTAGTGGACAACTTCCCAGGCGCACAGTTATTTTCAGTCCAGATCGTTGATGAATACTTCGCAGATATCATTTAGTACTTGAGCACAGGTACTGCGTCGCAGGAATATAACACTGTGCAGAAGAAAAACCTGGTAGTTCGAGCTGCAAACTATCAACTGATCGTAGGACACTTATACAAAATGGGTGCAGATAAGATCTTGTGAAGATATGTGTTAGAACACGAAAGACCAAGAGTTTTAGCAAAAGCCCATGAGGGAATAACAATATGACATTACGCAGGCAAAGCTACTGTGCAGAAGGTATTGTGCACATGACTATGGTGGTCGATCATTCATAGAGACTCAAAGGAGTACTGCCAGAGATGTGATGTTTGTCAAAGGGTTGGTAAACCCAATAGAAGGGACGAGATGCCATTACGACCACAGGTAACATTACGGGCATTCGATAAATGGGCAATAGACTTTGTGGGACCAATCAACCCACCAAAAAAAAGAACATGAGTAAGGTACATTATCACCGCGACAGAGTACCTGACAAGATGGGAAGAAGCAACACCAATGAAGGATTGCAACACAGAAACAACAACACACTTTCTATTTGAACAAGTAATCACTAGATTTGGGTGCCCAAGAGTTGTGATGAGCGACCAAGGCACACACTGCATTAACAACACTATAAACGCTATGACAGAAGAGTTTGAAGTCCATCATCAGAAGAGCACACCATATCCCCCACAGGCAAATGGCACAGTAGAAGCATTTAAAAAAATCCTCGAGAATGCACTGACAAAGATTTGTAATGTCAACAGGGATGATTGGGACCTCAAAATACCAGCAGTGTTATGGGCCTATAGGACCATGTGCAAAAAGTTGTCAGGGCACACGCCATTTAAAATGGTATATGGCAAAGAAGAAGTGGTGCCATTAGAATTTATGGTACCCAGTTTGCGCATAACAACAATTACACACATGACAGAACGAGGCACAGTATAGGAGAGACTAAATCAGTTGATGACCATGGAGGAAAATCAGATCCTAGCAAGGTTCCACCAACAAGTTCAGAAAGCAAGGGACAAATCTTGGCAAGACTAACACATCAAGAAGAAAACTTTCAAGGAAGGAGATTTAGTGCTAATGTATGACAACAAATCCATTCAACACCTAGGAAAACTCAGAATGCACTGGTTATGACCGTACGAAGTAAAAATTGTCATAGATGGGGGAGTTGTACAATTGAAAGACTTAGAAGGCCCAGAACTCAGAGGGATGATCAACGAGAGCCGACTGAAGCTGTACAAGGACAGTCAACCACCCACAACTTGAAAGTCATCGCACAAAAAAAAAAAAAAAACACAAAAACAAAAACAAAAACCGTACCAATAGAGGTATAGTGCGCTGAAAGGAGAAGGAGTACACACGCTAGGAATACAAACCTGGTGAGGACAATATCAACGGTCCTTCCAAAATGGAAACAAGCGGGAAAAGTAAAGACAACAAAAGCAGTACTAAACGACGAAGGTATGCAGAATTCAATGCCGGAAAGGACGGATGGGACACCACATTAATCGCGCCAACTGGAGACTGCGAAGGAGAGTAATGGAAAGTACGAAGGAACCAGAGGTTCATTGAATCCATAATAAAGGTAGCGTCTTCGACAAGCTTCATATGATGCCCATACAAAGCACAGATGCATGAGAAAACAACTTATTGCGAGACTGGAAAAGACAGAGATCGATAGAGCTTACGGAGCACAGAGCGAAGTTCATAGAGGTTACAGAAATCATTGAACTTAGTGAATGGTCGACATTCACCACCATGGCACCACCCAAGCAAGCAAAACCAAGCTAGACTTCCAGACACTCCAGAGTTAGAACCAAGGAACAAGTACAATCACAGGAAAGCGAACAATAACCGCCAGATGTCGTCAATGTCGACAAAATCCCATCACCAGATACAACACCGATGAACCCCACACCCGTGGTAGAAGAAATCCAACAACCAACACTTGAGGGCATGAACGTGGATATGTCGGCAGAGGAACAGGAGCAACAGAGCCAGGGCAGAGGCAGCCTAGTGCAACTAGAGAACCCTGAAGGAGCTCTGAGACTCAATGGGACAACTACAAATCAGGAAGCAGTAGTCGAGCCAGACGAATCTCAAACAACCGTGTCAGACCACCCACAAGAAGGAGCAGTGGAAGATGTCATGCGCTGGCCAGAACAATATGTTGAAGACCAACTGATGGAGGCTAGAACCTCGAGTCAGACACTACCGAAAAAGGACAAGCAACAGGTACCTAGGTCACCATGCAATCAACCCGTCGCAAACATTGTTTTGTCGCATACACCATAAGGGGTACAGGTGAAATCAGACTTTCTAGGTTATGTCGAGAAGCTAAAATACTAAGACCATGATGTAACGGACACGAACAAGTTCCCAGAGTTCGCAAAGAAAGTCTACCTACAGACTGTGGGTCTGGATGCATTTGGGAAACCAGTTAATCAACCACTCCAGTGGGCAACAGGATTGGCAAAAACATAGATTTTAGGTTTGCTAGAGCTACCACACTTTGGCCGAGGACAGTACGCAAGTAGTTGTGTCAAACAATTGTTGGTAGGGATATATGGTTCGATAAGCTCATATCGATAGACGTAGAGCTCATTGCGCACATTACAGGGCTGTCATCCCGGGGCATGGACCTCACACAATTTCTCGATGACAAAACAAAGGAGAAAGCACTCGCGGAAGAGATGAAAAAGAAATATGGCACTGACAGGGGGATGCAAGAATTCATCATCAAAAGGATCAATGATGCCGCGACACAAATGGCCGCAAAAATCATGGCCTGCAAACTGCTAAGAAAATTCCGCAAGGAGGAAGTCCCGACTGGGGTCATGGTAGTCGCAACACAATGTGTCGAGGGCACCACAGTTAGTTGGGCACCCTATCTTTTGAATTTGTTTCTGGATGAATGCAAGGATGCTCATGATCTAGGAACAAAATTTCATTACTCATGGTTGTTCATGTTGATAGCCATTATGGGATGGAAGGAATCGAAATATGTATTTTTCGCCACCAGACTCAAACCTAATCATGGAGCGAAATATTTATCGCTTGGCGCCGCGTCAGACGCCAGGAATAGAAAGATGAACGCATCCATATTCGAAGGATATCTACGCGATCTACAGGAGGCCATCACCAACCTCTGGAGAATAACACCACAGGCTTTTGCATACTATCGAGACATCGCCAACTTCAAGGCCACTCGACATGCGATGTGGATACAGGCGCAAAAGGACCCCAACAAGCAGTGGCTACAATTGTGCTACTGCATCACAGAGGGCGACATTGAAATGGTTAGCAGGGATTGGGAAGACGACTGGAAGATTCTAGTCCTCACCCAAGACATACCCAAGGACAACGAAATAAGAGGCAGGGCAGGAAGAAACACAGCCTCAGGAAGTTCCAGTGCTCAAGAAACCAAGGATGGGCCAGACCAAAACAAAGCAGACGAAAGAAGGGACAGCTAAGACAGGGACCCATAAGGGGAAGAAGAATAATATGCAGCCACCCCAAGTATAGCAGAAACAGGCCGAGGCAGCGCAGGGGACTACACCAAGTCCCAATCCACAAGAACCAGGCCTGACTAAGAAGCCAACTACTCATATGGAGGGTGCGTGCAAGAAGATGAAGGCGCATAGAACACCTCCAGAATACACGATCACGGAGGACGATGAAGAAATGATAGCCCAAATGGTTCAGGATCATACATCCGAGGATTTTGAGAATGTTGTGCACCACAAGGAAAAAATTCAGGAGGAGCTTGTAGACATGTGGCAGTTCCTCAAGTAGATCAAGGAAGCACAGGCAACAACATATAAATAGGTCCGTCAACATAACAGACAGGAGAAGAACCCGAAGCAAGTGAGCGAGATACAGTCCACACAATATCGCAACCGAGTGCAACATTCCACATTACACCCAACATGCTGCGCATGGACGAGATCGTGGGGCAGACACCCCTAAAGTACTTAGCTCAACTCCAATTGGTATTGCCGCGAATACCATCCAAAGATCTACACAAATTACAGGTTAGCATTACCCAAGAAGTACAATCTCGTGTACGCACAAACACAACCGAATTACAACAGGCAAAGGATAAACGCGATGCACTGGAATTGATATATGAGCAGGCCAAGCTCGAGACCCAAGAGGAGAGGGAGCGCGTGAACGAATTGGAACAAAAAGTGGTTGGAACTTATGAGAAGATTCCAAAGACTGCACAGAGGGACAAACTCACAACAACATAGAAGATTATTTAGATTGCGCAGGCAATCGATCAATATCTGAAGGAGATCGAGAATCTTTGTGAGCAACTCACACCTACCACTCCACTAGAGGTAAGGGAGCAAAGGAATCAAGAGGCAACATAACAGCTACAGGAGATAAAGCGATAGAGCAGTGCAACAACTGACTTGTTCGATAAAGCAACACAACCGTGGACGAAGCTAGAAGAGGATCAACAAGACCAGCATTGGGTCACATAATAAGAAAGGATAAGCGCAACTATCTAGGACCTCAAGCAGAGGCATAATATAATGTCCATCATGGAGCGCGTCAAAGGGGCACATGATATGAAGAACTACAGGTAGAACTCACCACTACACAAACGCAGAAAAAGGAGCGTCAGGCTCAAATGGAACCGCTTCAAGAGCGAGTAGCCGAAGTCATTGCACAAATAGAGGAAGCCAATACATATATGGCACAAACCCAGGCAGAGTGCACATGGTTGATCAGTGATGATATTGTTGTCCAGACAATAGACACACTCAAGGAGAAGACCGCGTAGGCTCAAACACAAGCAACGAAGCTCAAGGAGAAGTTCCAGGCGATCACCACGGAGTTCGACGAAGCGCACACAGGTTAGGTGGCTTGGGACGAGCCATATGTCAGTGTTGGGGCCTGTTGGAAGTAGACCAAAGTGAAAAGAAAGGCGATTTTGGGAAAGAAGGCATGCACGAGGGAAGCGACAACTGGAAGGAAGAGCAACACGCACGCATGCATGGAAGACCTAATGATGTTAGGGTTAGGGTTTTTGCAACACATTGTAATGGTTGGCGAGCCAGAAACATATAAATATAGATACCTAAGTCTCATAGAAGGAGACAGATGTAAGGAAGCATATGCGATGTAATATTTTGATGTATGACCTAATTTTGTAAGTTGTTGAGCTAGAGAGGAATGAGGAGGGTAGATCTTGAGGGTTAGATCATAGGCTGAGGAGCCTGGTGAGACCTAGTCCGCCTCATAATAGATCTCAACCCATCTGAGATGAGTTGTAAAGTGCTCGACGTTGTAGTTTCAGAACTACTATAACAAAAGAGCTAAGAGCCAGATCTTTGTGGACGTAGCCCGGGGGGGGTGAACCATGGTAAAACCTGTGTTATGTGATTGAATGCATGTGCTTCTTTATTGTCTTCAGTAGTTGTTGATATGCTAAATGAATGAGTTGTTATATTTTCCGTGTAATCATAGATGACAACGTATTGCGTTAATAAGTTAAAATAGAACTCTCAACGTACAGTTCTCATATCCCCCACTCAATCCTAGGCTGCAAACACATGAGTATTGCAACCACCCATTAAGACTATCTTGGGTGAGATGGCACAGTGCACCCTATGTGTCGCGTTGCCTTCTGGTTTACCGGGAAGGCCGATAGTTTTAGAGGCTTTGTTGGAACCTCGACAGACATGAGCCCTGGGTCACTCAAGCTGAAGATACAAACTCAGACAAGACATAAGAATTAACCAAAATGCATCAAACATAAGATACAAATAGTTGTTTTCCCACAAATGACAACTATTCATATACGATTCCTCGTAAACCTCCTCAAAATCACACTAGTCAGATATGTCTCTTGCCTACTCCTCTTCAATATGCATCCAAAGTTACAACCTTTGGATTGCTTCACATGCTTCCTATAATTTTTGTACTTAGTTATATGGAAACAATAGTTGTGTATTGACTACTTCAAGGTATGAATAATCTTGGCATGTCTTAGATAAATTTTTTCAACTTTAAGTAACCACTTCTTGTTATGTTCTTCATACTTCATAACACATTCAAGAAAACCTCTATGAAGGGCTAGCTACTTGCACATAATTTGCATATACACTTGGATATGCCTCAATGATGGTGGCTAATATATCTATGTCAAATGTAATATTCCACTCTAAGTATAAGGGTTAGGGTTTTGAAGAAGTAACTTACTTTTGATAGAGCTCCTTTGACGAAAGGGTTTGGGGGTGATGATATGCAAGGGTTTTAGTGCACTAAATATTGTTTGGAAGTATATCATAGAACATACCTAATTGAAGCCTTGGGAGTCCTCTATCAAAATATGTCTACTTGAGAATACCCGATCTATCACCAAAAATCCATGAAACATAGTCAAATTTCAAATTATAATATACCCTTTGTCAGACCTTTGATTTGAGTGATTTTTTTTTTTTGAAATCACATAGTTTTGTGAGGAAAAGAGAGAAATATAGTTGGTTTCTAGAAATTATGTATAAAATGCTCAAAAATGGATTTGAGTGTCATAACCATAATAGAAAAAGCCCCAAAACATTAAATATTCAAAGGGCTATATCTTCTTCGTTTGAACTTCGATTTGAGCATTTGTTTTGAAATAACTCCAAAAAAACTACATACCAATGTCAATAAACTAAAACTAATATTGCAAATCTATATTTAAACTTAGTTATTTGTGTCCTACAAAGAGTAAAGAGATAAAAACTTTTGTTATAGATAAGTTCCACAAACGTACTTGGGAGAAAGAGCTAGGGAGAAAGAAGAAGTACTACATTGAAAAGTTTAACCCCACTCATAACCATCAACAAAAGGCGTACATAGGGGCCAATATTTCTTGGAGATCTAAAATTCTTATTGCTCAATTAAGGACTAATTCTCATCAACTCCGTTGTGAAACAGGGCGCTGGAAAAGGCCAAAAGAAATGTGAGAGGAAATAGTATGTATTTTGTGCTCTTCCGGAAAAGTGGAAACAGAAAAACATTTCATTTTAGAATGTGAGGCCCTCAAAGACAACAGAGAAAATCATGCAGGTATTCTGGCAGCTAGTTCTTGGGATAGTCTATTCAACAAAGAGTTTGTCGAGAAGCTGGGAGCGGTTATTGTAAAACTTCACAGGAAAAGGGCCGAATACAAAAGCCAGATGGAAAAACAATCTATCCCATAGGCTATTTTTAGCCTCGTGGACGTTAAAAATACTTTCTTTCTTTCAACCAAAAAGAGAACCTCGACATCATTACATATATAGTCATATATGCACATATAAGAGCCAAAAAAATGCCTTAAAACATAGAGCAAAATTCCGCCATTAAAAAATCAATAAAAAGATGAATGATCGTATTCAAGGCACAATCCCTTGTCAAATGCCTAAATGTATCATTGACACACAATCAACAAAATACCAATCTTGGATAATTCTTCCATGTATTCTTTCCCTAATAACATGGTGAAAATATATTGAATTAAAACTAGGTATGGTGTTTTGTATTTCCTCAAATATAAATCTTAACATGAAATTTTCAGAAAAAGTTAAACCCGAGGTTCATTTATCATTTATTATTTTATTTTTGTAATTTTTAAATTAAAAAACAATTACTCAAACTGGGTAGAGTAAGTCATTAATCTATGACTCATGTCCATGAGTATTAATCACAACTGACCAATTCATGCTATGCAATTCATTTCCCTGGTTTCAATCCCACTTCTTCACCCCTGTGAACATCACCCAATGCAATGAGTGCTAAGTGGACTATTCAAATCATGAGAATTATTGGTCAGTTGCGACTAATACTCATAGATATGGGTCAGAAGCCCCTCTCTATTTTTTTTTTTTTTTTTTCAACGAAAAAAATACGCTTTTTTTTCAAAAGGATATAAAAGTGTACAGTGCAAAGGTGGCTGGTCTATCTCGAGAAAGAACAAGAAGGTATGCCTATGACAAAAACAATCCAAGCTAATCAAAGATGGAACAAGACACAACTGGTCCAATGTCTATCCTAATGGTGGGCATCCTTCAAGGCTATGCCTCTCAAAGAAGGATCCTCAAGGATGGTCCCTCATTTCCATCTTCCCATCTAGTAAAGCTAATGAAACCCGGCGGCATATACAAAGTTTTTTTTGAGAGCCGGTCAGCCTCAATATTTTCTTCCCTGTAGATGTGAGATGAAGTGAGATGATGAATCTGTTTGGTCGCTTCACATGTTCTCTCCTTCCAGCTCGTCAGTTCCGCAACATGGAAATCAGCGCGCCCATTAAGCCAATCAATAATGAGCTTGGAGTCACCTAGCAGATGGAGCTCATTTATGTGTAATCGGCTTGCCAAAATACATGACGCCCACGCTGCCAGGAGTTCAGCGTTTGTGTTAGATCCCGTCCCGCAGTTTAGTGTCCACCGGTATACAGTCTGAGCATTTGTAGCTATCATTCCACCTGCCCCACATAATATGCCCGCCTGTTGCGCCGCTCCATCGAACCAGGCCACAACTTTGTTTTGAGGAACGCTGAGAATAGCTCTGCAAGGTTTTGTGGTCGAAGTCTGCTTACTGCTCACGGCCATCTCAACAAAGATAGCGCTGGCCACCCTGTGAGTGGAAGGTGTCTTGTCATCAAACAAAACCTCATTCCTGTGCTTCCATATATGCCAGCAAAGAAGCATAGGGAGCTTTATCTGGTTCGTTGAGACGCGCATCCATTGCTGGAAACATTGAGAGATGCTGTCGCCCGTCCAGWTTGATATATGCAARCAAWACGGTGTTAGTAGATGCCATACGGCTCTGGTGAATGGGMARACTATAAAAACGTGGACGRCTGACTCCTGATTTGATTTGYAGAGGCARCAAAAGCTGGGCCCCGACCATCCACGCRTTTGTAAGTTCGGCCACAATAAAATTTTGTTCTCAAGTAAWAGCCAAATGAAAATCTTTTGCTTGATCGGGMAATCRCTCCTCCAGATCTGTCYGTGTTCACGCTCCCTTGTAGATGTCCAGCATTTGGTAGCTAATGCCATGTAAACGTTTTTTGCGGTGAGGACGCCAGAACTGTCCCCACCCGTCCACATGAGCATATCGGCCCTGTTCTGTAGTCGGATACCTGAAAATMTGAGATTGTGCGAGTACCTATCCCATTCCATAGCCTGTTCAGCGACCAAACCAATCTCCTCGCTGCTGAGCCAGTGGTCGCTCAATAGACCCCCGCTACTGGAAGAAATAAACTGATATAGAAAGTAAAGATTTTTTTGGTGAAGAATCTTCAATAGATCCGTGGATAGCATGGCATGCTTGCCTAGGCCCAGCAAGCAGTCCCTCCCAACTTCAATCAGATGACCATTTCCAGGAGCCCAAGTGAGCCAGTGTAGAATGATAGGTAGGGTTGATAAACGATGTTTCCAGGTCTGTGAGCCAGCTGTGGGTCTCATGGTGGCTGATCTGAGCCAGAATAGTACCGGTAACTGTGGGAAATATTTTGCCTTGATCACCTTGCTCCAGATACCAGGCTTCATAATGATGCGCCAGAGAGTGTTTTCCAAGAGCGCCTGGTTGAAGAAGGGTAGATTCCTGAGGCCCCATCCGCCCATCTTCTTTGGTTTAGAAATGGTCTCCCAGTTACAAAGATGATATCCAGTTGTTCTACTGCCAGTCCAAAGAAAAGAGAAAATAAGCTGACGAATGGATCTAAGAATTGTAGCCGGGATTTTTGCAATCGCCATCCAATAGACCAGAATGCTTTCTAACACAGCTTTTATGAGAATGTATCTCCCTCCCAAGGTGAGAAGCTTATTACACCAATGATGGATTTTTCTGTCAACTTTATCAAGTAGCCAAAGCCAATTTTTATTTGTGTATCTGGTAGATTTGATGAAAAAACCAAGATAGGAGAAACCCTCCTGTAGGTCTGCTGCGTTGATACCAAACAGATCTTTTATATTTTTTAAGAAAGGTTCCTGAGTATTCAATGCAAGAAAGAGAGATTTTTGTAAATTGATCACTAGTCCAGAGGCTGCACAGAAAGTACTAATGATGGAGTGAATAAGGGACCATTCGGCAAGACTGGCCTCTGTCAAGATTAGCACATCATCGATAGTTCTAAATGGATAGTTCATAAGGCACAATACTTGCTAAGGTTTTGCAAATGGAGTAACAAGCTAAGTGGGCTTGATTGTGGAAAAAAATCAACAATTAAACTTAAACCAAAAGCATCTTAAGATGAATGACCCCTTCATGGTTAAATCTCACCTCTTCATCCCTAAATATCATAATTATAAAACTGAAATATCCAATGAAATTATAAATATGCATAGAATAAAAGTACTATAAAGTACTGCCACTGATAGGAGGATAGATAAGATACTGTACCTTCGCGTATTGCACAACAATGCAGTACATGTCAAACAAACGAGAGAGAGAGGGCAACTATCAAGCCCGCGGTCATATGGGGACATAAAGGGGTGTCATGGCACCACCTCCCCCGTTATCCCTGGGTTGGTCGTTGTGGGCTCCCGTTGCAACACTTTTAAATTGGATAGGCCTTTGATGCTGCTCATCACCATCTTTGGTCCCGCTCCTCTCCACTCAGTTCATCCACCACAGTACAAAATGCCCACAAATTTCTACAGCCAATAAACATTATGTGTGTCCTTGTTTGCTTGATTGAACCTACCTTGTGCATTCATCCATGGGGACGGTATTCAGTAACAGAAGAGGAAGGACCAACAATCCCAATGATCATCCTCATCCTCCTCCTCCTCCTCCTCCTCCACCCCCTGCTGCACAGCTGGTAGGATATGGGGGATATGTTCTTGCATACCCAATTCAGCCTCAGTCCCATTACCATGCCTCCCGCCTCCATCCGAACTCCTTCGACCCCCAAGCTCACTTCCCACGGGGCTCCTCCTGGTCCCCTGGTTGCATGGGACCGCCGCCCTTGCTCCCTCCTGTAGAACCCCAGAAGGTTGTCACCATAAGGAATGAAGCCAATTTGAAGAAGGAGACCTTGAAGCTGGAGCGCGACGAGGAGAATCCCGATCGGCTTCTGGTGGCTTTTACATTCGATGCCACCGTTCCAGGGAGGTACGTGTTTCGATCTGCCTACCTCTATATCGTTTCCTTTGCCCCTTCGGGTTGTGCTTTTTTCTGTGTTTTATGGTGAAATGTGGTGGTCGTAGTTTGTCTCATGGAGCCCGTTAAGCTTTACATATTCGTCCCAAGGGAACAAATTCTTTGTTTCTTTCACAGAGGAGTGTCTGTAGTAATCATATGGCTATGATTAATGTACATAGAGAATTTTTCTTACCTATGAACAAAGCTTTTGGGAATTTGTCACAGTATACACAAGTGACAACAGCAGTCAAAGTCTGATTGGAAACCTGTTTTAAATTTTTTAATTAACCTTCTTTGGTTATGTTTCTCTCCCCTTAGTTTGTTGATGTTTTTCTCTATCATTTATTTCTGAGCTTTAACTGAGTGAGCTCTACCGAGGGTTATTCACCATCAAGCTCACTAGGCACCTGGGATCGATACGCCTCATCACCGGCTGTCATGGTAGCCATGACTTCGACCAGGTTTTGGATGTAGTAATTAATCGTCAAATTCGCCCAGAACTTGCACTTTGGATCATCCTTTCATATATTCCATTTCCATGAGCGGTCAAGGTACCCGGGTCTTCCACCACCAGGTCTTGGCAATGACACTTCATTGTCAAATTCATCCAAGACTTGCACCTGGGATCATTGCTGAGATACGCCATATTTGTGTGGGTTGTTAAGGTAGCCGTGACTTACACTGGGTCAAGGTAGCCAGGACTTCCAGTGGGTCTTGGATGCGGTGATTCACTGTCAAATTCATCCGACTTGCAACTCGGATCATCCTTACAGATATGTCACATCCGTTAGCCCTCACGGTAGCTGAGACTTTCACCGGGTCTTAAATGAGGTAATCTACCGTCAAATTCACCCAAGATTTGCACCTGTGATCATCTATTGAGATATCTCACACTCGTGGTTTGTCAAGGTAGCAGGGACTTCTATAGGGTATTGGATACGGTAATTCACCATCAAATACAACCAGGAATTGCACCTGGGATCATCCATTGAGATACGCCACATCCATGGGCTATCAAAGTTGTCGAGACTTCCATTGGGTCTCGGGTGCTGTAATTCATCGTCAAATTCCCCCTAGGACCTGCACCTAGGCTCATTGGTTGAGATGTGCCACATCTATGGGCTATCAAGGTTGCAAAGATTTCCATCGGTTATTGGATGCAATACTTCACTGTTAAATTCACCCAGGACTTGCACTTGGGATCATCTATTGAGATACGCCACTGTTAAATTCACCCAGGACTTGCACTTGGGATCATCTATTGAGATACGCCACATTCTTGGGCTCTTAAGGTAGCCAGTACTTCTACCGGGTCTTGGATGCAGTGATTCACTATCAAATTCACCCAAGGCTTGCACCTGGGGTCACCCATTGAGATATGCCATTTCTATGTTCTGTTAAGGTAGCCGATTCTTCCATTGAGTCCCGGATGTGGCAATTCGCTATCAAATTCACCTAGGACTTGCACCAGTCCCGGATGTGGCAATTCACTATCAAATTCACCTAGGACTTGCACCTGGGATCATCTGTTGAGATATGCCACATTTGTGGGTCTTGAATGTAGTTGGGACTTCCACCAGGGCTTGGATGCAGTTATCAACTCTATTCATTGCATCAATGCAATGCCAGATGCCTTTAGGGGGTTTTGAACCTAGGTCTGAGTACTAAAAGCGCTTGGAACTAACCACTCGATCACAACGAGCTTGACAATGCTTTTTGGAAGTATTGATTATGGCTTTTGTCATTGGTTAAAGTTTTTCTCTCAGTATTTTAATGAAAGTGCTAACCTTAAGACATTTTCTTGTTAAGAATTTGTTTGATATGTTATATTTGTATGTGCCAATTTGTACAACATGGCTACTATAATCATTGGTCAACCCTTATTAAGTGGGTTTCATCCTTTGCAGAGTGCCTCTCTGCAACGAGAAGGCAAAAATAAAAGATAATTTTTTTTTTTATCAATTTCTAGTTTTGATAGAAAATGTTTCCTTTTAATTTTTTGTATTAGATAAAAACAACATTTACATATAACATTTAAAAACATCATCTCGACTGAAACATTGATATTATTATGTTGCAACGAATATCGGACTCGAGGCGAGTGCATCATCCTTGTCATTATGCTGTTGGGTTTCCCATACCTTGTTCTCCAGTTCTCACTCAAGTGTATTAAGGTCAGGCACATTAATCTCCCAACCATCATTTTCTTGCTGCATCTCACTTTCAGGGTTCCAGTTTGTTGAAATTGGCCCATCAAGTTATAACACAAGCCTTTTTAAAAGTAGTTTTAGCGTCCCTCTCTTCTCTCCCATGTCCACCTCAAACATTAACCACACAGAGAGCAAAATCAATAAATAGTATTTTTTGACATGCTCATTATACCCCAAACATGTATCTTGTAAGTATGCTTTTGTAGAGTTATGATTTTTTTTGGTAAATTGTCCTTTGTTATTGAAGCGGTCTCTACTTTCAACTTAGATGCCACAACTATGGGGTATTTATTCCTTCAAATTCACCTAGGAATTGCACTCAGCCTTGTCTACTGCGATATATCATATACTACATTTGTGAGCCATTGGTTTCTCGAAGACTTCCACCTGATCTAGGATACGGTGGTTATATATTTCAGTTGCATGAACATGACTGTTAGAAATTCAAGGGAAAACTAGAACAGAAATATTCTTTTCAATTTATTCACTACAGTAGATATAGATCAGCAATCAAATCAAAATTTCTGAAGTACACCAATCACAGAAATAATGAATCTGAACATTACTAAAGAAAACAATTCTTAACTATATCTGAACATGAATAGAAGAAACAATTCTGAATATTAACTTGAACAAAGAACAGATTTGATCATTAACAAAAACAAAATCCGAACATTACCTTAGCCAGAAAAACAAAGAACATATATACCTGATGTGCTGTTGTCCTCTTTTCTGTATGCTCAGAAAAAGATTTATGGTTCATGGATCAAACCCTCAGGGGTAGATCTCACCATGAACTAGTGAACAGTTTTGCCAAGAAGAACTAGGTAGATCTCAAAGACCAATCAGCATCAACTATAGGGCTGATACAAAAACCGCAATGACCAAACTAGAGGCTGAAAGAAACCCCTAACAGCCCAAACAAAAACTGTCCAAAATGTATAGGACTGCTACAGAAAATAGGCAGCCTAAGGTAGAACCAGCGGCAGACTAAGGAAGCACCAGCGGCAGCCTAAGGAAGATGCAGCAGGCTGGAGTAGAGAGAGGAGGGGGCCGCGGCACGTGTAACAACAAGAGGAGAGGGCTGCACCACTTTATACAGCAAGAGGAGACCAGAACTGGGGCAGCCGTACCCTACACCAGCACAAGAAGACTCCAAACCAGCAAGAGAGAGAAACCCCATGGAGGCCGAACCCTCAATCAGCAAGAGAAAAATATTCCAAGTAGGCCGCACCCAAAAACAGAACTGAGCAAGAGTAGCCGCAGCAAAAATCAGACCAAGAGAAGGTGTGGGAGGAAGAACATGAGTGAGAGAGTGAGGGGTGAGGTTTCCTTATATAGTTTTGGTAAGGGTTAGGGTTAATTAAATTAACCCTATCTTTTAGGGTTAATTAAAACCCAAGAATAAAACAAATAAAATAATAATTAATATTTTAATTATAAAAATATTAATTAGAAAGTCAACAAGTCAAAGAGACTAGAAAAGACCAACACCACATAAACATTAAGAAGGACGTGGCTCAAGCAAGTGGAGGCAACAAGACAAAGTCAAGGGGGTCTTCTTCAATGGCAAGATGTCCACATAAGTCTCATGATAACTTATAAGCTTTTATCATCCCAACATAAGAGGAAAGTCATTGATGTGATCATGTCCTTCTTATTTGCTCCTAGGTCTCATGGACCATCCCGAGAGAGAAGAAGATCACACATCATCTCGTCTTGGTATTTAACCAAGAACCGCTTGGTCCTAGGCCAGGATACCCCATAACACATCTGGGGGCCCTAGATCACCACTAGGGTCTTATCCACCAAGGTACACAACCAAGGATCAATCCAAGCACCGAGCAAGGATTCCCTGGAACACATCCAGGGGCCCTAGAACACATCTAGGGACTTACATCATCAAACTGCTTGGTCCTTGACCAAGAACCCCAACAATACACTGGGGGCCCTCACTAGGGTCTTTTGCCATGGCTCTAACTGCTTGGTCCCAGACCAAGAACCCCAAGAGTGTATTGGGGGCCCTAGATCTCAAGTAGGGTCTTATGCCATCCTCCCGGATAATGACTCTTGCAGCTGCTTAATTTTAACAATGACAACATGTCTTTCACAAGGACTTGAACCCTTTAATACCCCTAGGCTGAACCCCAATTGTAATTTAAATGTAAATGTACATATAGGCTAGTGAGCCAGGATATTTTGGGCCAGAGTGCCTTTGTATATATGTATTTTGAGGCTAGAGTGCTTGTGCGATTATTAGGCTGGAGAGCCAGAAGCTAAAATGCTAGTGAGCATATCTATGTAAAATGTAATCACACTCGGATATTAATAAAAATACATCATTCCTGCAGACCAACCAAACAAAAAGAGTATGGGGGGCTAACCTCCACTAGAAAGGGAAAGGGGGGATAAGGGTCTAGAAAGGGGGCTTATGCCCAAAGGAATATTATATTAATATTCCTAAAGTCTAAAGTCCAAAGTATGGAATATTCATTTTATCTTAAGTCCTTAATTATGGGGAACGTATCACCCAAGTAGGGGGGCAAGTGGGCCCAAGGCAGTTCCCAACATGACAAGTGTCAAGTTGGGAACCTGCATTCATATAGTTGGGAATTTAGTTCATTTTCCTCATTCATTCACTCATTATGCCATTATTCTCTCCTACCATCCGTACTCTATTGCTGCCATCACCAAACCTGCACAATGGAAAGCTTTGGAGCTGTGGGAAACCAGTAACCCGAGAATTGGGATGAAGAGGCGGGTTGTCAGGTCCGTGTGTTATTGAAGAATCAGGTTGTCAAGCCTGTGAACATTCTCTCCAGGTGAGAGAACTGCAGGGAATTGTTTAAGGTGCCAAGCTGCAGCTACAGGGCTTTGAGACTTTCTGTCTGGCCTGTTGCTGAAGCCTCAGAAGGGAAGTGGGGCAGTTGAAGGACCATTGAGTAGAGAAGGGGCACACTTCCTGGGGTGGGACAGGCGTGTGGGGAATGATAGGCTGTAGGCTGACTTCTAGAGTTGGCACCTAAGTTTGAGCATTTATGCTATTTGAGAGACCATAGCCTGGTTTAGGATTCCTTTTCCCAGGTGGAGTTTTAGCCGTAGCTCGGGGGTGACATGCTGCTCGTTTATGAGCAACAAGGTCTATGGATGGGAGGAAAGTTTGAGGTCTGCTTGCAGTTGGTGACTTTTTACAAAAGATAAGTGTCTTTTATGAGCTTGTTTAATTACTGTGTGCTTAATTATTTGTTTTCTGTTATGGGTTTTTCCTGTATATGCTGCATGTATATATTTGTTGTTATTCTGCATGATTCTATGCATTTGCAGAGCGTTTAAGTAAATTAAATTGGTATCAGAGTTGAAATTTTCGTGTGGCATTGCTCAACTTGGGGCTGGGGACGCTACATTGTGGTATCAGAGCTCTAGTTTCAACACCATGGCCGAGTTAACTGAGCGCTAAAGCGGAAAATTGCAGAAAAATAATTTCAGAGGAAGTCTGCAATTCATATGATAAAATTATTGCAGTGAAATTGAGGGAATTTCACTAGAAATTGGGGGGAATTGTGCTCAAAAAAGCCTAAAATGAGCAATTTCAATCTCTAATTGGGGAAAATTCGAGCCTGTAGGTGACCGAATTTAGAATTTACAGAGCGGCCATGGCGCCTATGATAAAATTGGGCGAAATTGGCCAAAAAGCCCCAATTTCTGTAATGAAATTAATGGGAAATTCGACATAGAGGAGTCGAATTTTAAGAGTAGGGGTTGAATTTATATGTACAACGCCGAAATGGGTCGTATCGAGCTTAAATACAGAGCTTCAATGGCGATCACAGGAATGATTTTGAAATTTGGGCATTTTTGGAAAATTCAAAAAATCGAAAAAATGGGAAAATTTGGGTATTTTTTCGTATGATGACGTCAACGTGACATGGGGGCCATGTGTCAGTGGACGTGGCAGAGAGGTGATGCGTTAGCTGACGTGGTAGAGAGGTGATGTGTACTGGCACGGTGGCAACACGATGGTAGGTGACAGGACAATATGTACATGGTGACAAGGGACATGGAGCTGTGGTGGCGGGCGTATGCCTATCTGACGAAACCATGAGTCTGCACCGCAGTGGGGGGGGTCCTGTATGGTTAATTTAACCATAGACAGGGGGCCGCAATTCACCGATGCGCGACATGTCAACCAGGTGCAAACCCTGGTTAGGTTTTGCGACCCCTCTCCCCTTTATTAACGGTCGGTAAGGCATGGGGGGCCACGATGCAATGTGGGCCATCAATCATGATCGTGACCGTTGATCACGCCCAAACCTCCGTCGTTGGATCGTGTTAGCGTGCAACTTCACGCGCACATGAAGAATGGGTGCGGGATGGGGTCATCCCATCCCCGTGACCCAATACAAAGAAGCCGCATGGCAGCGAAGGACCTGTGGGGTTAAAAAAATATATATTAAAATGGACGCGCCAGTGAAGGGGAAAGAGGAAGATAGAAGGTGGAGGCCAATGGGGCAGGATAGGGGTGGCCAGGTAGCTGACATGGCACCACCTCGAGTTGCTAGGTGGACTGGGGTGCCACGTCAACGTCCCAATCAGCATAAGTTAACCGGATTTTAATATAATAGTGAAAAATTGCCTAGAAAATGGGTATTTTCCAGGTGTTCAACTTGTAGGCCAATTTCAAAGTCCTAAATGACATTTTTGAGAAGTCAATTTTTTACGAAAGTGTATGTCCTAGAACTGTATTCCCTTCCAAAACATACAATTTCCGCATCTAAAATAAAAGAGCTTGGAGAGACCTTTCTAACGGTGTAAATCAATTGTCAAACAGAGCTAGTATGAGAAAGTTATAGGCCAAATAATGGCAAGTAAATTTTGAGGCCCAGTTAACTTCAGAGGGCCATATCTCCCTGCTCCAGAATTAGATTAGGGCATAAGAGCAGTCTAGGGAAAGCTCTTGAGCCATAAAAGACAACCATGGAGTCAAAACAGAAATCTGGGCACCTAAAAATGCACAAGAGGACTTAGAAGGCACCTGTAGCATTCAGGGATAAAAATATAAATTGGCTTGAAACCTCAACAAGCTGTATCTTGCATCCTGCTATGAAACTTGGTTAGAATGTCTAAAATAAGGTCATGAAGAAACCCAATTGAGCTCCTGTCAAATTGTCAAAGGAGCGGGTGCAAGGATGCATAGGCACGGTTAAAAATTGCACATGGTTGAAGGATGTGCTAAAGGAGTAATTGGGTAATATTCAGATGGCCATAATTTTCTGCTCACGACTTAGAATTGAGCAAGGAAGCAGTCGTTGCAAAGGTCTTGGACAAAAGAGTCCAGATATCCACCCATAAATTTTTTATTGGGCAGTTAAATTCACAAGGAATTAGAAGAAATAATTTAATGCACTTAGGGAACAAAATTGTGCATAGTTTTCATGAATTTGTTAAATTATTTAGTCTAACAAATCCTATTGCCTACACATTTTGCATAGTTAACAACAAATAGATTAGAATAGGATCATCACAGAGATCAAAGGCATGGAAGATGCACAAAGGACTTACAACCATGAAGATGAAGTCAGGGTGTTGTATGTCAGCATGGGTAATGCAGAGACAAATTCAAATGGACATGGAGAAGGCAAGGAGGAAAGCATGAACTTGGTGGAGACCATAAAAAGTTTGCAAAAGGATGTCCAAAGTTATAAAGCTGATAATAATAGGCTTATGAAAGCCAAGGAACAACAAGAGGACTTCAACATCAAGTTGCTACAGAGCTTGGACATAATAGAGAAGAAGATGGATAAAGAGACAGAATCAAGCAAGTCGAGGAGTCACAAGTCTCATGATAAAAGAGGTGAAACAAGAAGCGTTGATAGGCATCATCATCACTCACCAAGGCATTTAGCTAGGAGAGCACACAGTAGTTCAAGTCCATCTCCTGTCAGAAAGCATAAGAGGAGGTATGGGGTGGATGAGCTACAGGGAGAAATGAATAAGATCAAGCCTCCTACCTTTGATGGTGAGCACAAGAAGGATGAGGATGCAAAGATCTGTCTGCTGGGCATGAGGAAGTATTTTCAATTGCACAACTATTCCTCATAAGCAGAAGGAAGAATTGCAATCTACTAGCTCAAAGGAAAAGCATCCATGTGGTGGGACTAGTTTGTGCAAGTGCAACACATCGATGAAAAGAAGGTTACTTGGAGGGAATTCAAAAGGTATTTTCGAAAGAAATACTTAACCAAACGTTACTATGATAAGAAAATGAAGGAGTTCTTTGAACTCAAGCTTGGGAGTATGACCATAGATGAGTATGAAAGGGATTCTTAGAGCTGCTGAAATATGTTCCTTTCATCAAGGATGAGCAGGTTAAGATTCAAAGGTTATCTAGTGGGATGCCATCAATTATCAATGATAAGATGCAGTATGATGATCCCAAAACACTAGAGGAAACCATAAGGAGAGCTAAATGCCTCTATGGTCAGTATAGAGGAAGACCATTGTTCCAAAAGGCTTGGGAAGACAAGAAGAAAGGAAAGATGGAATAGAGAAAGAAGGGGACCAAGCCACCATTCTTCAGAAATGATTCTCAGGGACAACCAACTTCCAAGGAGCCTAGAACGACAAAGACAATGGGACAAAGACCAAGGCAACAACCTATGAAATGTTGGGGTTGTGAGGGAGACCATATGTATAGATATTATGCTCATAGAGGTGAAAAAGTGAGGACTGTTCACAATGTACAGCAGGCTAATACAGTGGAGGACATGGGCAAAAATGTACCTAGGATCTACGCAGCTCTGGATAACAAGCAAGATGATTTCCAGTCTCATATGATTGAAGTAGAAGGTAAGATCAACAACCAACCCATTGCTATTTTAATTGATTCAAGAGCTAGTCATAGTTATCTAGATCCTAAGATGGTGGAAAGATTTCAATTGCCAAGAAGAAAGGTTGGGAAACCTTGGTTGGTTCAGCTAGCTACATGAGCCTAGAGAAAAATTAATGAGATGGTTAAGGCATGTCCAATGGACATGAATGGACTAAGCACAAGGGCAGATTTGAATATCATACCTTTGGGCTCATATGATTGCCTAATTGGTATGGATTGGTTGGACAAACACCATGTTGTCCTAGATTGTTATAATAAGGCTTTTACTTGCTTGGATGAAGAAGGAAACTTGAAATCAGTACAGGGTATTCCAAGGGCTGTAACTGTCAGAGAAGTTTTAGCCTTGCAGTTGAAGAAAAGCTTCAGGAAAGGATGTCAAGTATTTGCAACACATATGGAGGAGGCACCTAAGGATAAAGTGTCAAATATTGAAGACTATGCAGTCCTACAAGAATTTGAAGATTGTAGAGTTTCTGAGATACATGCACAAAAGATCTAGCTAACAATGAAACATACACAACTTGCAAATGGTGTGAAGAGAAGACAAAAAATGGAGGGAAGAATGAAATAATTTCTATTAACCGAATGAGAGAAATGGTACAATACAAGTGATATACTGTGTATCACACAACTAACTCACCATAGTGGTCAACTAATGCGCATTAGGAGTGTTCTAGAGAGATCTGACACACATTGGTAGCCACTGGAGTCAACTGCCACCTAGTCCTAGTTAACTGGCCATGCAGTCGTCAGTTAACTAGTCAAACTAGAGTGAAATGAGGAGAAGATCACCCACACATGTGGAATGCGCCTAGTTGGTGATGATCCCAATGCAAGTGCGCATTACTGGTGATGATCCTGAGGTTAACATGCAATACTTGCTGATAAAACCAATGTTGACATGCAACACTTCATTCAACAAGTCTAACTAAATGGTAACTGAGAATTGATTGGAGGGTATGTGGCACCCTTGTCTAGGGGAGAATATCTCAGATTAAGGGACCCTCAATATAGCTAAATAAACATAGGAAAAGAAAATGAAAGGAAAATCCTAGGTGTGTGTAATATCTCCAACACCCCCCTGGACACTACTAGGGAGTATATATAATGAATGGGTTCTGACAACAGAGGCCATGTTAGGTACCCATGAACAATGCAACTAATGAACATTGAAATAAAGTGAGGTAAGAGGGAAAACCTCATGGGAACCCCCCCCCTCAAAATACAATGTATCAAAAGAAGAGAAAGACAGTTGCTAGGCAACTGTGTCCTTCACTCCAAGACAATTGCGCAGAGAGTGAAACTTTTGCTCAGTGAAAGTCTTGGTGAAGATGCCAACAATCTGTTCAGAGGAAGGACAAAACTGTAGGTCGATGATCCTCTCATGGACTATATCTCTGATGTAGTGCATATGGATCTCGATAAGCTTTGTTCGCTGTCACTGAACTGGGTCTCTGCAAAACTTGAGAGTACTTTGGTTGTCACACCAAATGACAGTCGGTCTGTGGAACTGGATGCCCAACTCTGTAAGGAAGTTCTGAAGCCACAATGCTTGGATGGTAATGCTAACTACTCCTCTGTACTCGACCTCAACTGAAGATAGAGCAATAGTAGACTGCTTCTTGCTCGACCAACAGATAGGCCCTGAACCCAAACTGAGAGTGTATCCGGATGTGCACTTGCGATCAATGCCATTGTCGGCCCAGTCAGAATCAGTGAAGTCTATGAGATCCAACTTGCAACCTGCTACATAGTGGATCCCATAATTGATTGTGCCCTGAACGTATTTGAGGATGCGCTTGGCATCCTTCCAGTGTAACTCATGCGGCTCCTGCATGTACCTGGAGACTACCCCTACTGCATATGATAGATTTGGTCGGGTGTGGGTGAGATACAAAAGATTCCCCACAAGTTGTCGATCCAAGGTGTTGTCCACCACTGGTGTATCCCGACCATTCTCAAGTCTAACCCTAGATAAGAAAGGTGTAGGTGCAAACTTGTAGTTTGTCATGTGGAATCTCTCCAAGAGGTCCCGAGCATACTTAGCTTGAGATAGCTTGATGCTTGATGCATCCTGGTCAATCTAAAGACCAAGAAATAAATGGAGTGGACCCATGTTCGTCATAAAAAACCTATCACGAAGAATGCCCTTGATCGGGGCAATTGTTGAAACTGAGTTGTCGGTGATCAAAAGATCATCCACATACAAAAATAGGATCAGAAGTGAGTCAGTGGTCCTCGATGTGTAGACATTTGGATCGGATTTGCATCTGACAAAATTCTTGGAGAGCAAGGAGTCCATCTTTGCGTACCATGCTCTAGGAGCTTGCTTGAGGCTATAGAGCGATTCTTTGAGTCGGCACACTAAAGATGAATTCTATATCAATCCAGGTGGTTGCTCCATATAAATCTCCTTTGAGAGATCCCTGTGAAGAAAAACATTCTTCACGTCCATTTGATGTACTTTCCATCCCCTGGCTGCTCCAATGACAAGGGCCAACCTGATAGAATCCAGCTTTGCTACTGGAGCAAAAGTCTCATCATAGTTGATCTCTTGTATCTGCTGAAATCCCTTGGCAACCAATGTTTTCTTGTGTTTGCTCTCATTTGTTTGTCTGCTGCCTTTTTGCTTCTGTAGACCCATCTGCATTTGACAAGCTTCCCGTTTGAAGGAAGCGAAACCAAATCCAAAGTTCGGCTCTCGAGGAGAGTTGTACACCTCCTGCGTTGCTGCTTCCTAGAAGGGGTTCCCTGCAGCCTCTTTGCAGATCTGCGGGTCTGAAGACTGAACCATATAACAATGCGAAGGTATCGTGGGTTCAGTGGCAGTGATTACATGAGGAGAATCCTCATACTGAGATATGGTCCTCCTCGGATCCACCGGATCCCCAACAAGGTCTCCTGCATCGTCAAGTGTGGACTGTGCCCACTTGGGCATCTGCTCTGGCTCCTCATCTGCATGTACTGAATCTGCATCTGAATGCTCTGACTATGCATTTGAATGCTCTGAATCCAACGACTCTATATCGAAACTCAGATATGAAGTGGAGTCTGAATGTGCAGACTCATCATCTCGAACTGGTGGAAGAACAAAAGTATTTGCATGCGACTCTTGTGGATCATGCAAGAGACTTTCCTCAAATTGAACACTGTGCTCAATGATTAGATGGTCTGTAGAGGGATCAATAAGTCTATATCCTTTCACACAGTCTAGATAGCCAACAAAATTGCATGTAGTACTCTGTGGATCTAGTGCTTTCCTCTTCTCGGAGGTAATGCGGGCCCATGCTCGTGATCCAAATACACGAAAGTGGGTGACTTCTGGTTTGTTGTCACCCCAAGCCTTGAAAGGAGTCCGATCCTTGACAAATCTGTGAGGGGATCTGTTTTGGATGTAGTTGGCATAGTTAAGTGCCTCAGCCCAAAGCTTATGAGGAAGTCCTCTTGCATGCAACATGCAAGAGGCCATCTCCTTGAGAGATCTGTTCTTCCTCTCAGCAACTCTGTTCTCCTGTGAAGTGTATGGTACTGTGTGCTGCAACTGTATCCCGGCCTCAAGACAAAGATTCTGAACATCTCTGTTGACATACTCCCCCCCATTATATGTACAGAGGGCTTTGATCTTTCTCTCTGATTGAGTCTCAACAAGTTCCTTAAACTCTTTTAGGTGCTCAAAGATCTCTGATTTCTGTCTGGAAAAAAATACCCAAGTATAACGTGAGTAATCATCCAAAAATATAAGCACGTACCTTGCCTTACCGATGGATGGATGCGGGAATGGACCCATGAGATCACTGTGAATCCGATCCAATGGAGAGGAGGCCCTGTGAGCCTTCCCTTTCTCGAACTTCTCTTGAGGATGCTTGCCAAGGACACATCCTTCACAAACCCCTTCGGAAAAGTGGATATCGGGTAACCCGGTGACCATCCCTTTCTTGCTAATTTGTTGCATATACTCGAAGTTCAGGTGACCAAACCTCTCGTGCCATAATCTACTACTGTCATCAGCATTCGTAAGTAGTACAGAGGAATCAGGTTTAATAAACTTAGTAAAAGTATATAACCGAGATTTATGATTTACCTCCTCGACAACAATTTTGGAATTGTCTTGCATGTTGAATATGGACACATAGTTTGGTGTGAACTCCACCTTTTTGCCTGAGCCTGAGTTTGTAATATGATACACCGAGAGCAGATTCACGGAAAATTGAGGAACATGCAGGACGTTCTCGAAGCTTCCATGATCTAGTTTTACTCTCCCTTTTCCGGTGACCTCGAATGGAGAGTTATCCCCCATGAGGATAGGAGGCCCCTTGCATGTAGTTACAGAAGATATTCCTTTGTGTTTGTCGTGTGGTGAGAAGCACCTGAATCTACAATCCATGCGTCAGGTGAAGAATGAATAGCTACTAATGCATGATAATTACCTTTCTTAGGGGCTTGATCTTCTGACTTTTTCTTGGTAGCTTTGGGAATGTGATCCCCAAGGTTGTTCTTCTAAAGAATCTATGCCATTTGATCAATCTACTTCTTCATGCATATGCAGATTTTGGATGGTTCCTGCGATTGCAATAACCACACTTCTTCCCTTGCTTGCTTTTTCCACCTTTGGAACCAGAGGAACCATTGAAGGGTTTGGAGTACCCTTCCTTCTTTGACTCTGCATGCGCCTTTCGATTGCCTTTCTGTTTGGATTTAGGATTTTGAGAGTTGCTGCCATCATGCACAACAAGTGCATGTGCCTTTGGGCCCCTGATTATGCCCATCTGAATGAGCTTATCCTTCTCCTGTGTCAAAGTTATTTGTGAAAAAGAAGGATGGTACCTTGAGGCTTTGCATTGACATTAGGCAGTTGAATAAGGTGACTGTGAAGAACAAGTATCCTTTGCCAAGGATAGATGATCTTTTCAATCGGTTGAAGGATGCAAAGATATTCTCCAAGATTGACCTCGGATCAAGCTATCATCAGGCAAGAATTAAAGAAGAATACATCAACAAGACAACCTTCAGAACAAGGTATGGTCATTATGAGTTCACAGTGGTGCCATTTGGGTTGTCAAATACACCAGCTGTCTTCATGTGTTTAATGAATGGTATTTTCAGAGATTACTTAGATAAGTTTGTCATTGTATTTTTGGATGACATTCTTATATATTCCAAGTTAGAAAAAGAACATGAGCAACACTTAAGAATGGTGCTACAAGTATTGAGGGAGCATCAACTTTATGCAAAGTTGAGCAAGTGCTCATTTTACCAAAGGCATATACATTATTTGGGCCATATCATTTCAGAGGAAGGGATAGTAGTGGATCTGGAAAAGATAAGAGCCATTGAAGGATGGCCGACACAAAGGAATGTCTCGGAGGTGAGCTCTTTCATGGGACTTGCAAGTTATTACAAAAGATTTATTGAAGGCTTCTCAAGAATTGCACACCCAATCACATCTTTGCAAAAGAAGGGTGTGAGATTCTAGTGGACACTTGATTGTGAAATAAGCTTTCAACATTTGAAGTATTTGTTGACAAGTGCACCAATTTTGAATATTGCTGATCCAAATGAAGAATTCATTGTATGCACAAATGTTTGTAAAGAAGGGCTTGGGGGAGTCCTTAGTCAAAATGGACATGTGGTATGCTACGAGTCAAGGAACTTGAAAGAACATGAGAGACTCTATGCCACTCATGATTTAGAATTGGCAGCCATAGTGCATGCCTTGAAGATGTGGAGGCACTACCTCATGGGAAGAAGATTTGAGTTGACGATAGACCACAGTGGTCTGAAATATTTGTTTGGACAACCAACTTTGAATGCTAGGCAAAGGAGATGGTTAAAATTCCTCAGCGAATATGACTTTGATATAAAGCATATCAAAGGTAACAAGAACAAGGTGGCTGATGCACTTAGTAGGAGGGTGCATGAAATGCATGCTAAAACCATTAGCATGTACAAATCAGATTTGAAAGACATAATTTTAGAGGCAAAATTAGATCAACAGTACATGGAAATAAAGGAAAATTTACAGCAAGGTATTTTGCAGTAGAAAATTGAAGATTACGAGCTAAGAGAGGATGGAATCCTCATGTACAGGGGCAGAGTTTATGTGCCAAATATTTAGGAGCTGAAAAGTTTGGTATTAAGAGAGATGCATACTGTGTCTTATGCTGGGCACTTAGGTTACCAAAAAACTATTGTAGCTGTCAAGAGCCAATATTATTGGTCAGGTATGAAGAAAGAGGTGGCTGATTATATATCCAGATGTTTGGAATGTCAAAAAGTCAAAGTTGAGCATAGACACCCAATTGGTTTGCTACAACCATTGCCCATTCTTGAGTGGAAATGGGAAGTTGCGACAATGGATTTCATAACTAATCTGCCCAAAACATCTAGGCAACATGATTCCATCATGGTAGTGGTGGATTTCCCACCTTATTCCAGTAAAGCTCACTCACAAGGCAACCAACATTGCAGATATCTACATGAGAGAAATTGCTAGGCTACATGGTGTGGCTAAGACAATTGTGTTTGACAAAGATCCCAAGTTTAGATCAAAATTTTGGAAGGGATTATTCAAAGGATTTAGAACAAATCTGAACTTTAGCACAACATATCATCCAGAGTTAGATGGACAAACAAAGAGGGTAAATCATATGATTGAAGATATGCTAAGGATGTATGTGATGGATAAACCATCAAAATGGGAAGACTATCTACACTTGGTAGAATTTGCTTATAATAATGGGTATCATGCATCTTTGAAGATGAGCCCATTTGAGGCACTATATGTCAGAAAATGCAATACATCGGTGAGCTGGGACAACCCAGTAGACAGAGAAGTGGTTGGGTTATAATTACTCAGGGAAATGGAGGAACAAATGGTGAAAATAAAGCAAAATTTAAAGGCTTCCCAAGACAAACAAAAAAGTTATGTTGATAAAGGCAGAACTCATAGAGAGTTTAAAGTAGGTGACCATGTGTTCTTGAAAGTGAAGGCTAAAAGAGGTTCCTTGAAGTTGGGGAACTGTTCAAAGCTTGCAGCAAGATATTGTGGACCATTTGAAATCCTGGAGAGGATTGGTCCTGTTGCTTACATGCTTGCACTACCTGCATCCATGTGTATTCATAATGTATTCCATGTATCTTTGCTTAAAAAGTATGTGCCTGATGCTAATCATGTCATTAATTGAAATGTGATTCAGGTAGAGCCAGAAGGAAACTTTCAAGTGCAACCGGTTTGCATATTGGACCGAAAGATCAAACAACTCCGGAATCGAGTTGTAGGGCTAGTAAAGGTCCAATGGACCTAGTACCGTCCTGTGGATGTGACTTGGGAACCCAAAGATTCTATGCGGGAAGAGTACCCACATCTTTTTGAATTTTTTTGAAGATTTTGATTGTACACGTGTATATAATGCACTGAGAATAGTGCATATATAAGGGGGAGGGGAATGTAATACCCCTAGGCCGAACCCCAATTGTAATGTAAATGTAAATGCACATATAGGCTGGTGAGCCATGATATTTTGGGCCAGAGGGCCTTTGTATATATGTATTTTGATGCCAAAGTGCATGTGAAGTTATTAGGTTAAAGAGCCAGAAGCTAAAAGGCTAGTGAGCCTATTTGTGTAAAATGTAATCACACCTGGATACTAATAAAAATACATCTCTGTTGCAGACCAACCAGACAAAAAGAGTATGGGGGGCTAAACTCCACTAGAAAGGGAAAGGGGGGCTAAAGGTTTAGAAAGGGGGCTCAACCAAGGGGGCTTAAGCCTAAATGAATATTATATTAATATTCCTAAAGTCTAAAGTCTAAAGTATGGGATATTCATTTTATCCAAAGTCCTTAATTATGGGGAATGTATCACCCAAGTGGGGGAGGCAAGTGGGCCCAAGGCAGTTTCCAACATGACAAGTGTCAAGTTGGGAACATGCATTCATATAGTTGGGAATTTAGTTCATTTTTCCCATTCATTCACTCATTATGCCATTATTCTCTCCTACCATTCGTACTCTACTGTTGCCATCACCACACCTGCACAATGGAAAGCTTTGGAGTTGTGGGCAACCAGTAACCCGAGAATTGCATTGAAGAGGCAGGTTGTCAGGCTCGTGTGTTATTGAAGAAGTGGGTTGTCAAGTCCGTGGGCATTTTCTCTAGGGGAGAAAACTATTGGGAATTGTTTTCCCAAGGTGCCAAGCTGCAGCTACAGGGCTCTAGGACTTCCTGTCCGGACTGTTGCTGAAGCCCCCGTAAGGGAAGTGGGGCAGCCGAAGGACTGTTGAGCAGAGAAGGGGCACACCTCCTCGGGTGGGATAGGCATGTGGGGAATGAAAGGCTGTAGGCTAACTGCTAGAGTTGACCCCTGAGTTTGAGCATTTCTGCTATTTGAGAGACCATAGCCTGGTTTAAGATTCCTTTGCCTAGGTAGAGTTTTAGCCCCAGCTTGGGGGTGACCTGCTGCTTGTTTATGAGCAACAGAGTCTATGGCTGGGAGGAAAGTCTGAGGTCTGCATGAAGTTGGTGACTTTTTACAAAAGATAAGTGTCTTTTATGAGCTTGTTTAACTATTGTGTTTTTTGTTATGGGTTTTTCCTTTATATGCTGCATGCATATATTTGTTGTTATTCCGCATGATTCTGTGCATTTGCAGAGCGTTTTAGTAAATTAAATTGGTATCGGAGTTGAAATTTTCGCGTGGCATTTCCCAGCTTGGGGCTAGGGACGCTACAAACCCAGATCTGAGCAATGAAAGTGCTAACTTAATAATTTGATCACAACTTACTTGAGATTTGCAAAGTTGTATGTTATTTTATCTTTCATAAGAGATTATTGGAATCATAAACAATAGACTTAGAGAACCTATATAGTTATTGATCGGCATAAACTTATTCCTGTAGCCACATTGATCACGATTTTAATCAATATCTAGGGCATTATACAATGATGCCTAGCCATATGATGAGTTTAGTGAGAACTGACATTCCATTTAATAGAGGGTGAAAAACAGGTAAAGCTTTAAAAGTCACTGCATAAAAGGCTTTATCATCACTCTAAGAGCGACTTTGCTGTTCTATTTTGGTTCTTAAGGTCCACCAACTACTTACCACATCGATCTTCAGAATGCCCTTGTTTTCCATAGTATTAGTAAGGTTTTTTTTTTGGGGATGACTTCTTTCCTTTCTCATTTGGCTTGCATGAGGGTGGGAGTGAGGGGGTGAAGGTGTGTGCTTGCAGGAGGGTGTGCATGTGTGGCTTGCATGAGGGTGGGAGTGAGGGGTGAAGGTGTGTGCTTGGGTAAGGATGTGCATGGATGTGTTTTGGAGACCATTATTATGCCTCTTAAAATTTTGACTTGGTCTACATTCCCCTTTGGCTACATGAGCCTTTTGCTTGGAGCCTATCCCACCCGGATTTATTAATTTGTTTCGTTCTTCAATCAAAGAATTACATAAGGCATTGAAATCCGTAGGACAATAATTGGAAACAAAATCTTCATATGGAACATGTAGGTTTTGGAGAATGATTTGAATGAGTTGGTTATCCTTCTTTACAGAATCAATGCCACATTCCTCCAATTCCAGTTGCAACACCTTGGTTCAATTCATGAGGCTCCAATTGTAGAAATTTAATGACAAAATCAGCATGCACTATATTCTGTCAGACACTTAGCAAGCTAGAGATAACTGTCATCTATGAACTCTGAAATGTATAAACCCATATTTAGAAAATATTACGAGCAGAAATACAATTTGCTAAGCACTTTTGCTACGGAATAAACACAATGAACAACAATCACACATCCATGTAATACTCAGAAATTTAGGCAACCAGCCAGGGAAAACCCCAATGTGGGGAAACCCAAAGAGAGAGAGAGAATTTATTAGTTTCAGGAAAGTTATATCAGCAACAAGTTACATTTATCAGCCAAGAGAAAACCACTTACAGCACCCAAACAGTCTCTCCAAACTTTTTGCCTTGGAAAACATGCCAAATCTGTACTGCTGTACGGCCCACCCAGAAAACAACACCTCGAAATCTGTGCCCACAATCTGCTGTATGGCCCCTTTCTGTAGCAAGGAATGCTCAAAACAGCCTCGATTTTTGTGTCCACAAACTGCCTTGAAAATCGTGCCCTCCTCCCTGCTGTACGGACTGTACAGATCCGTACAGTATGGCCTTCCACACAGCAATAAATATCAACAATTTCAAAACAGAAAATTTCCTTGGGAAATGTGCCCAAGCTCTCTTGGGAAATGCGCCTAGCTTGCTGCCCTTTCCTCTCCTCAAAGTTCTCTCGGAAATCTCTCAATCTCTTCTTCTCATTGTGTCTTGCACACTACCCAATGCATTCTCTTATAGTTCGAAAGTGACCTTTCACCTTCCAAGTGTCTTTTCACCTTACCCATCCCTAAATCCAAAGGCCAAGATCTAATCTTTCCTTTACATGATCAAGGGACATGATTCATTCCCTCCAAAATAAATCACTTAAAATATTAAAGTACAATTTCACTTTATAACATAAGTGCACTTTACGAAATAAAATCACTTTAATATTAGAAGGTAAACTTCATTAAAAAGTCATTTTAATAAAAGAACCAATTTATTACAACTTTATAAAAACCCATTACAAAGTCAAGTGTCTAGTAGTGCAAATATAAGGCTACTTCCGCATACAAGACGAAACATGCGGATTTGGCTCACGACCACTTCATAAATTGTTCTATTTAGAACAGAGCAAGAAAATATACATGAGGTGTTTCAGGATTTCTATTGCTATACAAGTCCTGTTCAAGGTAGAAACATGCACCTTCTTCAAATCACACTCATATGTAGGTCTACTACATATTCCAAATCGATCTGCATACAATCTACAGCAGGCAAGTATGGGTTGGTGCTAAAGAAAATTCTTAAGACACAAATTTTGAGTTGCCCATGCCTCAAATTTTTTTTGACCGCTTAACTGTTCTATTAACAAAGCTTCAAATGGAGAACACCTTTTCACACTGGTTCTTCGTGAAGCTGACAATGCTTCAAAATTATTGTTGAAGTATGAAACTTAAATATTTTTGCTAATGAGCTTCAAGTATGAGCTGTTAGGGCTGGGGAGTTTTAGCTTCTCAACTTTGATACCATGTTAGTAGTAGATGAGACACATTAGGATTGAATGATATTAGCTCCAAACTAAATCACCTAGGTTGTGTTCATGTCGACAACCATGTGGCATGAAGTTTAAAAAAAATTGTCAATGCAAAATGATGTGATAAAGCTCAACATTAAGTTCGAGAAAATATATAATTCTAAATTCAAATTTAAATGAATTTAATGCTAAACTTCAATGAATTTATTTAACAGTGCATGAAATTCGCCGAATTTTGAACTTTGAGGATTAAATTCAGCACCCCAAATGTCAGGAAGACAGATAAAGATATATTCAATAGTTGTGATCGGTGAGATGATGGGTACAAGGCCCATTTATATAATGTAATAGAATAAAAGAAGTGACCTTTCAGGTCAACTTAATAATATCAATATATTTAATGATGATATTTTAATTTAATATTATCCAAGTCAATATTAACAATAACAAAGCAATGGGAAGAGAAGAATTTGCAAAATTCACTGCTGGACTTTTTAGACATGTCAGTCTTGGAAGAGAGGAGGACCATGAATCCTATTTGATGGTGGATTGGCCATGGAGCAAGTGTTGTACATTTGCAAACACTTGCCATTCACTTTCTTTGACAAGTGGCAACAATGATTTTATTCTCTTTATGAAGCACAACAATTTGGGATTGCAAAGGGTGGAGGATTTTGTCTATGTGCATTCGAACCTCTACTTTGTGTCTTGTAAGAATGATGAATATACAAGTGGGCCTTCCAAAGAATGGGATGTCGATCCTAGGACTCTTGACTTGGACCTCTCTCTTTTTCCTCTGGGCCTTATAGAGAATAGATGTGGATCCTAGAACTCTTGACTTGGACCTCTCTTTTTTTCTCTAAATCTTGTTGAATCTTCTTTCATTCAAGCATCCACCACTGAACGTGGGTTTTGTCCTACCATTTTTGAACTAATGCTTCCTTTGACTTTAATATGAACAATTTGTAGAAAGCTTTAATACAAAAAAGTGGGCAATCATGCACAATCACGATAAAAAAACAAAACAACTACCAAAGATGCGGGGTTGGCTCAAGGCAAAGCACCTGCAGCCAGATAATAGTCCATAGTCATAACAACGAAGAACAAAGGGTTACAGCCCAAGCATAAAACGCCTAGGTAGTAATCATGCCAGTTTTAGCGGGAAGCTGGTCATGATCATCTGGGGCAGGGCTCCAATTAGTAACCAGGGGATGGGTTCCAGGCTCCTGACCATCACTAGGGGGTTCCAGTGCGTTTTTCTACTATTGTTGGGCCAGATGATGAAGTTTTTGATGAATTTGAGAGCTAAGTGTACCTCATTTTGTATTTTGACACATATATCTTATAGCTTAATCTACAAGGCTGATTATAGATTTTGCTAGCTTAATCTATAAGGCTGAATCTGGATTTTGCATAATGTAATATTGTATGGAAGCTAATATATACATGGGTTTTCTGTTAAATTGCTGTTTATGTCTATCTTTCTAGTTTTTCTGATAATTTCATTTTAATTTCCCTGTTAATTTGTTTTTAAAAGAAAAAAATCTTATTTTTTAATAATTTATATATGTTATATTTAAAATTTCCTGTTTCTGTCTCCTAAAATTATAGGGGTTGCGTTTCCATCTGTCCCTGTTTTGGAAGCCCTTACCCATTCTCAAGTTTCCTGCAACTTAGCCTGCAAAGCATATTTTTTGTCAAAGGTTTTTGCACAAGCATTTTTTGCATTGATTCTCCTCTAGAAAAGTGTTAAAATGTTTCAGTTTCATTCTTCCAGTTTATTACAAATCGTTAAATGTGATAAACAAGGAATATGCATATTGTCTTTTGATTTTCACTGAGAGTTCAGATTGTTGTAGTCTTTGACAGTGTTATGAAGACGGAGAGAGTTTGCTTTCTCACATCATTTTTCATTTTCTTTTGCTCAATTTTAAATTTTCCTTCTGAGCATTGATAGAGTATGACCATCCTTTGAGTGAGTTAATACTCATTACAGTAGTGCAAAAAAGAACCTTTTATGGAATGAGAGGAGTGTACATGTCCGTTTTCTTCTGATCTACACTTGTTAGGACCACTGGAAGCAGTCTACATTGCAATAGTGCAAAAAAAAGAACCTTTTATGAAATGAGAGTTGTGTACACATCCGTTGTCTTCTGATCTACACTTCATGCTAGGACCACTGGAAGCAGTCTCGTTCATACATGCCTAGTGTTTGAAGGTGATCAGTGGCATAGATAACATGTAGGCAAATATCCTTTTCTGATTCCATGGTAGGAGATGTAATGGGTGATAGGAAAATATATGTGCTTTTTTCTTCTCTAAACTTATTTATTTGAGTGCAAGCATGGAAACCTTTTAACTAGTAAGTGTGTGTAGATTCATCTCAACTTTTATTTAGTGCATGAAGGGCTAGGTGTATCCGATGATATTTATCTCATTCTCCAATTATATCTGATAAGTTAGAAGGAAGCTTCTTGCAATGGTGATCGATAAGTTTATTTCAACTTTATCCCATGATAAGGCTTACATAGACAACTATTGTTACTTTCCATTAGTTATATAAAATTTTCTCCTGGTAGAAAACCGGTACCACCATGTGGTAGTTGCCAGCCACTTCAGAGATTGAAAGTTTAAAGATTTTGCCAACATTGATTTAACATTGATTTCTTTTTCAAAAACAGCTGTCATTTATTTGTTCCTTTTGTATTTGGGTACAAAACATATTGATTGCTCATGTCCCTATTCCAACTGAATACAGTTTACTCATGATCAAGTAACAAAAGAGATTTTTATATTTGATTGTAAATTTTACTAAGCTCTCACAAACTCGGGAATTTGGAAAAAGAGTGATGCAAACCCCCTACCCCAGTGGGGTCCGCGACCTCTCGGTCACTGGATCTTCCTCTAACTCCGAGTTGGAACAACTCTTTCGGGTCCTCACTGGAACCCTGTAAATCAGATTCACAGGTCCTCTTGTTTAGAACTTGTGTGTGAAGACTCCATCATCAAGCGTGAGCTCCCCCTTCATGTGATCGTCCTTATGACTACGGCCTTACCCATAAGGTGTGTTTCGTAGTTCGTGATTCGGGATTTCTCGAGGGAGAAATCCTTGTCTCTTCAACCACCGAATGCCGAAAAGAGCTTAACGACGATTAGTCTGTGCTTAAATTTCGGTCCATGCGACCGTTCGCCGTGACCTCGCGCTAAACCAAAAAGCGCTTTTCGTAGATCGGGACTTCTATAGTCAAGCGTCCCGTTCCTTTGCAACTTGAATCCTGAAATCCCGATTGGGGGCTTAAGGTTCTCAGCTCCTACCTCACGTGACCACGCCCCGCGACCATGCATCTACACCAAAAGGGCTATCGGAGTTCGCGGTTCGGCAAACCCGTGAACATGCTCTCCTACCTCTCAATTCCCGAAGTTCCGAACTTCGAAAGGACCCCTCGTTCTTTTAACGCCTCCCTTAGTGGATCACCATATGACCCGGTCCCATGACCTAGGGTCAAACCTTGAGCGCGTCGGGGTTTCGCAACTTGCGAGACCAAAGGTCCTGCACCTTCAGTTCCCCGAATGCCGATACTCCGAAATCCTTTCGCACTGGATCGACGGTCTCCGCTGCCCCTTGACCAACGGTCAGGATCCTCCGTCTTATTCTTCTTGAGGGACGGTCTGGATGATTTCACGGATTTCCTTTTCGCGAATCCTCCGCTCTTCTCCTCGTGAGTCCCCCGGTCGATCAGATCTTGTCGCCACCTGTCCTCTCCACGATGGACGGTCTTGATTCTTTCGGTGATTCTCCCAAACACCGACTACTCACCATGTATCCCAACTCTCGATCTCTTCCCTACTTGACGAGTGTCTTCCGTGAAATCTGACGGTCGTCGGGATTTCGCAACACGTGAGTCCAAAGGAACTTCACCCTTGTTCCACCAGACACCGAATGTCGAAATCCTCCTTTGGGCACAAGGCGCTAATGTTCGCGCTGCTTCTACAAATCTGACGGCTATCGGAAGATCGAAACTTCCTCTCGAAGTATTTCCACCGTCCGTTCAACTCCTCGCCGTTCTTCTAGATCTGATGGCTATCGGCTCTCTGCGTTCAGATCTGACGGTTACTGTGGTCTCCCCCTTGAGCTTCTGTGACTTTTCTTCCCAGACTTAGGAAATCTTGTAAGTGTCAAGGACTAAATCTTCAGTCCTTCTTCAGCTGTCTCTCTGTGAACAAAAACACATCCCTCCTGAGCTTCTTCTCCTTAAAGATTCAAACTCCTACGCACACCTTGCGTTCGAGGATTTCGAATAACTCAGATTCGAAGGGATTTTCTTGAAAAGAAAATACCTCATGCCCTCCTGGCGTTCTTCTTTGTTGTTTCTTCGAACTTAGTCGGCTCTAAGTTCTGTGCACTCCTTGCACCTGGAATATCAAGTCTCCTTGTTCTCCTCTGAACCTCCCTCTCTGAATCGTTCCGAGATCCAGTTAACGCACACCTTGCATTAGGGAATGCACACCTTGTGTTAACGGTTCAGTAGAAAAACAACTGAAACTTATCCAGTTTCGTTATAGAATCATACAGTCATTCTCTCCACTCTCAACAGGAAATGAAAATGAAAATATGAACATCACAGAGAATACAACACACTTTTCTTTAAACAGTAAATGAACACAGATATATGACAATCTCCTGTCTGTTCTATTCATTACTGAAAAACGAAAATTACATGGTGTTCCTGCTATTCTGTTCTACTTTGTTCTATCCTTCTCTATCCATCCTGATCTACTCTTACAATGAAAATGAAACTTTTTAAGGACCGGCTCCCTGAGCTCTCTCGTCCTGTTCCTGAAATCTATCAAATCAGACTTAAAACTATTACCTACTCAGTCCTATTATGATAACTGCTAATTACTATCAGACAGAGTCAACACTCCATGTCTGCGATTTCTTACAGTCCTTAGAGACTTTAGAAACAAGTTACGATTTTAAAATTTGCTTAACAAAATATCTCAACAACCCAAATAAATTCTGAGTTAATGCTCGATTTGAATTTCTGGCTTTGCTGAAATGTCATTCTTCTCTCCTCCAAGTGTGCGCTGATGGCTGTGAAGGCGATGCTCCTGCATCAAAGAGCCACACCAGATTTGATTTGTCACTACATTTGAACCTTGAAGTTTAAAATTTTAGGAGTTCAATATCCATAGTAAAATCTAAGATGAGAGTTATTACAAGACTGCCTTTTACAGCACACTGTTATTATGAAAGGAAGGCGAGTAGTTTCAACTTCTAATAATGCAATAACTGAAGTATGCTATCCAACCTTTTGTTGCTTGGATAGTAGAGAATGTGTATTTTCTCTACAAT
This sequence comes from Picea glauca, assembly GCA_000966675.3. Classification (NCBI taxonomy): domain Eukaryota; kingdom Viridiplantae; phylum Streptophyta; class Pinopsida; order Pinales; family Pinaceae; genus Picea; species Picea glauca. Next base: position 153,853 of record JZKD02S2434211.1, read on the forward strand.
TTTAAAATTACAAGACAGTATCATTATTGTTGACTCAGTAATCAATGGATTCTTGAGTGGAATGGGAATGTTGGGACCTGGAATAATGCATCTTTTATGTGTACTAGTCAAAATATCATTTTAAATAATTCTGATAAAGAAATTGGTGGTGGATGAGAAGGATAGTTCCAAATTATATAAGATTTGCTTATAGAACTTTATTAATATAATAGGATTTTACATAGTGTGGGCCGTAATGCAAATCATGGATGGATAACTTAGACAATAAAGAAAACAAGAGTCATAAAATCCCTTATTTATCAATAATAAATTTGATTAAAGTTATCTTTATTGGATAATTCTAGTTAGTCAAGTAAATATTTATGTGTGCATCATTGGTCTCACATCTAGCTGGAGTCTTTATCCCCAAACATCTAGTATTGGGAGTGTGGATATTTGACTGATGGTGCCTTTGATATTTGTGCAGCATCAGTATTTTCTTCTTTGCTAAAGAGGGTCCAAATTGTGGCTTGACATCCTTAAAGGAAGACATAATTAAGCCAGTGAGGGTATCTTTTGAGAAAGGGATGGGGCAAAATTTTCGACAACCTACAGGAACAGGCATTGATCTCTCTGTGTTTGATGATAAGGATCTATCTAAGGAAGGACCTGATGAAGAGTTTCCAATTGCTGTCAGGGCAGATGCGAGTTCAACAAGTAATTCAGTAGATATCCCATATACAGCTAGTGAGGAGATTGGTAGCCCCTTGCCTAAAACTGTCAATTGTCAGATTACACAAGCTGTCATTGGAAAGAAGGATAATGGAGAGTATAATGTCAGAGTTGTGAGGCAAATCCTATGGGTTAATGGCATACGATATGAGTTGCAAGAAATATATGGGATTGGAAATTCTGTAGGGACTGATTTTGATGACAATGATCCTGGGAAGGAATGTGTTATTTGCATGTCAGAACCAAGGGATACAATGATCTTGCCTTGCAGGCATATGGTATGTATTTTTCTAGTATTCAGAAGTCAAATTCTCTTTATTTATTGCACTTCATGTTCAATTCACTAAGGTTTTTTTTTAGGCATATGGTATGTATTTTTCTAGTATTCAGAAGTCAAATTCTCTTTATTTATTACACTTCATGTTCAATTCACTAAGGGTTTTGTTGATTCTTTCAGTGTCTTTGCAGTGGATGTGCAAAAGTTCTCCGGTTCCAAACAAAGCGATGCCCTATTTGTCGTCAACCAGTAGAGAGGCTTCTAGAGATGAAGGTGAACAGAAATGAAGATTGAAGATACGGATTTTTGAGGCTGAGTTCTCTATTGCAGCCCTTTCTGAAGGAATGATTATGAAATTTGAATTGAATTTTCATCTCTTAATCATTTTCTGGGCAGGTGAAGTTGTATATTTTGTAAATCTGGGCCTTGGAATAAATACAATTGTAAAATTGTCCACGGATGTTACAAACTTACAAGTTATTCTTTGGGACGAGTCTCTGTATCTTGAGGCTTTGTGATGGTAATTACTAATTTTGTTTCTTTTTTGAATAAAATACATTCTTTATTTACGAATATGAATAGTAAATGTACAGTGGGTATTTTATAAAAAAAAGGGGCTGCAAATACAGTCACCACTAGCACTAGCAAAAATCAAAATTTGGGTAGGTTCAAAAACCAAAATCATCCATTAACCTAACCAATACTTCTTTGAGACGAGTTTCTGTATCTCGAGGCTTTGTGATGGTAATTACTAATTTTGTTTCTTTTTTAATAAAATACTTCCTTTATTTATGAATATGAATAGTAAATGTACAGTAGGCATTTTATAAAAAAGGGGGCTGCCAATACAGTCACCACTAGCACTAGCAAAAATCAAAATTTGGGTAGGTTTGAAAACCAAAATCATTCATTAACCTAACCAATGTTTCTTGGGCAAAATGTAGGAAAACATAAAATCCAGGACATAAAACTGTACACAATCCGTTGGCCCAACACCCAATAATAACATAATATCTCGAAGAGGATTATGCAGCAGTTAGGGTAAGCCCAACACCGGTTGGCAGATCATCGTGGTTCTTGGGGTTGGCCCCCAAACCGTCTGCATAAGACTCAGGATCAGTAACAATCAGCTTCCATCCATCATTGACAGGCTGAGGCTTTTCAGCTTCCAAGACAGGGAGAGACAGCATAGGAAACTTGTCATTCTGTTGTGTCTGTGGGGTTGGATAGCCATTTCTTTGTTTTCTGCTGTCTGACGGCATGACCGATCTGATGGCATGGTCTACGCTTTGAATGTTAGGACTGCCTAGAGCGATTTAAGTTGGTGGGAGAAACCCTTGGAGGTTCCCTGCTCGTACTACAGAGGGTGCCTCCCCAAAAGACCAGTTGTTGCATTGAGTGGGCCACATCTAGCTCCACCTGTTGCATTTGACTAAGATCCACAAGTACAGATTTTCCTGTTGCATTTGACTAAGATCGACAAGTACAGACTTGCACGGAATTGTGAGTTTGTCTATCAAGTGATGCATCTAGCAAGTTGGGTATTCTTAAATAAAACATCATTCATCTTCTTCCATATAAGAGATCACTTCCACTCTTGTTAGCTGCCACGTTGTTTGGAACTCCACAACCTAGGGGGATTCATTTATGCTGTAAAACACCCAGGTGAGTCAATCTCCTACCAATAAGCAAACTCCCTAGAATAAGACATTGGGAAAAATGCTTTCTTAGATTCCTTTGGGGATTCCAGAGGCTGCAAAGCCTGAACAACGTCTTCTTCTTTGATTTCAGCGTCCATAGCTTATTCATTTTACCATCCAAAATGGGCTTTTGATAGAGCCACCTATAGCTATTCTCAAATTTGTATTTTGCAAAAACTTTTGGTCTATTCCACTTCTAGTTTGTCCGTTGGGCTTGAGGGACCTATAGTTTGAGTTTGATAATAAGAGAGTTGGGGATCTTGTCCTTTACCCTATCAGGTGTAAGTCTGTCAAGGTTGGCAAATTGAAAACTTGCTTTAAGCTTAGGCCATGTCATCCAATATCTAGCATGTGAATTAAAGATACGCTTGGCAGAGTTAATGTCATTTCTGAAGAATCGAAGGGCCGAAAATGCTTGCCATGATCTTACCCTCATGCAACGAAATAGGATATCACCAAAAGGATGATTACTGAATGAAACCTCAGATCTAAGGGCCTAACCCTTCCAGTTGAGGAAAGGCTTAATTGCTTCTCAAGCCTTCCAAGTATTTTGAGCTTATGAGCTATGAACATTCCTTTGATCTTTTCCATAACTTGAGTGACCATAAGAGTCTGAAGGTTAAGGCCTTGCTGAGTTTTCTTACTAAGTAGTGTCCCTAAGGAGATACAATTCCTCAACAACGCCTTCCATGCTTCTTTACATTTTAGAGCATGAATTACCCATTCAGCACAAAGGGCTTGGGCTTGAATTTGATTTCCCCCTCGTTTTTGGGAATATGACATAACTCCCAATTCACTGTATGAAAAACTCTACCTTTAGAGTTATTTGCCTTGAATTTGATTCCCCCCTAGTTTTTGGGAATATGACATAACCCCCAATGAACTATATGAAAAACTTTGCCTTCAGAGTTATTTGTCCACAAAAAGCTTATCAAGTATTTCTCCAAATGTTGGTAGGCACTTAGGGAGGACACCTAACAAGAGGAATAATAAATATGAGTCACTGCTAAAACCTTAGTGCAAATCTAGAACTCGTCTACAAGTGTCATAGGTTTGGTGAGTTGAGAATTATAGCTTGGACAACAATTTCGGCACAGGTTATGTGTGTACGTGCGAGAAGTAGCTTGAGATATTCCTAAAAATAATTATATTTTCAAAAAGTCAATTCTATTTTGTAATTCACTTGAGTTAAAAAGTGAAAGTCTTATTTTTAGGCGTTGAGTCTAAAAGTGTATTTCATGCATGCACGACTTAGACTAGGATTAATCTCAAAAATAGATTAGGGTTTTAGTCTTAGATAAAAGTATAAAGACATGACAAAATAGAGAGTTCACACACACAACGCTTGAGAGAGAGAGAGAGAGAGAGAGAGATGTTTCAGAGCAACACATAGTCTTGTAAATTTGTATGGACAAAGGCCATATAGATCCGTATAGTTGTATAGACAAATCGTATAGGTGTTCGCATAGTCTGTACAACAAGTTGTACATCGTACATGTCGTACTCTCTTAGCAAGTTGTTTCGTGTAATTCAAGGTGATTTTCGGTAACCATGCAATGTTGTTTTTATGGCATCTTGTGGAGGTTTCCTTGTAAGTTTTTCGAAGGAATGAAAAGCTGAGTTTGAAGGAGTAATTACCTGTGTATGTGTAAAATTGATTTTATGCTTTCGCTATTTAATTTTCAGCAATTATGTGATTGATGCCATGGTTTGAATTTAATTTCAACGTTAATTAGATTTAACAATTACTTGTTTAATTGAGATCATAAACTCACCTAGGGCTTGGATTTTTCACATGGTATCAGAGCTATAACTTTGATTGAGATTCTCATGGATTTATAGCAGTAAATCTATTACAGGGAAGAAGGACCAACAATTAGAGGGGGTTTCAAAAGTTTTTTTTTTTTAGATTTGTGAGTTTGTGCAGTAGATTTCAGAGATGGCGTCAACTAGCCTCAGGTTTGAGGACTGAGTGGATGGTGCTTCAAATTTCTTATAATGGAAGGTAAGGGCTACACTCTTACTATAAGAGAATGATCTCTGGGATATTTTCAAGGACGTTGTGACTTTGCCTACAGATTCACATTAGTTGATAGCGCACAACAAGAGGGAAGTGAAGGTCAAGCAGATGATCTTGGATGCCATAACGATCATCTAAATGCCCTAGTTAGTCTCTACAAGAGTCATAACATAAACATGAAGTTGATATTGTTGTTGATGCATGGTAGCATTGAACATGTATTTCTGCACAGGTCTATGTGTCTAGACGTGTGGAAATCATCGAAAACCTTCTAACCCTTGACTTTACTTTAATTAAATGAATTATTAAAGTAAAGTGCTTTTAATTAGTAAGTTGAGTTTTGTTTAAGGAAATTCTTTAATTAGCATTAGTGAATTAAATAATAGCCGTTGATTTCAAGTGAGGTGAGAAGTAATCTTGACTGTCAATCACTTTGGAGATTAGGGTTAAGTCACAACTCGATCTTATAAAAACAAGGCTAGGGCGAAGGAGGAATACACATGATACACACTTTACTTGAAAGAACTTGTGTTGAGAGTCGACACAAAGAGGGTTGGATCACAAAGGATAGTGATTCAAGGAGATCTTGGATAGGTGGAGAAATACTTCCATCTAGAGATCAGGTCAAGGAGAATAGAGAACATATGCAATTGCAAGTGGGTTTCAGAGAGGTGAAGCCACGTGAAAGAGATGCATTGTGTAGAGTTTTCCGTACAGTATTTGCAGTCGTGTACTCAGACTTTTTTTTAGGTTTGTTTGTAGTTATATTTATTTCAATGGACCATTATTTCAGTTATGGGAGGCTTGATTTTAGCATAATAAAATCGTTCTCAACATTGGTTTTCCCTTCGGGGTTTTTCTAGGGGAATCTATTGAAAAATGTTGGTGTATATGTGTGCATGATTTGGTTTCCAGTTTTTCTTCCGCTATCTTTATTTGAGTTGAATATTTCAACAATGTATTTTTGTTTTGTGAGTTGCTAATTTGATTTGTAGTAAGGAAATCATTAGATAACAAGATACCTAGGTGTTGGGGTAAGAGGTTTCCAACATGGTATCAGAGCACATGCTCTGAAGGGAAGCTAGATTTTAGATCCATAGTAGTTGATAGCATATCTATCAATATTAGCAGATCCCTAACCAACGTGCATAAATCAAAGGACATATTTCAGGGAAATAATCGTACTGAGACATAACTAGGTTTTTGCAGGTTTACGGGGTTGTACGTAGGTTACAGAAGGGACATGCACGTACATACACGAGTCTCTGTGATATTAGTGACTTTGGCATTAAAGGAGCATCCAACTTCCTACCTTGGAAAGCAATAGTGACTTTAGCGTTAAAGGAGTATGACCTTTGGGAGTTCGTGGACAAAATAGTTGCTCCCCTAACACATCCGGTAGCTTTGGAAACTCACAACAAGATCAAAGCAGAGAGGGTCATCTTGGATTCAATGAAGGAAAATTTAATTCTCACTTATCCGAGAAGAAGACAATCAAATAGATGTTTGATGCTTTGGTAGGATTATTGTAGAGCACAAACATGAATAGGAAGATGGTCTTAAGGAATAGACTCAGATTAGTGCATATGTCCAGATATGATAATGTTACCAGCTATTTCATGAGGATCACATAGGTGCGTGATCAACTTGAAGTCATAGGGGAGAAAACAGAGGACGTAGAACTCATGAATGTGGCATTGGATGGTCTTCTCGAGTCTAACCATTTGTCAAGGGAGTCTGCGCTTGGGAGAAACTCCCAGATTGACAGAGACTTTCGGATGATTGCATCCTGGAAGAGATTTAGGAGGAGTCTAAGAGAAACAAGTAGAGAAGTAGTGATTAGAACTTGGCTCTTGTCAGTAGGACAAAGAAGGGCAAATGAAAGAGTTCTAGCAAGAAGGGTAACAATGATTAAGGATCATCACAACCAAGGAAGAAGAAGGACTTGAGTAAAATCAAGTGCTTCTCATGTCATAAGAATAAACATTATGCATCTTAGTGTTCAGAGAAGAAGAATGGTAAAGGAAAGACACAGACAACAACATCAACAAAGATGTAGCTTGATGAGTTTGCAACAAAGTTTGAGAAGGATTACTCACCGGTTTCTTGCCTTTCTATCAACATAACAACGAGGAGTGCTTGGTTCTTGGATAGTGGTGCATCTTGTCATATGATAGAAGCACATGAGCTATTTAGCAGTTTGACGGAAAGGAACTCAAATGTTTATGTGCAACTTGGTGATGATGTCAAGTATGCAGTGAAGGGAGGGAACATTTATGTTCCATATTGAGTTAGGAGGTTTGTTTGATGCCCAAGAAGTGCTTTGCGTGCGAGGTTTGAAGAAGAATTTGCTATCAGTATCAACTATGGAGGACAGGGGTTCTGCTCTTACTTTTCAGAGAGGGAAAGTACTCATATGTCAGGAGAAAACTATCCTAGATAGTGCAGTGGTTGTTGGGGTTAGAGAGGGCACTTTGTATAGGTCGCTGGGAAAGCTTGTTCAGGATTTGGTACTGTTAGAATAAAAGAGATGTGCTCGTTTTTCCATAGACAATATAACAATATTGTCACCCAACCATAGGAACAAAGCCACCCTTGAGCACCTTTAACCTTGACAGACATAATAATTATGGAAGCAAACCTTAAAACCAATATCCAACCAAGATAGCGTATTTCTCTCCAAGGCTAGCGTACCAAGCAAAGAATCCAAACCATAACCAAAGTAAAAAGTCCAAACCATAACCAAAAGCCAAAATCCCAGTTGTAGTAGCTGTATTTACACTCCCTATCCAAACTTGTGCACCACTAGTCTTATGCAGTTGTGAGAGTGTGAATGACAAATGAGCTCTAGTGCCCTCTTATTTATAGTGCTCTTTGTTACCTGTCCAGCCTGAGTTCTTTTTTTAGAGGTTAACACTTAAATATTAATTCTTTTATTGAGCCGACATGTCTTCTAAGGTTTCTACACATCTGTTTAGGGTTTCTCTTGCTTCACAGAATATTCTAGTCTCGTCAAAGGTTACACGTAGAGGTTAATACCTCCCGCAACTACCATAATATCAACACTCCCTCCTAGCTATGGAGGTATTAAAGGCAATGGTCTTGAGCACAAACAAACCATTCAACTGGTAGCATCATCATAGCCACACATGCTATCTCATGATCACGTAGATCAACTTATGAGCATCATCACCACTATCAGTATCATCTGATGGAATCAACTGCATCATCTTTCGAAGCCATACTCCACTTGAGTAATCGGGCATGATGTTGAACAGGTCACTCACTACACAGAGTGATACAAGGACCATTCTTCTAATCCAGACATACGTCCTAGAAGAATGACTGTCCTAACAGATGCTGAAATCTACGCCATGGGCTATAGAGACCGTTCCTACATGAATCTCAGTGTTGGACTATGTTCTAATCGGGTCATATGTACCATAAAGATCCATCTCTACCTATATGCCTTAGAAAATATCAGTCCTGAACCATTTTCATAATCGGGCCACAATTTGTGCCTTAGGAAAATACCAGTCCATGATACGTCAACAAACTGTCAACCTGGACCATTTTCCACAGAGAGAATGCTTGCCCACGAACAATTTGTTCTATCTAGACCATTCTCCGCATGGAGAATGTCTGTCCACCAACACACTGACTATCCATCTAGTTGGAAATCAACTCCAACACTAGTGGTAGCCTCCATAGCACTTAGATAGTAGCATACTGTTGATATAATTCCATCCAATAGAACACAACTGTGTCTATCCATAGTAGTGTACAACTACTATCCAATGGTTCACGACCACTCCTAGTAGCACACGACTACTAACCAGTGACACAGTCACTACCAGTGGATCACATCCACTACAATAGCATACCGCCACTGTCCAGAAACATATAGTATCCACAACCATCATATCATCTAATATCAACCTGCATAAACAATATCATGATACAAACCGAGTCATTGGGGGGAGATTTTCGAATTGGGAGCTTATCGAATCAATGTTATTATATAGGTAATATGGGGGAGCTTTTCGAATCAATTTGATTATATTAATATGCCTATTGCCCACTAGAGCCAATAAGACTGACTTCTCGAACTAGAGGGTTAGTTCGTTGTTGCTCACTGTACTCACTCAACCTTTTATTTAAAACAGAGCAGTCTTGAACGATTATCTGGACCATTCTTCCACTCACATCTATGAGATCTGGAAGAGCACATGCCCTCAAAAAGTAAAAACATCAGCCATGGGCTATCTGGACTATTCTTCCCAAGCATAGAAGAACAATTGTCCTTGATTTCTGAGCCTGGACCATTCCTCCGACACTAATCATAGTGCAACATGGAGAGAATGAGTCTGCCCTAGGGAATGCCCGTCCCTGATTGCTGAACCTTGACCATTCACCTAACTAGGCCATTCCTTTGGCACTAATCACAGTGCAACCTGGAGAGAATGAGTCTTCCCTAGGGAATGACTGTCTGAACCATTTCCTATGGAAATGACTGTCCTGCAACAACCTCCTATAACAGACCATTCTTCAAAACTGCTCACAACTGTGAACTACGAAAGAATGACTACCCGGAGAGGCGGACCATTCTGCTTGACCACTACTCAGAGTGATTGCCAAGAAGAATGACTATCCTAGACCATTCCCCCACACTGGCCACAAGGGGAATCACTGTCTATGGTACATCAACAATCTATCAGAACATTTTCATTACGAAAATGACTGTCCGATCTGGACCATTTTCCGAACTGGAAAATTCTTGTCTTTTAGAAATCTTGGGCCACTTTCTAGACTGGAAGGTGACTGCCCAACCTGGACCATTTTCCGAACAGGAAAATGACTGCCCATATATCAATAACATATCAATGCTCTCTCCTAATCTGGGAGTAATCTCTTCCTTTTCCAACAAGAAATTCATCTCCATGAGTACCATCTTATCCCTTAAGTGTGCAAATTTTTTATCTTGGACAAAGGATTTACCAAAATATCTGCTATCTGCTCATCTGTGGAGATATACTGGAGAACCACTTCTCCCCTCTGGACTCTATCGTGGAGAAAACAATACTTGATCTCAATGTGCTTTGACCTGTCATGGAACAACGAGTTCTCTGAAAGCTTCACAAAGCTATGATTATCACAATATATCACAGTCAAATCCAACACCTGATCAAATAGTCCATAAACCAACTTATGGAGCTACACTGCTTTCGTACAAGTATCACAAGTTGCAATATACTCTGCTTTTGCAGTGCTGAGTGCAACAAACTTCTGTTCACTGCTAGCCCATGACATCGTGGCAAAGCTCAAACTGAAACATATCCAAGTAGCACTTCTTCTGTGAATTGCACTCCCTGCCCAATCTGAATCAATAAATGCATGCAACTGTATATCATAACTCAAACATCCCACAAAGAAAATATCTGGCTAAGTATTCTCCAAATACATTAATGAGCCAATCAATTGTCGATACAAAGATAGGTCTACTAGATCCAAGACTCTCAACTTCTTCAGATCCATCATCATGGGAGTTTTCCATGGATTTGCAATCCATCATCCCAGACTTCCGAAGAACCATTTCAATATACTTTCTTTGTCATGGGAAGTTTTCACCACGCTTCTGCTGTACATGAGAGGCTCTGCACCAAGTTTGATTGAATCCATACAAGGTCTTCTTCCATCTGCATACAAGGGTCTCTTTCTGGTATACCTCAAAACCTCGAGGTTTCTCTACATACGCTTCTTCTTCAATTACTTTGTTGAGAAGAACAATCTTTACATTCATCTGATGTAAACTTCAACCCATGGACACTGTAGGAGATATAATGGCTTAGGTAGAGGTATGTCTGGTTACTAGAACAAGCGGTCATCATAGTCTTCTCCCTCCTTATGGGAGAAACCTCTAGCCCTGAGTCTTTCCTTGTATATATCAATGCTTAAGTCTTTTTCACAATTTCTCACATACATTGTTCTTCATCACAACTTCCTTCCATTCCTTTTGCTTCACTCCTTCTAGTGGGTTCAAACTGGTTCAATTTTTTGTTTTGACTTTTCTTTTTTTCTTGGAATATTCATGTTCTTCCTCATGTTTCTCTTCAATGTTGGAGTCCATGGAATCTTCTATAGATTACATGCCCTTCTTTCCTGAAGGCTCCAACTTTTTCCTTCTGCCATAGGAACATAAATGTAGATGGACAACCAAGGATATTCAAGGCTTCTTTTTGAAGAAGACTTCTTCTAGAGTCAAATTGAACACGCGCTACTTATCATGGCTGCTACTTCCAATGAAGAACATGGATAGATACTTCATAGTATTTACAATTTCTTCTTCAATGGATCATATCGTTGGGGAGTAGCTCCCTCCTAAACCCATTTTCATGCTTGAATGAGCAATATGCATGCTCTTCTTTTGAAATTCTGTGATCAACTCCCTCCATCTGAGAGATTCCATGCTTCCATCTGCTGCATCTCTCTTTGCTTTCTACAAAGTGTCACAAGCCTGTTCTGGTTTTCTTTTGATTCTTGACTTCTTTCGAGTCTGAATCCTCTAAGTCTCTTTAAGTTTGTTTCTATCTGTTCTGATTGCTTCCCATCTGGCAGTTGTGTCATCCTTATTAACTTCTTCTATGACAACTTCCGCAAGGATTGTTCATCAAACATATTTCACAAGGGTACCTGCCCGGAACAAGAACAACAAGAGCAAACAAGAAATATCAATCTAGAGGAGATGTTAGTTCATCTTGTGAATAAGTACAATAAGCATCTATATCAATAGTATTCATATGCAGTCAAGTATTCATTGCACCTAGCAATAATAGAATCTTTCAAAGACCGCTTTCATAGTTTGTAATGTAGCAACTACCACCCTTGATATATATAAATTTTAATAATTTAATCAAACCTGGAACCTGAACCCTCACTACTATGGAGGGTGCGCTTGTTCCTCTAAATGCACTGAATCCAAGATTATAGCTTGGAAAAGGTCTCTAGTACTTTCCCTGTAAACACATTCATGTTTTGTTAGATGATATAACTTGGATAGCATATACAAGTGCATACCTTTGGAGTCTTGTAGCATCATCCAACTTGTCTTCTGATCTGAAACTAGATATCATCTTGACAAGAAGAGATTAGATTCAATGATTAGAACAAGCTAGAAACTCTAAAAATTTCAACTTTGATCACAAAATCAATTTGACAAGAAGTCAACCTTTGACTTTGACTTTACAAAAAATTCAGACATGACGTTTTTTCTAGCTGAGGGTACCAAGAGGTGCACTAGGCTAGGGCACACTAGGATGTCAAGGAATCAGGTCAAATGATTTACCAGAAGTGCCCGAACACGAGGGTTAGGGTTTGTTGCAGCGGTATAATTAGAAAAACTAGCTGCAACTGTAACTGGTGCCACAACGAGATTAACAAATAAGTTCCCAATCTATCTTCCAATGGTTAGACTGTCTAAAGATAGTGTGGGCCCATAACCTGTTAGAATAAAAGAGATGTGATCGTTTTTCCATAGACAATATAGCAATATTGTCACTCAACCATAGGCACGAAGCCACCCCTAATCACCTTTAACCTTGATAGACAGAATAATTCTAGAAGCAAACCTTAAAACCAATATCCAACCAAGATAGCATATCTCTGTCCAAGACTAGCGTACCAAGGAAAGAATCCAAACCATACCCAAGGCAGAAAGTCCAAACCATACCCAAGGCAGAAAGTCCAAACCATAAACAAAAGCCAAAATCCCAGTTTCAGTCGCTGCAACTGTACTCCCTATCCAAACTTCTGCACCAGTAGTATTATGCAGTTGTGAGAGGGTGAATGACAAATGAGCTCCAACACCCTCTTATTTATAGTGCTCTTTGTCACCTGTCCAGACTGACTTCTTCTTTTAGAGGTTAACACTTAAATATTAATTCTTTTATTGAGCCCACATATCTTCTAGGGTTTCTACACATCTGTTTAGGGTTTCTCTTGCTTTCCGGAATATTCTAGTCTCGTCAAAGGTTACATGTAGAGGTTAATACCTCCCGCAACTACCAAAATATAAACAGGTACATGACAATGACAACCTATGTTAGTTTTGACACAAGAGGTTGAGACACCTACACTACATAGCATTGTTGATTATGAGGGGGATGGTTACAGGTCTTCCAGGGTTCAATATTGAGTAGCATGGAGTGTGTAGAGGGTTTGCACTTGGAAAGAATGCCAAGGTTTCTTTTCTTAGCAACAAGAGTAGGTCCAAGGGGATCTTTGATCTTATCCACTCATACGTGAGTGGGTCGATGTTAGTAGTATCAATGCATGGATCATCATACTATGTGATGTTTATTGCTCACTTTTCCAGGAAAATCTGGATCTTCTTTATGAATACCAAGGATGAGGTCTTCAGTCAGTTTCATGAGTTTAGAGCTCAGGTGGAGAACCAAACATGGAATAATATCAAGGTCTTGAGGTCAAATAATGGGGGAGAGTACACCTCCAATGACTTTAAGTATTTCTTCAAGGAGGCAGGGATCAAGAGGGAGATGACTATCTCATACAACCATCAACAGAATGGGGTTGTGGAGAGAAAGAATCAGTCCATAATCGGTTCTACTAGAGCTATGATACATGACCAGAAGTTGCTTATGTTTCTGTGGGTAGAGGCGTGTAACAAAATGGTATGTGTAGAACATGAGACTTCCTCACATGATATTGGGGCACAAGACTCCAGAGGAGGATTTCTCAAGAGTGAAGCTAGAGATTGGTCATTTGACGATATTTGGTTTTCTAGTCTACATCCATGTGCCTTTGGAGAAGAGGACGAAGTTGGATCCTTAAATACATAAGAGTATATTTTTGGGGCACAATGAGACCTCAAAGGCTTACAAGATGTTCATTCCAGCGCAACGGAAGGCAATTGTGAGCAGAGATGTTAAGTTCAAGGAGAACTTGACAACTAGGAGATCTCAAGAGTCATCGACAGTGACAGAGGACGAGGAGCAACAAACTCTGAAGGATGAGAAATGGTCAACAGTTTAGACTTCAGGTGGGGAGGAGGAGCTATGCCCTTCCAGTCATGTTAGGAGACCTAGGTGGCTATTACAGACATTTAAGGATGTTGGTGAGGCTTCCAAGATTATATCAAAGAGTGTAGGCCTCCGAAGAAGTTTCCAAAATATATGGCGCTTATGAGTAGCATCATTGATGCCGAGCCTTCCACTTTTTAGGAAGAAGCAGGTCAATAGGTATGGCAGGATGCCATGGTAGAGAAGTACACCTTTATTATGAGGAATGATGTTTGGGACATAGTGCCAAGATTGGAGGGGAATTCAGTTGTGAGTTCCAGGTGGCTCTATCAGATCAAACATGTTGCATATGGTAGCATTGAAAATTTCAAGGCAAGGTTTGTGGAGAGAGGGTTCTCCCAGAAAGAGGGAGTGGACTACGAGGATACTTTTGCTCCAATCGCCAGGTATGCTTCTATTCGAGCTATTATTTCTATTTCTTCAGTTATGAGGTGGAAGATACATCAGATGGATGTGAAAACAAATTTCCCCAACAAGATCACCGAGGAGGAAGTATACATAGATAAACCTTAAGGTTTCGAGGTACATGGGAGGGAGCTCATGTGTGTAGTCTTAAGAAAGCCCTATATAGACTCAAACATGCACCCAAGGCATGGTATTCCAGGATTGACGGATACTTGCAGAGTATGGGCTTTACCAAGAGTGAGGCAGATCCTAACTTGTATTTCATACTTGTTGGGGAAGATCCACTCATCTTGGTTTTGTACGTTGTTGATTTGTTTCTCACAGGTGTAGAATATCTTATTGCAGTGCAAATCATATTTGGCTAGTGAGTTCGATATGAAGGACATTGGCTTGATGCATTATTTCTTGGGGTTAGGGGTATGACATGTATCGGGAGAGATCTTCCTTGGACAAGGGAAGTACACAGCTGAAATCTTGAGGATATTCAAGATGGACTGTAGACCAATGGTTACAACTATGATTACCAATTTGAATAAGGTGGTGACTTCATATTCAAAGTTGGTGGATCCTAGGTTATAAATGCAACTGATAGGGTCCTTGATGTATTTGGTCAACACCATGCGAAATATTTGTTTTGCTGTGAATACCTTGAGTCAGTTCATGGTGGAGCCAAGGTAGGTGCATTGGATCACAACAAAACATGTGCTTAGGTACTTGAGAGGTACAATGGATTATGGATTAAGGTATCTTGGAGGAGATGGAGTGGATTTGTAGGGATACCGAGAATTGGATTGAGAAAGGAGTGTAGTAGATGGAATGAGAACCTCGGGGTGCTTCTTCAGTTTGGGATTAGCAATAATTACTTGGTTCAATAGGAAACAAACTTATGTAGCACTTAGTTCAACAAAGACATAGTATATGGCAACAAGTATGGATAGCTATAAATCCATTTGGATTCACAAATTACTTACATGTTTATTTGATCAGGAGTTGGAGCCTACGATGATATACTTTGATAATCATAGTGATAGGTCCAAACATATTGAGATCAGATACCACTTCATTCGAGATAGGATCCAAAAGTGAGCAATGAAGCTTCAATATATTTCCACAGATGAGCAAGTTGTAGATATTCTGATCAAACCCTTGGTGAAATGGAAGTTTGTGTTCTTCAGAGACAAGCTTGGAGTGGTGCAGAATACCTTCCTCACTAAGAGGGAGTGTTGATTCATGGTAGGCATCAGACAAGTATTTCCGCACAGGTCTATGTGTCTAGAGGTGTGAAAATCATCCAAAGCCTTCTAACCTTGACTTTACTTTAATTAAATGAATTATTAAAGTAAAGTGATTTTAATTAGTAAGTTGAGTTTTATTTAAGGAAATCCTTTAATTAGCATTAGTGAATTAAATAATAGCCGTTGATTTCAAGTGAGGTGATAAGTAATCTCAATCGTCAATCACTTTGGAGATTAGGGTTAATTCATAACTCAATCTTATAAAATAAAGGCTAGGGTGAAGGAAGAATACACATGATACACACTTTACTTGAGAGAACTTGTGTTGAGAGAATCAACATAGAGAGGGTTGGATTATGAAGGACAATGATTCAAGGAGATCTTGGATAGGTGGAGAAGAACTTCCATCTAGAGATGAGGTCAAGGAGAAGAGAGAACAAAGGCAATTGCAAGTGGGTTTCAGTCAGACGAAGCCACATAAAAGATGTGTGTCATACATAGTTTTTTGTATAGTCTTTGCAATCGTGTATGAGGGTCATAGTGGAGACATGCGCATATACACGGATGTGCAAAAGGAAATGCACATATCCCTCGAAAAACATGCAGATCTGGGTCATACAACATAACAACATTTTTCTAGGTTTGTCTGTAGTTGTATTTCTCTTAGTGGGCCATTATACCTATTACAAGAGCCCTGATTTTAGTATAATAAAATCATTCTTAGCACTGTTTTTTCCAGGATATCTAGCAAAAAATATTGGTGTTTATGTGTGCATGATTTGGTTTCTAGTTTTGCTTCCACTTTCTTTATTTGAGTTGAATATTTTAGCAGTGTATTTTTGTTTTGTGAGTCGCTAATCTAATATGCAGTGAGAAAATCACTAGATAAAAATATACCTAGGTGTTGGGGTAAGAGGTTTTCAACAATTGTGGAACAAATTCAGATCCATAGTGATGACCATATCAGACACAGTCACCAATTATCTTATGAAGATCACACAAATTTGTGATCAACTTGCAACAATTGGGGAGAAGGTTGAAGATGCAAAGCTAGTGAACATGGCACTGAATGGTTTCCCAACTTCATGGGAACCATTTGTCAAAGGTATTTTCACTCGAGAAAACCTTCCTGACTTTGAGAGCTTTGGGATGACTATATCTAGGAGGAGACTCTGATGGAGTGAAACGCCAACAAGAAGGGTGGTGATGAGAACTTAGCTTTATTTGGTCATTCAAACAAGGGTAGAGGTAAATGACTCAATAAGGGTAAGACAAAGAGTGAAGAGTCAACCTCACACCATGAAAGAAGGACTTGAGTAAAATCAAGTGCATCCTTTGTCATAATATATTCATTATGCATCGTTAGTATCTTTCCCTTCTACCAACGTGATTATGAGGAATGTGGTATGTGGACAATTGGGAACATCGACATATGACATCAACCCGACAATTGTTTTCTAATATGAATAAGTAGGACTCGAGAGTACAATTTGAGCTTTCTCATGATGCCAAGTACTAAGTAGTAAGAGTTGGTACTATTCCCTTTCAACTCAAGTCATGTAACTCTTCATATTTTGACGATGTCTTGTTTGTACTAGGTCTCATAAAGAATTTGCTTTCAATTTCGGTTATGGAAGATAAGGGCTTCATAGTGGAGTTCAAGAATCATGAAGTCCTCATTAGATCGAAGGAATCTAGCCCATATATAGCTAAGGTAATAGGGGTTAGAGAAGGTAATTTTTATAGGTTGCAAGGTGAACATGTTCGAGCCTTGGTGCATGACAATGACAACTTGTGCAAATTGTGGCACAAGAGGATGGAGCACCTGCATCACATGACATTGCCTATTTTAAGGGAGATATTCACATGGATTATAGAGCTTAGTATTGAGTAGCATGGTGTTTGCAAAGGGTGCATGCTTGGAAAACATGACAAGGATGCTTTCTCAAGTAGTGAGCAGAGGTCTAAGGGGATTCTAGACCTAGTACATTCAGATGTTTGTCGACTGATGTGAGTAGCGTCAATAACATGAAGCATGTATTATGTTTTCCTTTATTGATGGTTTCTCTTGCAAGACTTGGATATAATTCTTAAATACCAAGGATGAGGTCTTTAGTAGGTGTCAACAATTCAAAGCTCTAGTTAAAAATCAGATAGGGAAAAAGATCAAAGTCTTGAGATCAGACAATGGAGGAGAGTATACCTTTAAGGACTTCGAGGTTTTTTTGTAAGGAGGAAGGAATCAAGAGGGAGCTAACAATGTTGTACAACCCACATCAGAGTCATGATACATGACTAGGCCATGATACATGACTAGGAATTGTCGATGTTTCATTAGGTAGAGGCATGTAACACAACAATCTACATCCAGAACCAGTGTCCTCACAAGATCTTGGAGGAAAAGACATCAGAGGAGGCATTCACTAGTGTGAAGCCATATGTGAGTAATTTTTGCATCTTCAGTTTCCCAGTTTATATCCATGTATTGGTGGAGAAGAGGACCAAGTTGGATCCTTCCAGCAGGAAGGGTTTATTTGCAGGTCACTGTGAGACTTCAAAGGATTACAATGTCTTCATGGGCCCGAGTAGAGGAAGACAATAGTGATATGGGATGTAAATTTTGGGGAATAATTTGCATCCAGTAAGTCCCATGAGATTATTCCAGTGATGGAGGATGAGGAGCAGGAAGCTTTGAAGGTTGAGCTGAGGTCACTAGTGATTTCTAGGGAAATACATCAGCCTTCAAGTGAATATGGAGAGACATGAGCCCCTTTCTCTTTTGTCAGGGGACCTCAATGGTTTAATTAGATTGAGGGATGCTTAGGAGCATGTTGAAACTCCTAGGAGCACATTTAGAGAGAGGAGACCTTCGATTTGTTTTTTCAGACTTGTTGACATGGGAAAAATTCCCTTCAATAGACAATACAGTTCTCGATATGAAATACCAATTAGACTTCACACTATTTGGGATAGGAAATTCTGGACCGAAAACCATTACTCGTATGAGGGGGTATGAGTGGTGGGTGGAATGAGGAAATGCAATGTGTGCAAGTATGAGCTATGATAAATGCACATAATCAATTCTAATCTAACCTATCCTAGCTAGGAGCAATGAATCTATTAAATGAATAGATATTAATGTAATAAATCCCTGCATATAACCCCTACACAGATAATTGTTATAGGGACAAAGACTAGTAACATATATACATAAACAAATGCATGCACATAAAGAGTCTGTTGCAATAACTCATTCATGTCTATGTATTCATAATATCAGAACATTAATAATGGAGAAGAATATATACTATAAAATACACAACATTCATGTAAGAGAAGTCTATAAATGAACAATATAACCTTACAACATTTCACAATAAATAGAAGTTCACTGGAAGTAGTTCACAATAAAAAATCACTAGAAAATTTGTTTCCTCTCCGTCAAAATAGCCCCGAGGGCTTCTTGCTATTAAGATTTTAGAAAAAGTTGTTTTGCAAAATTACAGAATGGAAGAACCCCTTCTAAGTGGGTACTCTTTGGCTTATATAGTTGAATTTGGTAAATGTTTCTTGGGATTTTTTGAATTCCCAAGTAGCAGTTACAAACTCTTGATCTTCCCTATTCAGTTTCTTTCTGCTTTACAATAAGATTGAAATTTACAAATTCAAATTTATTTCACGATTCCCATTTATATTTAAATATATGTTTCCCATAGTTCATGATAATACAAAATTGATATTATCCTATGGAACAACATGGACTCTAACATAAGTTCATGGGATGTTGAGTTCCAGTATAGGATTTTAATGTCCCTTTTTAGGTTAGCTATGAAAGATTGAATTAGACTTTGAGCTTTTGTTGGATTAGATGTTCATCCATTAGGGCGTTGGTTACCTTCTGTGGGATTCTGGAAGATAGTTCTCTAGACTGCATGGTTTCCTCCATCTCTGCTTGTATTTTCTCATTTGGCTTGGGTTGACCCAACTCGCCAATTTGGGGAAAATGGCATTTGACGGAAAACATAATGGTTTCCGTTTGGAGCCTTGTGCATATACTAAGGGAATTCTTCAAGTCCCTTTCCAAATTTTCTTCTATTTTCTAACAATTGGAAAGGGAAACATAGTTCAATTCACCTTCCCAGCCAGTCATTCTTGGGAGGACCTCGAGGGCATTCGATTTGTCCTCTATCCATTTCTTCATCTCGTCCGCCTGCTCTTATCCCAACAAACTCAATGTTTTTGGTCTTGGTTTTTTCCAGTTATTATAGGATTTGAGAGTCTTTATTTTGAAACTCTTGCACTCTAGCATATTTTTTTTTGTCCAAGTTATGAATTTCTTTCCTTACCTCTTCAACGCGTATCCTGAACTCCTCGATCCTAGTTCTATTAGCCTTGTAGAATTGTACCTCTTATTTTAGGGTCCCGACTCTTTATTTATATTCTTCAATCTCCTACATTATACTCTTTAAATTTTTCTCATACATCTGAGTGAATGCCACACCAACATAAGCGATGCCAAGGGATCATCTCTGATATTTTTGACCATATATTTCTCCATGGTGACCAAAAGCGGGGCCACTCCAGAAACAAACAACCTTCTACTTCTATGCAGGACTATCTTTCCTGAATCTTTATTGAATCTGAAAGAGTTTATATTTGCTACTTTCCGGCCTTTGGATGGTGTGAATGCTCCTAGTCCCAATCATCCTAATGGAAAGTGTCAACCAATTAGAGGGGTATCTGAAGATGTTATCAACATGTCGATATCCATTGGATATGTGCCTTGTGATTCTTCCTATGTCTTCTTGTTTTCTTTTCATTTCTTCTTTTTCTCTCTTTCTCTGTTCTTCTTGTTCCTTGAGAGATCTTTATTTTTCCCTTTTTTCTTCCTCCTTTCTTTTTTTCTCAACTACAACTGCTGCTACATTTTTTTTTTCTTCTTTCTGCTCAACGACTGCTACTGCTTTTCCCTCTCTACCCTTTTTTTCTGCCTCAACTTTTGACCTTTTTTATACTTCTAATTTCTTTTTCTTTTCTTCTTCCATAGCCTTGACATTATTTTCATCTTGTTTCCTTTCTTTGTGCAGGGAGCTTCCTCCCCTCCCAAAAATCACTTTGTCATAACTCCTTTCCCTTCCGTGAATTTATTCTTCTTCCTAGATTTTGGATTTGGAACTCCACCTGTACTTGCAGGTTTGGCAGTGTCTGTTGATGACTCTCATGGGATCGTGCTCGTGGAATATTTATTGACTGAAGTGGATGGTGGCTAGGGTGTCAGCTTAAGCCTGAGCCTCCTTCATGTCTCGAAAGGAATAAGCACCAATCAAGAGGGGTAGTGGTGGCTAGATCATCTTTTTGTGTTTTTTCAAGGCTACATCTATCCCATGTAACAAAGTTTGGTAAGTTATTTGTTACAAAACAAGTTTGTTAGGAATGAACTTGGGGAGAAGGTGAGGGGTTTTGGTGGCACCATATACTTTTATTTATGTGCCATAATTTCATCAGGTACCAATACCCTACCCTTCTTACAACACCTAGTACTTTATCAGGCATACATGGTGTAGGGGTGAAAAATAATACTTGAAACTGATGGATAAGAAATTTGTCGTAGATATGATGCTAGCTCAAGAAATAATTATGCTCATAGAGGAATTTACAATAGACGTGGATGGGAATATATCCCAGGTGCCAAGCCCATCCCATATTTGTGTAAGCATGTATCACACATATTATGTCTAGCCAATAAGAATCCATGTGAAAATTGGGGTGCTTCCCCTGAGCCATGTGTTTTGCCGTTGATATGGATTCTATTAGTGTAGAGGATAAAATATTGACCAAGTTAAATACTATCCAATAGTGGTGATGGAGTAAATTATAGGCACCCATGACACCTTGAATTTCTAAGCATCGAGTTCTCCATACAATTTGCACAGTATTGCTACCACATATTTGTAGGGAGGCTTGAGTAAATTAGTTGGGTATTCATCTGATGTCCTCATCATGAATTTCTTTCTTGGCACCCACCAATTCTTCATAAGGTCTCTAGATTTATGAGGGAATTCATTTACCCGGTCTTCATCTAATGAAATCTCTTATGTAGGCAATTGATAACATGATGTGAGCACTGATGGCTGGAAGGAAGAAACAATTTTTCCTTCTACATTTATTATTGACTTGTGTATATGTGTATGCTTGATGATCCAGGATATGGCCTCAACATGGAGGAATACTGCTGAATGCGCAGATATTCTGTGCAATATGGAACGTTTGATTGCTTGATATACGATGAGGTATGGATCTCCTTTTGACAGCTATGAGAATGTTTGATTGGTAAATATTTGATATATCTCTCCCCATAGGAATAAAATGTCTTGGTCGATCACACACTGGGTGTCATTGTATGCAGGACCTCGGGTATCTGTATCTTGCTTCTTCTTCTTTCCCAAATGAGACCTTGATAACATGATCTCTATTAGCTTTCCTTTTGTATGTAGACATGATTGTTCCTATGGAAAACCCATGTTATCACAACAAAAATATATTTTTTCTAGCATATATAAAACTAAGTAAGAAAGTAAAATGCATGGTAGTTCTTAAACAAATTCATTATCTGTAAATTCCTAGCATAGTATCCATGAAAACCCAAAAATTGAGTGAGAAGTATTTCAGGTACGATTGTGAAGAACCTTGGTTGTTATCCCGAATTTGAGAACGGGGCCAAAATTTGTGCGGCTATTTTGTGTGGTGATGTCTTGGCCTTGAACTCCAGAAAGTGATGGTCGTAAATTAGCAACTAGGCACTACCAATTTTAGAGTTTGGGTGATCCCTTTGTGACAAGATATGAGATATGGCTGCGTATGGAGAGGAGCAACCAAAATTTACCTTGTGTATGGACTCAAAACCCTCTCTCGTAGTTAATGCTTTCAAAATAAATGAGAGCAGGGGGTAAGCTGGTTGGAAAAGGGGAATAGAAGAAATTGGTTGTATAAATGTGGAATATAGAAAGAAAAATATCTCGCGAATGTTTTGAATGATAGAGAAAATAGGGGTGAGATGAGGTTTCAAAGGCCTACACGTGGCCTTAATGGGAAAAGGGAAGAACTACGAGATGGTTTTATTTATATATTCTACTCTCCCTACCCCCATACTTGTCTTTACAAACACTTTGTATCTTTAGTTAATAAAAAAAGGTTTTCACAGTTATAAACAGAGTTTTGAGGCATACCTATTAATTGTGTGAGAGATGGACGAACAAGGTTTTGTGTGGGTAACAACAAGAGGTATATCGATGCTCTTGATGAATCTTGTCAAATATAGATCTTTGGTGTTGAAACAAAATAGAATGGTGCTTGAACATGGTTTCAAGGGTTTAAAATGGAAGTTCGGGCGCTGAAACCAATAAAAAGAAACCGTACAAGCATTTTAAGTTATGCCATGTCACCCCCATACGTGCATGTTCGAGGTCATGGGTCCTACCGTATGGACGGGTGAAATTCTTTTCATCGTCAGTGTATCGACGAGTGATGAAGATATTTCATCGATGTATTAACGAAGAAGAAAGATCTTGTGACGCCAATGTATTGACGAGATGAGCGGATCATTCACTGACATATTGGCATGAAGGGAATATCTCAGACTATCGATGCATCGACGAGAGAAGTGAATTATTCGTCGGTGTATCGGTGAGAAGAAAAGACATTGAAGCATTAGTGTGTTGACGAGGGAAGAAAATCATTCGCTAGTGTGTCGACGAACAAAGAAGAGGTCTTTCTGACGTATCAACAAAGGAAAAAGATATTGGGGCACTGATGTATCGACACAGATAGAAAATATCTCACCAATGTATCGATGAAGGGAAAATATGATGGAGGGCAAACATTTCAGAGAAGGAAACAAATATCCCATTGATGTATCGATGAAAGGAGAAAATCTCATAGAGTCGATGTATTGGCATGGAATGTGAATGTTGTGTCAACACAGTCTTTATCGGTGAGTGATGCAAATATTGTTGATGTTTGGAAAACATTGGGAAGACATTCCCTTAGAATAATAATTAATAATATGATTATTGATTATTAAATATCATATATAATAAAGTAAATAATAGTAATAAATAGTTATTAATTATTCAATGGATGCATTGATGCAGGAGCATCGTTAGCGGGCATGTAGAGTAGGACCACTCAACGTCTGGGAATCTTTAAGGAATATCAACACTGGTAGTTATGGCGAAGCACGCCTGAACTCAACGCTGAAATATATTTTGAAGCACGCTTGAACTCAGCGTCGAAAAATCTTCTGAAGCATGCTTGAATGATTGCGAGCGAAGCGGGAGTTTCCACTCCTGCTCTGGATTATGACTAGACTAAGATAGTAGGTAGGTTAGGTTTTGGAGTAGACAAGTAGTAGGGGGGAAACCTAAGAACCCTATGGAGATAAATAAAGGTTTTGTACGCCCAAATGAGGCTAGCGACAAGTTAGTAGGAGATTTCTGAATCTTAGTTGTTTTTTTTTATTACAGTTGTAACCATTTTACTTTTGAATGGAGATAATAGAGGAAAATTGACCCAATGCATGGTGTGGACATTGTTTGCAATTCTCTGTTATTGTGTTTCATGAATGAATGAATGAATTCCGTTGTGAGTAGATGGAATTGTGAATGTTAGGATAAGTTTCAATTGTTTCTCCTTTGTCGAGTGGTGCAAAGTGTGCACATAGAACGCAAGGAGTGCGTTGACGAAATCTGTTTCGATTCCGAAGCTCAGAAGATATAGCATGGAAATTTCCCTTTGCCAGGAGTGCAAAGTGACTGCTGCAAGGTGTGCACAGTCGTCTGCAGGAACTCAAACCGTCATAAGAATATGTTGTAAAGTGTGCACAGAGAAAAAGGAGAACACCAGGAGGGCGAGAGGAATTTCTCTTCGAGAAATTCTTTTGATCTGAGTTATCGAACTCCATGAAACTCAAGGAGTGCACGGGAAGTTGAAGTCTTCATGAGACCAATCTCAGGAGGGATAACACTTTTCAGAAGTGTATTCGAAGTCTGAGAGATAGACTCATAGGAAGTTCAAAGGTAGGGACCTTTGAAGACTTAGAAACTTTCTGATTCAAACGAGTCAAAATCTCAGGAGGAGGAGTGAAAACAACCATTGATTGGTTGTGGAAGGAATATGGACCGTTGGATTAGAGTCTAGTGACTAGAGGAAGCATGCGGGAGAATATCAGATCTGGACCATTAGATCTGAGCGCATGGACCAAAAATCGTTGAATCCAGAGATAAGTGCATGAGATTTAACCCTTGGAAGTGCATAGGACAAGCAAGCTTGTGAAACCCAAGTTCGCGAAACGCTCATAGCCGTTGATCGAAAGGAAAGTGTGGGCCGTAGATTTGGTCCCAAGAAACTCGTGAGTTCGGGTATCGGGAGAAGAGAGGTGAGCAGTCCTCCAACTTCACGAAACGCGAAGTCCCAAGTTTGCGAAGGAGAAAGAAGGACCGTCATATCACACAGATTGTGGACCGTTGATCTAACGTGAGTGGAGCAAAAATTTTGGGTTTCAGAAATCGGGAGGATGAGCGAACAAAACCTTTCGGAGATGCGAAACGTGAAACCACGAAGCGCTCGAGAGATTGGCCCCAGGTCATATTGAGGGGTCACATCGTCGAAGGTTAAGGGAGGAGCTAGCACGCGCTAGGCCCCACTTCAGGATTTCAGAAGTCAGAGAGTCGAGGTTGGTTCATAGGCAAACACCCGACACGCGAAGTTGCGATGCACCTTTTTGGTTAGGCGAGTGGTCACAGTTGGGGTTGCGGAAAATGAAGGGGATTAGCTAGGGAAGAGCTAGCGCCCGTTTGGTGTGGAGGTTTGAACAACGCTCAGAAGAGGGCCAGCAGGTTGCATGCGACCTGCGCATTTGGAGAAAGGACTTGTTTAAGTGGGTTTGGGATCTAGCAGAGACCCAAAGAGTCGATCCAACTTAGTTTCATGATTGTTCCTAGACAGGGAGGTCGCGCATCTCTTAAGAGAGAAGGAGGGTATGCATCAAGTGGTATTAGAGCATAAATTTTTCTTGTAGACAACAGGAAAAGTAGATAAAGGAGACAAAAGAACTTGAAGTTGTACTCTGTGTGTGATAGACAATCAACACAATGCCACCAAGGAGATGAGTGGAACCATCTTTAGCCAATCGGGCTGTAGAAAGGGAGATATGAGAACTTTGTGCAAGATTGGAGGCGATGGAGGCAACGCAGAGACGAACACCTGATGCTGGAGACATAAGTGATGCAGAGAGTGAAGCAATAGAAGTTGAAGAAGCTACAGGAGACGATGTTGCTGAAGAACGTTTGCTAAGAGAAGTTTCTATATTGGGAGGCAGAGCCAAGATAGAGGTCCCAATGTATGAAGGCAATTTAGATGCTGAAGAGCTGCTAGATTGGATAAGATCCATGGATAAACATTTCGACTATGAAGATGTCGATGAAGAGAGAAAGGTGAAACAATCAGTCACCAAGCTAAAAGGGCACACAAAACTGTGGCGGGATGAATTGTAGGATGAGAGGAGAAGCAAAGGTAAACATAAGATAAAGAATTGGGACAAAATGGTAGCCAAGTTGAAGACTAAATTCATGCCCAAAGATTATCAGATCAATATGTTCAGGAAGTTGCAGAACTTGAGACAGAAGGGTATGATTTTTAAGGAGTATACAGAGGAGTTCTATAGTGACCTAGGTGGATATTGGTGGCCACCCACCTTTTCCAACTGGCTCAAAACAGAGTTCTGACAATTTTGGCAATTTACTATTTTTAGCAGTTTTAACTTCCGAGGCCATTTTGAGGGCCTAAATGAAGGTTTTTCAGGATCGAGCTTCTCAATGGTAGTTGAGGGCATGATTGAGCCCCCAAAATGAATCTCCTCAATGATACCTTTCCAACAGGCTATCATATGCCTAAAACGAAGACGTATGCAAAAGTTACGACCCCAGGAAGTTGATGTACTAACTTACTCAGATGGGGTCCACATGACTTTTGGCGCTTCATCTCCTAGGGTTAGGTTTTTGGATGTTTAGAGTTTTTGACATTCCTATTTATTGTAAAAAAAGGCCTTCAGAGCCTCATTGTAATCATATTCTTGCGAATGAGTGAAACCATCACATCTCTTCTCAGAGATAAGCACGACCATTCCATCAAGCTTGTTTCCACTGCATTTTACAATTTCAGCTTATTTCATTATTGAATAGAAAACTAGTTTTACTGTATCTCTGTTATTTTTTGTTAAGCACCTGTTAATAATATGTAGTCATTTCATTCTGCTCATAAAATTTGGATCAATGGTATCAGAGTGGTCTGCTCCTTGTTGTCTTAATGCATGTCCCTAACGAGGTTGAAGTACAAAGATTTGGGTCTCGAGCTTGTTTCTCTTAAGGAAAAAATCTCTTTCATGCCCAAGCAACCTCTCATGGTAGGAGAAAAAAAAGATGACGAGATAGGAGATCCTTTCAAACTGTTTATTGAGGAATCCCTCATGCAACAAAGGAATGAGATGATGAATAGTTTTGCACAAATCTTTCAGCGGCTACCAACAAGCGACACATCTTCTTCGAGCGGAGGTGCCACCCCCTTCAAGGTACAAATAAACTTCAATATTCCTATATTTGAAGGTTAGATAGATGCAGATGCTATAGACAAGTGGTTGAATCTACTAGAAGGGTATTTTTCTGTCCATAACTTTTCAAATAGAGAAAATATTACTTTTGCGCTCCTCAAATCCGTTTCCCATGTCAAAGATTGGTGGGAAACTTTCTGTGAGAAAAATGAAACAGAGGAACCCTCATTATTTACAGTCATGACCACCTGGGAATTCTTTAGAGATGCTATTAAGGAACAATACTACCCTGTTAGGAGTTATGATGACTTGTATATCAAATGGACCACATTGCGTCAAGAAAGAGACAAAGCAGTGTCAGATTTCACAAATATCTTTCATACCTTGCGCACCAAGCTGGGTATCAAAGATTCAGAGCGACATTTTGTGCTCAAGTATCGCGACGCTCTGCATATATATATCCTGACCGAAATGAAATTGTTGGACATCTCATCCTCGGGCACATCCTACCGATATGCTGTCAAAATCGAGCAGAAGCTCAAACAAAAGACGTGACAATTTGGGCCTGGGAATCCCTTGTTAATATTATGGTAGCTTCGGGAGGTATGAACCTCTATTATCACCTATGAAGAGACTAGAATCCTATGGAAGGAAGCAAAGAATTGAAGGAAACCCTAGACAAGTTGTCGGCTGAACAAATATATTTATATTGAATTTATTGATGCCCAGAAGGAGAAGTCGACCCAGTTAGACTGGCCAGGTTGGCCTCAGTTAGACTGGCCAGCCCACTATAAATACAGGGTGCCAGTTTCATTATTCATCATCTCAGCAGTTGCAATGAGAGAAATATCTGTGCAAGCAGTTGCAGGCAGCAATAGTTTGGTGCGCAGGTTTTCTGGGAGAGCTGGGAAAGTGGTGCGCTACCTTCTGGGTGGGGTCATCTGTTCAGTTTAGTTTCTATTCTTTTACTTGGTGCATTTAACCTCTCTTGGCTATTGATTGCAGCCATAATTCTCTTCTCGGTCAAGGTCAAGGTGCTCGGAGGGTGGCTTAAGGCCTGTGGTTGGGTGACGAGGGTATCGTCAATGGTTAAACGAGCACAATCCTCTATATTCTAACACCCCTCACAACAAAAGTCAGGAAATTGCGGCCCTAACCCACAAAACAAAGGACATAGCAAAGATGGACAGTATCAGGACTACCAGTACAAGCTGCAAGCAAAGAAGGACACTGGAAAGACAAAGAAAGATACCGGGAAGTGGTGCGACTTCCATAAGATCCCTTGGCATAACACTGTTGACTTCTGCTCAAAGTAGTCACTGGTGGCTGAAGTAAAAGCCTATGAATCATGCGGGTTCATACTCTGAGCTAGAACCAGAAAGAGAAAGACATATCATTGACGCGGAACCCACTACCACCGTTGTTACCACCAAGCTCCAGCCTGGTGAACCAAATGAGCTAGAAGGAGAACACCTCTTCCATTCACAGATGTGGGTAAAAGGTACCCCACTGCACTTCATCATGGATAATGGTAGCCATAAGAACCTCATCTCTGTAGAGGTCATCAAGCCACTAGCCCTACCGACAACACCACACCCACAACCCTACACCATTGGATGGCTTCACCAAGGAAGCG
The DNA here is from genome assembly GCA_000966675.3 of Picea glauca. NCBI lineage: Eukaryota > Viridiplantae > Streptophyta > Pinopsida > Pinales > Pinaceae > Picea > Picea glauca. Next base: position 182,534 of record JZKD02S2434211.1, read on the forward strand.
ATCTCCGCGTCAGCCAACAGTGCCAACTGTCGTACGACATCAAGCCCTTCAAAGACGAGGTGTTGTGTGATGTTGCTCCTCTCGAATTTTGTGATGTTCTTTTGGGACAACCTTATTTATGGAAACGTCATGTTGTACATGAGTCTAGGCCTCGTAGTGTTATTATTACTTTTAACAGGAAATTGTACAGGATACTCGAGGCAGTCCCACCTAGTTCTATTTCCTTGATCTCTGCTAAGAAATGCAGGAAGGTAATCTCTTAGAAGGGGAAGTTTGTCCTCTTCATGATTCTCTCTCAGAATAAGTGAAAGATCACAACCACATCCAGGGTCTCTGCGACCGACCTCTCCAAATAGCATAAGCAAGTAGATAAGGTTGTGGAAGAATACTAAGATATATTCTCCTCACCTACTGGGGTACCTCTACATTACCAGGTCAAGCACCCCATCGATCTGACCCTCGACACACCGCTGCCCAATGGGCCAGTGTATCGCTACTCTCTGTTAGAGAATGAGGAGATCAAGCGATAGATCCAATAACTGCTCCACAAGGGGCACATCCGGCCCATCTCATCACTTTGCGGGATCCCAATCGTGCTGGTACAGAAGAAAGATGGAACCTGGCGACTCTACATTGATTACCGAGATCTGAATAAAATCACAGTTAGAAATTGGTACCCAATTCCCCGAATCGACGACCTCCTTGATCAACTCACGGGGGAAAAATAATTCAGTAATATTGATCTGAAGTATGGCTACAACCAGGTCCCAATAGAACAGACAGATGTATGGAAAACTGCTTTCATGTCAAAGGAAATCCTTTTTGAATGGTTGGTCATGCCCTTTGGTTTGAAAAATGCTCCAGCCACATTCATGAGGATGATGGATGATATCCTGCGACCATTCATCAATACTTTTGTAGTGGTGTATTTGGATGACATTCTCATTTACAGCAAGACTTGGGCTGAACACTTGCAGCATATTCAACAGGTTCTGCACACCCCGCGGCAACACAAGCTATATGCCAACTTGGAAAAATTCTCCTTCGGCATGGACATGGTCCATTACCTCGGCTACATAATTGATCATCATGGTGTACATGTGGATCCAGCCAAGATCCAAGTCATCTGTGACTGGCCAACCCCAACCACACTCACTGAGCTTCAGAGATTCTTGGGCCTTGCCAATTTCTACTGCAGGTTCGTGTTGGGATTCTCCCATATTGCATGGGCCCTTGGCCAAATAACTAGGGCTGGTGGTAAGGTGAAATTTGTGTGGAGCCGGTCCTAAAAATAACATTCGATGATTTGGAGGAGTTCTTATGCTCAATCCCAGTATTTTCACTACTAGACCTGCAACAACCCTTTGAGATCGAGACATATGCTTCAGACTATGCGGTGGGCGCCGTTCTCACTCACCACGGCCACCGCGTGGCCTATCATAGTGAGACATTATCAGATGCTGTCCATAAGTACCCTACTTATGATAAAGAAATGTACTCCATTGTGCAAGCCTGCCGCTAGTGGAGACATTACATTCTTGTGAAGGAGACAATCATACACACTGATCATAAGCCACTGCAGTTCATGCAGACACAAGGAAAATTTCAAAATGATTGCCATCAAAAGTGGTCCACATACTTGCAACAATTCCACTTCAACATCAAGTATAAAACAAGAAGCACCAATCGTGTCGCTGATTGCCTCAGCAGACCGCTAGTCGCGAAACTCACCATGGTGCTAGACTACTGCGACCATGAGACCTATGGATGGCCCCAACTCTATGAGACAGACCCAGACTTCGCGACCACCTAACAAATGCTGGGTGCAAACACAGTTGTTGATAATTTCCATTTTTAGGATGGGTTGTTGTGTCGTTTGGGCCATATCTGTGTTCCATCAAGCGAGCAAGCAAAGATGATCTGGGAATCCCACTACAGTCGGGTGGCAAGACACTTTGGTGTCGAAAAGACAGTGGTGATGTTACAAAAACATTTCTACTGGCCAAAACTTCGACAAGAGGTCAACAAGTATATCAGGTCCTACACTTCCTGTGCTATTTCCAAACCGACCACTAAGAAACAGGGCCTGTACACCCCTCTTCCTACTCCTAACAGGCCATGGGAATTCATCTCAATGGACTACATGTCAGGCCTCCTATCCACCAAGCGGGGAAATGATTGTGTTTTTGTGGTTGCTGATCGCTTTTCTAAGATGGCGATTCTGGTTGCCTGCAAGAAGAACATCACAACAAAGGCCACTACCAAGCTCTTCTTTGAATGAGTCTGGGTACATTTTGGAATCCCACAAACCATTGTCTCATATCGGTACAGTCAATTTCTTAGCACATTCTGGTCGAGCCTCTGGTCACTGTTGGACACCAAGCTCACCAAATCCACGACCTTCCACCCACAGACAGATGGCCAAACTGAGGTTGTAAATCGAATGATTGTGCATATCCTTTGCATGTATAATTCAAAGCACCCTCGCACATGGGATGGGAGCCTTCCCTATGTCCAACATAGATACAACTGAGCCCTGCATAGCTCAACCAGCCACATCCCCTTTCAGATGGGGTTGAGATTCCAACCATTGGGTCCCATAGATGTTGCACTTCCCCTTGCGGTTATCTCGACCGACTCATCTCCTGCTCCAATTGAAGCTGGAAAAGCCACCTGGTTCATTGAGCAGATCCAACACATCTTCCAACATGTTCAGGATATCCTACAGAAGTCCAATGACAAGTACTTGCAGCCATGGATGATTTTAGGGGCTAAATTTGGCTCATGGGTTAATTTTCCATGGTTTTTCGAAAAACGAGATTCACTATTTTAAAAATTATTCGCCCAAATTCTATAGGATACAATTATTTTACCTTAAAAATCACCAAAATTTTATAAAAACTATATAAAATCCTTATAAATTTGAATATTTTTACAAAAATATCGCTAAACATTTATAGTTGGCATATGAAGGATTAGTAAGATTCGCCAAGGTTTCTACATTTCAAAACAAATTTCCATCCCTAAAATCATCCCTGCTTGCAGCGCCATGATCAACATCGGGTGCCACATAAGTTTTAGGTGGGTGACAAAGTTTGGCTGCACTTGCAGAAAAAACACCTTACAGGACCCCATCGGAAGCTTCACCCACTCCGTTATGGGCTGTACACCATCACCAAGGTCGTGGTGGATAATTCTTTTGAGCTCAACATTCCTCCTTTCCTTGGCCTGCATCCAGTGTTCAATGTGGATCTCCTTCGCTCTTATTTCCCACCATTATTGGACACCTCAAACGTAGCAGAGCAACTGACACCAACAAAGCTCAACCCAGACTGCATACAATAGACATCCAACGATCATATTGTGTACACGTAGATCAAGGTAACTCGACAACAAAGGATCCAACTTTATTGAATCATCAAAGCATGGCAGCTCCTGCACCAAGTCAAGTGGCTCACCTGGGGCCAAATTCAACATAAATTTCCTCATCTGATGGGGGAACTCAATGAAATGGATACCATTGCTTCCTAAGGAGGGAGGATTGATCCAGGTGGATATTGGTGGCCACTCACCTTTTTCAACTGGCTCAAAACAATTTTCTGACAATTTTTGCAATTTACTATTTTTAGCAGTTTTAACTTTCGGGGCCATTTTGAGGGCCCAAATGAAGGATTTTTGAGATCGAGATTCCCAATGATAGCCAAAGGCATGATTGAGTCCCCAAAATGAATATCTTCGAGGATACCTTTCCAACGGGCTATCATACGCCTAAAACAGAGATCGTATGAAAAAGTTACGACCCCGAGAAGTTGATGTACTAACTTACCCAGACGGGGCCCACATGACTTTTGACGCTTCATCTCCTAGGGTTAGGTTTTTGGATGTCTAGGTTTTTGACATTCCTGTTTATTGTAAAAAAATGCCTTCAGAGCCTCATTGTAATCATCTTCTTGCGAATGAGCGCAACCGTCACATCTCTTCTCAGAGATAAGCCGCCACCATTCCRGCAAGCTTGTTTCCGCTGCATTTTACAGTTTCAGCTTATTTCCTTATTGAATAGAAAACCGGTTTTACAGTATCTTTGTTATTTTTTGTTAAGAACATGTTAATAATCTATAGTCATTTTGTTTTGCTCATAAAATCTGGATCATATACGCTGAACATCATAAATGGACAAATGGAGAAAGATGAAGAAAAAGTTGCCAGATATATAAATGGCATGAGATATGAAATCCAGGATGAGCTCAACAAGATGGTAGTAAGGACAGTGGATGATTCTTATTAGTTTGCACTGAAGGTAGAGGAGAAGTTGGCTAGAAAACAAAGCCAGCAAGGAAGAGGTAAAATCCCATCCCCATACAAAATCAAGGGAGTTACCCATGACAAGGCACATAAGTCAAATGACGAGACTGAGAAACCACATGGTCACTTGGAAAGAGGAGGAAGTTTGCGAGGAAGACAGGGTGGTGGAAGAATTTCTTCTAGAGGAAGAGGAATAAGAGGTGGAGGAGAAGTAATATTCTATTCCTATGGAAAGATAGGGCACATGTCTTGGGAATGTCCCGAGAAAAAGAAATAAGGAGGAGTTGAAGCTCACATTTCAGAAGCATAGAGAAGAGATGTTGAAGCAGAAGGAGCAAAGGATGAAAGATCGTTGATGTTGAAGAAGGTTCTCTTGAAACTAGAGGCAGAAGTTGAAAAGCTAGTGTAGAGGAATAATCTCTTCAGGACAACTTGCAAGACCAAAGACAGAGTATACAAGGTGATAATCAATAGTGGGAGCATTGATAACTTAGTATCCAGAGAGATGGTGGAGAAATTGGAGCTGGAGACCACTTCACATCCAAAGCCATACAAAGTCTCATGGTTGCAGAAAGGACACCAGGTAATGGTTACTAAATAATGCTTGGTTGAATTTAAGATAGGAGGATATAGAGATGAAATTCTATGTGATGTAATTCCCATGGATGTATTCCATATTTTGTTGGGAAGACCATGGAAGTTTGACAGGAATTCCATTCATGATGGGAGGAAGAATACATACACCTTAGAGAAGAATGCTAGAACACACATGTTGCTGCCAATAGAGGAGAAGAAAGTGAAAGAGGAAGCCAACACAAGCATACTTCTCATGAGTAGGAAGGAACTCCTAAAAGAAGTCAAGAAAGAACAAGAGATGCAGTTCGTTGTGGTGAGGAAACCCAGATTTATCCTTACTAGTAATTTGATGGATGATTTACTTAAAGAAGTTCATGCATTGTTGGACAATTTTGCTGACATAGTGGTGGTTGAGTTGCCTAACTCATTTCCACCCATCAGAAGTATCAACCATCATATTGACTTGATACCAAGAGAAAGTCTACCAAACAAAGAAACATACAGATTGACACCTCGAGAGAATGAGGAAGTGAAGAACCAAGTCCAAGAATTGTTAGACAAGGGTTTGGTCAGAGAGAGCTTGAGTCCATGCGCAATACCAACTATGTTGAGTCCAAAGAAAGATGGAGGATGGAGAATGTGTACAGACTCAAGAGCCATTAACAAGATCACCATCAGGTATAGATTTCCTTTACCAAGAATGGATGATTTAATGGATTGTTTAAGTGGAGCAAATTTCTTTTATAAAATAGTTTTGAAAAATGGATATCACCAGATTAGAATGAGAGAAGGTGATAAGTGGAAAATAGCCTTTAAGACAAATGAAGGTTTGTATGAGTGGCTTGTTATTCCATTTGTCTTAACAAATGCCCCGAGTACTTTTATGACGCTGATGAATGAAATACTGAAACATTTCATTGGCAAGTTTGTGGTTGTATATCTGGATGATATACTGATCTTTAGCAGGACTAAAGAGGATAATTTGAGACATTTGACACTAGTGACGAGGAGACTACAACAAGAGAAGCTGTTGATAAATATGAACAAGTCCTCTTTTATGAAGACAAAACTCATTTACTTGGGTTTTGTGATCTCTTCAAATGAACTGAAGATGGATCCAGAGAAGGTGAAAGCAATCAAAGAATGGAAGTCACCAAGGAGTATGTTTGAGGTAAGGAGCTTCCATGGATTATAAAGCTTCTATAGGAAGTTCATTAGAAAATTTAGTGGAATTTGTGCACCAATGATGGATATCGTGAAGAAGAAGCACAAGTCTTTTAAATGGATAGAGGAGGCTTAGAGGAACTTCAATATACTGAAGGAGAAAATAACATAATGACCAATTCTGGTCTTGCCGAATTTTGAAAAGACATTTCAGGTGAGATGTGATGCAAGTGGAGTTGCAATTGGAGCAGTTTTGAGGCAAGATAATAGACCTGTTGCCTATTTAAGTGAGAAGATGAATGAGACCAAGAGAAAATACTCCACATATGATAAGGAGTTTTATGCCATAATTCAAGCCCTGAAGGAATGGAGACACTACTTTGTCCCACAATAATGTCTTTTATAGCGATAACCAGGCTTTACAATTCATAACCAGACAGGAAAAATTGAATCAGAGGCATGCAAAATGGGTTGAGTTATGCAGAGTTTTACTTTTGTCATAAAACATATTGCTGGGAATGCTAACAAAGTTGGCGATGCATTAAGTAGGATATGTTTGATTCTACACGAATTTCAAGTGAATACCTTGGGGTTTGAACACCTTAAGGATATGTACTGTGATGATACAGATTTCAAGGAAGCATATGAAGCATGTGAAAAGCCTATACTGACAGACATGAGCCAATGGGCATAGTACATGATTCAAGAGGGATTGCTATTCAAGGGCAATTCGTTGTGCATACCGAAATGCTCAATGAGGGATAACCTTTTGAAGGAAAAGCATAGTGGAGGATTGATTGGACATTTCGGCCATGATAAGAAATTTGCATAGTTGAGCAGTTCATACTATTGGCCAGATATGAGAACATATGTGATAAAATTCATGAAAAGATGTAGAATTTGCCAACATGCAAAAGGTAAAAGACAAAACTCTAGATTGTATCAACCATTGCCAATACCAGAGAGGCCTTAGGATGTAATAAGCATGGATTTTGTGTTGGGAATTCCAAGAACACAAAGAGGATGCGATTCCATATTTGTGGTGGTGGATAAATATTCAAATATGGCACACTTTATCCCATGCCAGCAGACCAGTGACGCAACACATGTTGCAAATATGCTTTTCAAGGAAGCTGTGAGACTTCACGGCCTACCCAGAAGCATTGTCTCAGACAGAGACACCAAATTTGTTGGTCAATTTTGGAGAACACTATGGAAGAAGTTGGGGATGGATTTGTCCTCCAAATCAACTTATCACCCTCAGACAGATGGATATACCGAGGTGGTAAATTTTTTTTTGGGAAACTTATTAAGGAGTCTGGTCAGCGAGCACCATAATCTGTGGGATCAGATTCTTCCACAAGTAGAGTTTGCATACAACGACTCACCAAACAGGAGCACTGGGAAGAGCCCGTTACAAATATTGTATGGAATGAAACCCATGGGAGTATCTTTAAGAGACTTGGAATAGAGTGAGATCAGGAGCGCTGGAGCATAAGATTTTGCTCCAGAAATGAAGAAGTTCCATAGCCAGATCAGAGGGAAGTTGTAGAGTTCTAACCAAGAGTACAAGCGCAGAGCTGATCAACATCACAAAGAACTTCAATTTGAAGTAGGATATCATGTTCTGGAACATCTCAGGAAAGAAAGGTTCTATGGGGGAACATCTAACAAGTTAAAAATGAAGAAGATAGGACCATGTAAGATCTTGAGGAAGTTTTATGAAAACGCCTATGAGATTGGGCTGTCAGATGATGTGGGCATATCACCCATATTCAACGTTTTAGATCTGTATAGATACATGAAAGATGACACAGAGGGATCATAAGATCAAGAGAAGATCCAGTGGGAGAAACAAATGCCTATAGCAGAAAAACCACAGATGGAGAAGATCGTTGGTTAGAGGATTGGAAAAAAGACCAGGAGGAAGACCTATTTTGAATATCTGATAAAGTGGAAGGGACACCCAATAGAAGATGCCAGTTGGGAAAATGACGCTGATATCCAGAAGCATGGAAAGTCGGTGCAGGAGCTCATGGACATGAGTCCATGAATTTTTTCAAGGGGGGTATGATGCAGGAGCATCGTTAGTGGGCACGTGGAGCAGGACCACTCAGGTTTGGGAATATTTACAGAATATCAACGTTGGCAGTTACAATGAAGCATGCCTGAACTCAACGCCATAAGATATTTTGAAGCACGCCTGAACTCAGCACTAAAAAATATTCTGAAGCATCCTTGAAAGATTGCGAGTGAAGTGAGAGTTTCCACTCCTGCTCTGGATTACGACTAGACTAAGATAGCCGATAGGTTAGGTTTTGGAGTAGACAAGTAGTAGGGGGGGAACCCTAAGAACCCTCTAGAGATAAATAGAGGTTTTGTATGCCCAAATGAGGCTAGTGGAAATTTAGTAGGAGATTTATGAATCTTAGTTGTTCTTTTTGATTACATTTTTAACCATTTTAATTTTGAATGGAGATAAAAAAGGAAAATTGACCCAATGCATGGTGTGGACATTGTTTGAAATTCTCTGTTATTGTGTTTCATGAATGAATGAATGAATTTCATTGTGAGTAGATGGAATTGTGAATGTTAGGATAAGTTTCAATTGTTTCTCTTCTGTTGAGTGGTGGAAGGTGTGCACATAGAATGCAACGAGTGCGTTGACGAAATATGTTTCGATTCCGAAGCTCAAAGAGATAGCACAGAACTTTCCCTTTGATAGGAGTGCAAAGTGACTACTGCAAGGTGTGCACAGTCATCCACAGGAACTTGAACCTGCGTAAGAATCTGTTGCAAAGTGTGCACAGAGAAAAATGAGAACGCCAGGAGGGAAAGAGGAATTTCTCTTCGAGAAATCCTTCGGATCTGAGTTATCGAAATCCCTGAAATGCAAGGAGTGCGCGGGAAGTCGAAGTCTTCACGAGACCAAGCTCAGGAGGGATATCACTTTTCAGAAGTGTAGTCAAGGTCCGAGAGATAGATTCACAAGAAGTTCAAAGGTAGGGACCTTTGAAGACTTAGAAACTTTCTGAGTCAGACGATTCAAAAGCTCAGGAGGAGGAGCGAAACCAACCATTGATTGGTTGCGGAAGGAATCCGAACTGTTGGATTAGTGTCCAATGACTAGAGGAAGCGCACAAGAGAAGATTAGATATGGACTGTTAGATCTGAGCATGTGGACCAACAGTCGTTGGATCCATAGATAAGTGCATGAGCTTTAACTCTTGGAAGTGCATAGGACAAGCAAGATCGCGAAACCCAAGTTCGCGAAATGATCATAGCCGTTGATCGAAAGGAAAGTGTGGGCTGTAGATATGGTCCCAAGAAACTCGTGAGTTTAGGTATCAGGAGAAGAGAGGTGATCAATCCTCCAACTTCATGAAACGCGAAGTGCCGAGTTCGCAAAGTAGAAAGCAGGACCATCAGATCACACATATTGTGGACTATTTATCTAATGTGAGTGGAGCCCAAATTTTGGGTTTTCGAAATTGGGAGGATGAGTGAATAAAACCTTCCGGGGACGCGAAATGTGGAACTGCGAAGCGCTCGAGAGATTGGCGCCAGGTCATAGTGAGGGGTCACGTTGTCAAAGGTTAAGGGAGGATCTAGCACGCGCTAGGCTCCACTTTTGGATTTCGGAAGTCGGAGAGTCGGGTTTGGTTCATAGGCAAACACTCGACATGTGAAGTTGCGACGTGCCTTTTTGGTTAGGAGAGTGGTCACAGTCGGGGTCACAGAAAAGGAAGGGGATTATCCAAGGAAGAGCTAGCACCCATTTGGCGTGGAGGTTTGAACAACACTCAGAAGAGGGCCATCGGGTCACATGTGACCTGTGCATTTGGAGAAAGGACCTGTGTAAGTGGGTTTGGGGTCTAGCAAAGACCCAAAGAGTTGATCCGACTCAGTTTCTTGATCGATCCTAGACCAGGAGGTCACACAACCCTTAGGAGAGAAGGAGGGTCTGCATCATGCACCCTTTCATGGTTGGTCACCATATGTTCCCTATTTATGGAATACTCATCATTGCTATAATATATCGATCATATCTCATATGAAGAAAAACTAACATGGTATCAGAGAAGGACTAGGCTAACTCCCTCACAGGAGGGCCCAGGATCTTGAAAGAAAATTGCTTCTTGTTTTAGTTGTGTGAATTCTTCGGGCTTGAATTCTCTTCTTCAACATAGGAACCCCCAAGGTGAGGCTTTCGAACATAGAGTTCCATCCACAGTGCATCATAAATGCACCCACAGACACATGAGAAATCACTTTCAACTGAGAACACCAAGGAACGATTAGTCCTTGTGAAGAAGTTTTGTACAAGAAACCTTCTGATAAGTTTTCTTCACTGGTACATAGAGCTATTTCATGGATTTTTTCTTTTGGAAGAAGCCTGAAGCTTCCAAAAGAAACATACACAACATTGGCGGGTTCCTTCGTATTCAACCAATCAATGCACTTTGCTATTTTCCACAGATGTGCACTAGAGTCGGTCTCATCGATATTCCGTTTGTCGAAGAAATTCGAGGGTAAGAGCGGGCCGACTGTGCGAATTAGAGCTATGGATTTCATTGATTTTATTTGTTCCGATTCGAGCTCGTGAAAATAATTTCCTAGTATCCATGTTGCCTTTGAAAATGGATTAAATTGATCCATAAAGAATTGTAGTAGAAACACATAAACATTGGAAGGATGCAGAGAAGTTGGCAAGTCCGATATGTTGAGCAAAGAGAATCCTGGTATTTCTATGACGTCCGTGCTTTTCTCTGCTCTGTCTCACTTGTTGCAGGCTGCAAACAAGACATAATTAAAATAAACTAAAGATTGATGGAGAGAAAGCAGAAGAGAAGTGAGATGGAGAAAACATACCCAATCCATGTCTGCTATAATGGAAATAGATGGAGTAAACTGCAGAGGATTGTGTCCAGAAAAACGCAAGAGGAATATTCAACTTTTTTTGCAACTTCTAGAACCCAGGGAAGGATGGAGTCGTAAAAAATGAAAGATATAATGTTCCCTTGACCGTTTAGCCTCTCTATGAGATTCAATGAAGCTAAGAGAGAGGATCGGGTTCTAAACAAGAGTTTCTCATGCTGCTACTTCCACTCATAATTGAACGCTCTAGAGTAACATAATGGACAACATGCTAATAGCTATGTGCTACTAGTGTATTTCTATGTAGTCATGAGACTATGGCAATGGTTGTGTACCACTGGATAATATTTGTGTACTACTATGAAATGGAAACAATTGTGTACTATTGGACGACATTGCAGTAGCTGTGTGCTCCTGGTTGATTGCAGCATAGTCATAAAGAATGTGGCAGATGATTTGAGCTACCGATGGCATGGTAGTAGAAGTATTCTACTAGTTGATTGCAGAGTAATCAATGGATTACTAGATGAAGGAGCCAAGTCATTGGTTTCATGAGAAAACCTTGATATGTCTTGTGGGACATTGGTTCCATGAGGGAACCTCAATGTGTCCTAGAGATGTTTGAGGTAGGGATCAAGAGGAAGTACACCGTTCCTCACAACCCTCAAAAGAATGGGGTCGCAGAGAGGAATAACATATCTATTGTTGAGACAATCAAGGCGATGATTCATGATCAACATTTACCTATGTTTATGTGGGCAGAGGCATCCATGACCGTATTGTATGTTCAGAACATAATTCCTTGAGGAACATGACTCCCGAGGAGGCCTTCACTAGAGTGAAGCTTGAGGTTGGACACTTCAAGATATTTGGGTGTTCAGTGCACAATCATGTACCCAAGGAGAAAAGGAGCAAGATAGACCCTTTAGGAAGAAAGAGTACATTTGTGGGGTAAAATGAGTCTTCAAAGGCATACCAGATCTACATCCTCGGTCAGAGACAAATTGAGGTGATAAGAGATGTTTCCTTTGAGGATGAGGTAGCCTTCAAGAGATCTAGAGGATCTCACATGGAGATTAATAGTGAGACACATGAAGAGATGGTGCCTTCTCTCCCTCACCCTCCAAGAATTCAGAGGGGAACAATTGAGCCTATTGATCCAATTGATATTGTTGATCCTGTAGCTCCAGTTGATGTTCCTAGAGATATTGCAGTAGGTCGGAAGATACCTACATGGGTGCGTTAGACTCTGTAGGAGGAAGAAGGACATGCAAATCCTTTTGGTACCTTCTGAGAGAGAAAGAGACCTTAGAGATATTCATGCTATGCCACAACTTTGAGCCACATAATTCATTTTGAGCCTTCCTGTTATGAGGAGGCAACTAGTCATCCAGTATGCAAAGATGCCATGATGGAGGAGTATCAATCCATCATGAAGAATGATGTGTGTGATATTTTTTCGAAACGTGAGGGGAATTCCATAGTGACTTCCAAATGGATCTACAAGATGAAACACATAGTTGATGGGAGCATCAAGAGGCACAAAACGATATTTTTTTCTAGAGGATTCTCTCAGGTGGAGGGAATAGATTATGATGAGAAATTTGCTCCTTTTGCTCGATACACTTCTATTCAGATGTTTATTTCCCCCGCAACATCCATGGGTTAGAGAGTACATCAAATGGATGTAAATACAACCTTTCTCAATGGAGAGATTGAGGAAGAAGTATACATCGAGAAACCAGATGGTTTCGTGATACATGAGAAGGAGTTCCATGTGTGCAGGTTGAAGATGGCCTTGTATGGAATCAAGCAACCACCTCAAGATTGGTATGCAAGGATTGATGGAAACCTGATGATTTTTGGGCTTCAACAAAAGTGTTTTTGATCCCAGTCTGTACTACAAGACTATTAATGGTGTGTCCCCGATTTTTGTCCTTTACATTGATGATTTAATCCTCATCGATACATAGAGCCTTATTGTTTAATGCAAGTATGTATTGGCCTCTAAGTTTGAGATGAAGGACCTTGGTACGATGCACTACTTCTTGGGACTAGAGGTGTGGTAGAGAACTGATGAGATCTTCTTGATTATGGGGATGTACACAATTGAGATATTGAAAAAGTTTGAGATACTGAACTTGAAGCCCGTGGCTACACCAATGATGACGAATCTGAAGAAACTAAGTGTGTCTTCTTTTGATTCTAACGAAATTGATCGGAATCTGTACAAAAAACTGATTGGATAATTGATATATCTGGTTAACACCAGACCAAATATTTTCTATGCAGTGAGTGCACTTAGCTAGTTTATAAGTTAGCTGAGATAGACACACTAGATTGCTGTGAAGCATGTGTTGAGATACTTGCGAGGCACATTTGGACATGATCTGAGATATAATTCCTATATTGATATGATATGGCAGGAATATATTGACTATGATTGGGCAGGGAGGGCAGTGGAAAGAAAGAGCACCTTAAGGTGTTGCTTCACTTTGGGATCTTCCATGGTTTCCTAGTGTAGCAGGAAACAAACTTATGTGGATTTGAGCACAAAATAAGCATAGTACATTTCATTAAGTATGAGAGTCAGTGAAGCAGTCTAGCTTCACAATATCCTTGCAGATTTATTTGAACATGTGCTGGATTCCACCATTATTCATTATGATAACCAAAGTTGTGTGAAGATCTCTGATACTCCAGTGTTTCATGACAAATCAAACCACATTGAGATCAAGTACCATTACATCCAAGACATGGTGCAGAGAATGCCTCCCTCGCTAAGAGGGAGTGTTGATGTTTTCAGCTTCCCAAGACATTCTCTAGATCGTACTCCTCTATGTCTGAGTTGAGTTGATCTATGATGACACTTATCTGAGAAGGGATAAGTGGGGCACTTATCCGAGAATGGATAAGTGTGTTTGGGCTTATAGCCCAATTTCCCATGTGGAGAGCACATGAGGACATGTCAAGGGAGTTGACCCTTGACGTCATACACTATGGGATTTGACCCTAGTGTTTCTAGAGGGTGTAGCCTCTAGAAGTCCACATGGAGTGCCATGTGTGACAAAATTTCTCCAGATTGTACTCCTCCTTGAATTGATTTGAGATCTACGAGGACACTTATTTGAGAAGGGATACATGCATTTGGGATTATAGCCTATCGTCCCATGTGGAGATAAGATGAGGACATGTCAAGGGAGTTGACCCTTGACATCTCACACTATGGAGAGTTGACCCTAAGTGTTCCTAGAGGGAGTAACCTCTATAAGTCCACATGGGAGTGCCATGTGTGACAAACCTTTTCTTACTATGGTGGTTGTGTACCACTGGCGAAGACTGCGTGTCTCTGGAAAATAGTTGTGTACTACTATGGAAAGATACCTCCCTAGATAAGAGGGAGTGTTGATGTTTCGACATTGGGTGGAACTTCTCCTAGATTGGAATGCATACCAAGGGAGATAGGATACATTTATCATAAAATGTGCACTTGTGGTAAATGGACTAGACGTAGTCCTTCCTTGATCATGACAAGGAATAATATGGACTCGAGGTGCTTGAAGTGATTTACATGTGTCAATTAGCATCAAGTCGACGTTCACTCATAGGTGTGTACATGTGGTGAAAGATCTTGGTGTGGTCTTTGTCCTAGTCATGGTGATTTGACAAGGAATGATAAAGACTCAAGATGCTATATGAGATTACATGTGGACCCAAGGTGAGCCTAATCTAAGAGAGAGTTAATTGGATCAGAGGGTGAGCCGTAGAAGGAGTTTCTCCTCGGTCCAGGTGGGAGAGACATGTCTCCCAAGACTGACATAAAAGTGTCATGAGTCTAGGGTGAAGTTTGTATACTTCAGAGACAAGCATGGCATGATTCAAAATGTCTCCCTCATTTAGAGGGAGTGTTAATGTTTGGAAAACATCAGGAAGACATTCTCTTTAAATAATAATTAATAATATGATTATTGATTATTAAATATCATATATAATAAAGTAAATGATAGTAATAAATAGTTATTGATTATTCAAGGGACACATCCTTTCATGGATGGTCACCATATGTTCCTTATATATGGAACACTCATCATTGTAATAATATATCGATCATATCTCATATGAAGAAAAACCAACAAATATTACGCCGATACATTTTGTATCGCAAGTGATGTGGATCTTCTGCCGATACATTGTGTATCAGTGGGAAATATAAATCTTCACTTCAAATTCGATTAAGTCTGGTGGGAAAGGAAATTTGGGGTGGAGAGATCGAAGGAGGTTTATGAGTGTAGAGAATTGATATTTTATAGAAAATGGGGTTGAAAGTTCAGAGAAATAAAGATAAGAGGGTTTGTTGCTAGAAAAACAATTGGCGACACAAAATTTTACTTCAACTAGTATCGAAACAAAGTTTTAGTAGGTCCCACTGAACTTTGAAGTTTGAGAGGAGACGAGCAATAATTTATACCTGGTTTGAACAAGTTTCTGATCACATTTCCAAAATTGTTTAAATATAGCTTCATTTCCTTGATCTTAGCTATTCCAAGAGGAAAGTGCAGTGTCACAGGGAAATCATGCATTAATAATGTTGAAAGTTCAGGCCAATTACAACATATCTCTAGTATTTATCCGCTACCAACGAGCGTCCATAGCATCGATGAAGACCCTGACATCACAAGCCTTGCTACACTATCAGGGAGCATCCATAGCCCCGACAAAGATACCTACATGTACCGCATGATTTGAAATGTCTTTCCCAATCCTTTACCTTTGAACATGCTTTCCTATTTATTTTATTGTTATAGGGATGTGAATGGGGGATTTTAGTCTTCCTTTAAAGGAATGCGTGATGATACCTGTTTGTGATATTTTCTTGGATATGCATGTGTATAGATATGATACTTCGTTATGTAATGTGCCTTGAGAAACTCCATATGCTTCATGGTCTAAACATCAACCACTTAGTTAAGTGAGAGTGCATAGGTCTCTTTGAATGTGAACAATCTCCTATACCTGACCAAGTTCTAAGATGTCAATGCGCGTTTATCGCTTCAACAACGTTCCTCTAAAGAGTTTGAGCCTTGAGTGCTACATTGATGTAATCATAGAAACATGGGAAGTACCAGTGTCTTGTCTCAATATTAGAAGTAGATTTCAATAACCGTGAGCCACTGTTTTCCATATCATTGTAAGAAGCAGATGTCAACAAGAATGATTTATTTATGAAGAGAATTAAGAAAGGGAGAAGGGAGAGAAAAATCTTAAAAATGGTGCTTAATAGAAAACTTGAATCAAACAAACAAAGGAAAAAATAAGACAAAGTAGAATATAAAGGAAAGCTATGCCACCTAGAAAAGCATGAAATGAGGGGGAGAACTCATTATTTATGTACAAGTAAGCTATCTTAAAGAAACTAATTGAAATATTTTTTCAGGACTTGGCCATTGACAAGAATGAGATCTACTTCTCCTTCGAGGTTTGGCAATCTATACGTGTCTAAGACAATATTTTCTTTAATCAGATAGGGACCAAGCCACAATTTTTGGAACTTAGAATGCTTCCCTTTGTCTTCGTGTGGCTTATCCCATTTCAAAACTAGATCACCTATTTGAAAATATTTATCCCCAACATATTTCTTATCAAACCATCATTTTATGATTTATTGATGTGCAACAAATTTTGTCTTTGCTTTCCCTCTTTCCTCTTCTAGTTTGATCAAGGTGTCTATTCTTCTCTGAATGGATGGGAAATTTTTCCCATGTGATTTTTGGGATAGTTGAAGGGAAAACAAGAAAAAGATAGGGGGGAGGATGGCTTCTTTCTCATAGACAAGGAAATAAGGGGATGCTCCTAAAGAAGCTTTTGGTGTCACCCTATCTTCCCACATAAACATTTTGTAGCGCATCGTGTCAATTTCTCTATTTATAAACTATAATTCACTTCATGATACAAATCAAGTTCTTATTGGCAGATTCGGCTACACCATTTCTTTGGGGGTAGTAATTAATTTCATTTGTCAAGATAATTCCTTTGTCTAAAGAAAAAAATGGCAATTTTAAAGAAGAAAAATATGTGGTGTTATAAAAAACAAGAGTAGTGGGCACTTCAAACCTGGTGATGATGTGTTATTCCAGGGAATTGATCACTACATCTTCATTTACCTTTGTCCCTATAGACTAGTTCTCATAAACAAAATGGGGAATTCATTTCTTTCACATCCTTTTGAGTGAGACCTGCTGCAAGGGAATGTTTTGAAACAAAAGTATAGAACAAAAAGTCTTTGGAAAAGTCTGGACTTTGAAATGAAGGAGCTGCTGCTACAGTAGACTTGACTTTGTCAAATGATCCCTTTTCAACATATGTCCATTTGAGCTGCGTATATCTTTTGATCATCTGTTGAAGAGACTTTACTATCTCTACAAAGTTTGATACAAATCTTCTCATAAAATTTATTTTTCCAAATAATGATTGCATGGATTTTTAGTTGTTGGGAAAAGGACTCTGCATAATTGATTTTGTTTTTTTTGGATCAACATAAACCCCTCATTTTGAGATGAGATGCCCCAATAATTTTCCTTCTGAAAAAACAAAGATGATTTTCTTAGAATTAAGATACATGTCGTATTTTATGCATATTTCAAAAATCCGTTTCAGGTGATGCAAGTGGTTTGATATTTTATTAGAATACACCATTACATAATCAATATAGACCACTATGTTTTGATTGATCGGACCATTAAGAGAAATGTCCACAGAATGCTAGAACATTTCTCCCACATTCATTAAACCAAAAGTTATTCTTTGGTAAGCAAAAGTCCCCCACTTTGTGCGGAAAGTGGTCTAGAACCAATTTGGTTCTGGTACGAGAACCTGGTTGTAACCTAATAAATTGTCTAATAAAGAGAACATTTCTGAACTTAAGACGAGTTGCAATATTTTTTTTGTAGGAGGAATAGAGTAGTTGTCTTTGTCAGATGCTTGATTTAAGTTTCAAAAGTATACACAAAACCTGATCTCCCCAGACTTATTTCAGACAGACATCAGATTGGACATCCATGTTGGATGACAAACCTTGAAAATTATTCGTGCATCAAGTAGTTTCTTGAGATGTTCCAACGTAGGATGCACTTTTTCTAGTTTATACTAGAAATGATTGATGCCATCTTCAATGGGTATGATGTGTTGGATGATGCTGGTGTCATATCTTCATAATTCCATGCGAAGATGTTTTTGTAGTTATTGAAGCACTAAGTGAAGGTACAATTTTCATATTTTGAACACAAAGTTCCCAAATTGATAAACTTGGGATGATTGGGGGTTCCTACATTTACCAAAAAGTGCATTATGGTTGAGCTATTTTTCTTGTAATTGGTTGTTTTAAATTTGGGTTGTAAATCAAACAACTTTTCCAAAGTCAACACATTCGTCGGGACATCGTTACCCTTGATTCCATTTGTTTCGTTATTGTAATTTTGTAATTCTTGTTGGTGTTTCTTATCATCGATAACATATTTTAAAATACAAGCATTGGTGAGAAAATATAGTATCTACGAATCATCATTGAATACCCTCCATTTTGTGATGTTATCTGGTACAAATGACCTGAAAATAATTTACATAGTAAATCCGTTGTTTAACAGGGTGAATCTAGATGCTGCATTAGCTAATGTATAAAAAAAAACGTTTTGAGAACAAGGAATGGAAGTAATATTAAATGTATCAAAATAATTAATTAGTCTCCATACCTCTTGTTGATAGCCTTTAATATGGGGGGACAAGCAGTGTATGAAATTCCTTACATGTTTGGAAATAATTTTGGAATCAACAAAAACTTTCAAACATTTTACCTTGATATTTATGACTTTCTTCAAATCTTGAATCAATAATTCATATTCAACCATGTTGTTGGTGCATTCAAACTTTAACAAGAAGGAAATCAAATTTTTGCATTTCCCTGAATCAATTAAAATGCATCCTTCCTCGTCTCCCTCTTGTGACCTGGAGCCATATAAAAACAAGGTCCAAATGTTAGTTTCTATAGCTAAGTTAGTTGAACTAGTGCTCATTGTTTCTACTATAGTACAATAATTTTCATCAACTCAAGTGCAATGAAGGAGTTTAGACTTTTTGTCTGGTTGGAAAGGCGATCATTGAGCTATATAAAAACCATAATCAATGTTCAAAAAATAATTACCTGATACTGAATGAGAGAAGCTGATGGGTTAATTCTTACTTTATAATTTTGTAACAATGTGCTTCATGTGGGATTCTATGTCTACCTTTATTTTATTTATCCTCCTATTGTAAAATAGCCACAAATGAGGTCAATTCGTTGAGAAATAACCCTACAATTTTTGAGACCAATCCTTGCTCAACAACAAACCATAAGCCTCCAAAATTTCCACAACTATAATGTCAATAACTTGGTGTACTCTAGTATATGAAGTTAACCTAATCATGATGTCCTTTAGTTCTCCCATAACTTTGACATCTGATCTATCTAACTGAATGATCCTAGTAGTGCTCTTTGTTTGTACAACATTTATATTTTGACAAACAAATTATGGCATGACATAGAAAGAAGTGTTTGAGACCGACACCAAACAATTATGTACATTGAAATTGAAAACTTCAAATGTTGGAGATTTAGAATGTGTCCCTATGATTTCTGCGTTAACTGTGGATTTTAATACAGTTTTGTATTCTTTTTTAGGTTCAATAGGTTTGAGATTGTTGTTGTTTTTTGTTGAGAGGAAAGGGAATTGAAGGTGTTGACAATCAGATCTCTCCGTTGTGGAAGGGTGCAAATGTCATTTAATGAAACATTTTCTTTGGTCTTCTTTATATCATTTATGACATTGTAATCCATTCAATGTACGAATGGATTACCAATAGTTTTGGCTGATTGGGAATTTCTTGGGGTAGCTTTGGTTTGAGAAGAAATGATATGTTTCTATGTTGTAACAAGATGAGTGATTTTTTTAGGTACATAAACAAATTTAATAGGAATAGTGGTATTTGACACATGCCCTTTACTCCTTAGATTGTAATATTTTGTGGCAATCTTAGTGGCTTGAGTATCCCCTCATGATATTTCCTCAACTGCCTCATCATCAGAGTCTAAAGACCAGTCCCACATAAATAGGGAGGATTCCTCAATGTTATCCCCTTCTTTGGTTGTTGCCTCTGTTGTTGTTTCTTGGGGATGGTCATCAACAATGGATTGTTGTTACAAAATTTTATTGATGACTAAAGTCATGGAATTTATCCATTGAGGACAATTTTTCTCAGAGTGGTTAGTTTGATAGTAGGAATAAAAAATATCCTTGCCAAACTCATGAAGGTTGAGGTTGAGATTTGAGGCCTCAGGTGGTTTGGTTTCTTGTCAAAAGGTCGGAAGGGATTGTGATAAGATGACCCTTCACCAACCTTTTTCTTTAGGTCTACCACCTCATTGCATAACTCCTTGACCATTTTGAGCACGTTGTCTATGTAATTCATTTCTTTATTAAGTGGTTTAGTCAACAATAGGGGTTTCTTATCAGCTACTCTGTTATCTTCTATTCTCGGATTGCTACAAAGAGCCAACATTTCTTTTTTTACGTTCTTTGCTTCCTCAAATATTTTTGCTAGAGATATTTTTTTGGCTCTTTTAACAAACACTATAGAGGGATGTAAGGAAGAGGTATAATAGTCTACAATCAATGCTTCAACAGGTTCAACATCAAGGGGACATTTATTGAGGATAGTTGTGAAACATTGGTTAAAATATTTTATATTCTCCTTCTTTTCCATCTTGATGGAAATTAATTCGCTGACAAGGGTCTCATGAGTTTTCTGTTCTCCAAATTTGTTAAGGAAATCTCTCTCAAATGCATTCCAACTTCTTATGGACCCGTTAGGAAAATTGTAATACCACGTGAATGCCTTATTTTCGAAAATGTAGGGAAATTGTAAGGTACCAAATGTATTATAATAAGTAGAAACAATAATACTGTAGCAAATACCCGTAGAACAAAACAATATAGAGAATAACAACACCAACAATGACACTTTTATTGATAGAAATCCAAGTTCACTTGCCTATTCAAGGGGACAAACTCCAACATAGAAGAGATCTATTAAAATAATTCTCAAGACAATACTTTCTTTTGCCTTCTACTCCTATTTATATTAATTATATATTCTAAATAACATTCTAGAGGAAGAACATTCTATAAGCGAAAGCTTCTATTAAATCATTTTACATTAGACTTGTTCAAATTATTGTATAGGTATTATTTATTAATGTCAAACTTTACTAGATGAAAAATATATTATTCTACCTACGTGAGGGTTAGGGAGGTTATGTCCCTAATATTGTTAGAAAAATAGGACCGCGGAGCAATAAAATAAAAAAAATGCAGAAACAAAACACAGAAGATACACAATACAATAGAGACATAGATTTACGTGGTTCACCCAGTGTGCACTATGTCCACCAGAGAATTTGCTAGGTCCTTCCTTTATTATTATCTAGCAAATGAAGGAATACAACCTACAACAAACCTGCTATAATTTCCTCTTCTTTCTCTCACAATCTCTCGTCTCAGAATACAATATTCACTATGTTGCATAGCCACAATACATTTCCCTCACAACAGAGGGTTGTTTTCTAGGGAAAAAAACCCTAACATTATTTCTACCGTTAGATTTGCGACCTTATAATGAACGGTCCATATTTACAATGAAACTACAATATACATTTACAAGGCAATTTTTTCTTCAGGGGCTTTGCCCCCGAACCCTCACCGGGGGCCCGCTTGCCCCCGAAATCCCTATCCGGGGGGATAGCCCCCCTGGACCCCGCAGAGGGGGTACCCCCCCTCTGCACTCCCTCGCGTGGAGGAGTGTACATACTTCTGGGGTGTAAAGTCTTCATGGGGTATAAACATGGCTGAAAAACACAAGACCTCTGAATCATGAAGATAATTAGGCTTCACAACCAACAATCTCCCACTTGGAGTCTGATCTCAACAACGCCACCGCTGTTATATATGCTAGACTCTGAACCTTCTTGGACATGGAAAATTTCTCATCTTCATCTTCATTCTTGAAGACCAACTGAAACTGAGCAGGAACTTAGTTTCTCTCTGGTTACTCCCTTTGTTAACATGTCTGCAGGATTTTGACTAGTGTGTATCTTTTCCAAATTCAAATGTCCATATTCCAAGGTGGATCGTATGAAGTGGTACCTCAACTGTATATGCTTATTCTTCGAATGGAAGACTGAGTTATTTGCAAGATGAATTTCACTCTCACTGTCATAGTATGAACTGCTATTCTCCTGCTTCTTTTCCAATTCCTCCATAAACCTTTGTAACCAAATCATCTATTTACTAGCCTCTATAGAAACAACATACTCTGCCTCTGTTGTCGAAAGTGCAACAACCTTTTGCAGTTTCAAAATCCAACTTACTGTTGTTCCTCCTATAGTAAAAACATACCCTGTGGTGCTCCTCCTACTGTCTTTATCTCTTGCCATATCTGAATCAACATATCGCTGTAGAAAAGTGTCTGAACCTCCAAAACATAATGCATGAGTAGAAGTACCTCTCAAATACCTGAGAATCCACTTTACTGCCTCGCAATGTTCTTTACCTAGATTGTTCATATACCTGCTCACAACTCCCATTGCATGTGCAATATCTGGTCTTTTGCAAACCATTGCATACATCAAGCTGCCAACTGCTGATGAATAAGGGACCCTAGACATGTATTCTATCTTCTCCTATGTCTTGGGACACATTTCCTTAGTTAATTTGAAATGGCTGGCCAAAGGTGTACTAACTAGTTTTTCATTTTGCATTCTAAACCTCTCCAACACCTTCTCTATGTACTCACCTTGAGACAATGTCAATTTGTGATTTTTTCTATATCTTGTTATTCTCATGCCAAGGATTTTCTTTGCAGCACCCAAATCCTTCATCGAAAATGAATTGGCTAATTTCTTCTTGATCATATTTATATCCTGCATATTAGACCCTGAAACAAGCGTGTCATCTACATACAATAACAAGATAATATAGCTTCCATTTTCTAGCCTTTTAAAATAAACACAGTGATCAAAATGACATCTACTATAAACCTGTTTTGTCATAAACCTGTCAAAATTTAAATACCATTGCCTTTGAGCTTTCTTTAGGCCATACAAGCTCTTCTTCAACCTGCATACCAAATTCTACTTCCCTTTGACCTCATACCCTTGTGGCTGCTGCATATAAATCTCTTCCTCCAAATCCCCATGGAGAAAAGATGTTTTTACATCTAACTATTCAAGATGAAAATCTTCTATTGCCACAAGAATTAAAATAGTCCTAATTGAAGTCATTTTAACAACAGGAGAAAATATTTCATCAAAATCTATTACTTTATTTTGTGCAAACCCTTTTACAACAAGTCTATCCTTGCACCGCTTTTCTCCTCCATATTTTTCACATACCCACTACCTCAATCAATTTTTTCGTTTATTTATGCTGAATCAGAGACCCCGAATTACCTACGGAGGCCTAGCGCAAGCTAGATCTTTCTCTCTCTCTGTTCCCATGTGATCGTGGGTCATGATTATAGTTCAAATAATCGCAGTGCCTCTTTGTATTTCATGCCTCTGCGCTACAGGGGTGTCGAATCGTTCGACTCTGCAACCGCCGAACCCCGACTGGGCTAGCGACTGGCCAATAGGGACGAATCCCAACAGGGCTAGAGAAAAACCAATGAGAATAGGCCCCGTCACACAGTTAAGTGGAGTGTAGGTGGCAGAGGGGGAAATGCGACACGGTAGTCGACAGGATAGGAGGCGGCCCCACTTCACATGCCACACTATTCTGGACCCCCCCCATTAAAGGCAGAATGGCAAGGGGGGTCCGGAATTCACCTGAGCACCATTGATCAAGGTGAATTAATCTCAACCTTTTGAGAGTTGCACGTCCGATT
>JZKD02S2434211.1:210178-238093 GCA_000966675.3 Picea glauca
CCTAACCTCATCATCAAAATCCACTTTTACAGAACTTAGTTGATTAGTAACCGTAATAAATTCATTTAAATGATCTGCAACA
Organism: Picea glauca; assembly: GCA_000966675.3. Classification (NCBI taxonomy): domain Eukaryota; kingdom Viridiplantae; phylum Streptophyta; class Pinopsida; order Pinales; family Pinaceae; genus Picea; species Picea glauca. Next base: position 210,261 of record JZKD02S2434211.1, read on the forward strand.
GACCCACCTTCTGACATCTTCATATTAAATAATATCTTCATTAGAAATACCTTATTGGACGTCAAGGGTTTTTCATACAGTTTAACCAATGTGTCCATCAGATCCTTCATTGTCTTTTCTTTCAAAATATTGAAAGCCACCGACGCTTCCAAGCTTAGCCTTATCGTTCCTAGAACCTTTCTGTCAAGAATCTCCCATTCTTCATCCTTCATGGCCATCGACTTCTTTGCTACTCCGCCCAATGGTAGGAATAGATCCTTATGATATAAATAATCTTCCGTCTGCATCTTCCATAACTGGTAGTTTTGGCCGTTAAATTTATCGACCCTAAACTTTCCATCTTCCGACATTTCTCCCACTCGAACCAGGAACCCTCTTTTCCTGCGAGTTACCTTTCGCTCTGATACCAGTTGTTAGAAAAAAAGGATTGTGGAGCAATAAAATAAAACAAATGTCGGAAGATACACAATACAATAGAGACACAGATTTACGTGGTTCACCCATGGAAGATACACAATACAATAGAGACACAGATTTACGTGGTTCACCCAGTGTGGGCTATATCCACCAGAGAAATTGTTAGGTCTGTCCTTTATTATTATCCAACAAACGAAGGGATACAACCTACAACAAACCCGCTGTAACTTCCTCTTATTTCCCTCACAGTCTCTCATCTTAGAATACAATATTCGCTATGTTTCATAGACGCAATACATTTCCCTCATAACAAAGGGTTGCCTTCTAGGGAAAAAAAACCTAACATAATTTCTACCATTAGATCTGCGAGCTTATAATGAACGGTCCAGATTTACAATGAAATTACAATATAGATTTACAAGGAAATTTTTCCTTCGGGGGCTTTGCCCCCAAATCCCCATTGGGGGACGTTTCCCCCGAACCCCCGCCGGGGGCCCGCTTGCCCCCGAACCCCCCAGTCAGGGGGATAGCCCCCTCGAACTCCGCAGAGGGGGTACCCCCTCTGCACTCCCTTGCGTGGAGGAGTGTACATAGTTATGGGGTGTAAAGTCTTCATGGGGTATAAACACAGTTGGAAAAAACAAGACCTCTGAATCAGGATGATAATCAGGCTCTACAACCAACAAATATGCGCTCCCCCTTGAGAAACAAACTTTTCCTCAAGGCTTGAGATGAGGAAATTGGTGCAGAATGGTAGCTGACTTCCAGGTGGCATCTTTTGGTGGTGTATCCTTCCAATGAACTAAAAATTCCTTGATGGTGTGCTAATGGAGACAATGCTCACACTAGTCCAAGACTACTTGTGGATACAACCAAAAGGAACCTTCTTCATCCAGCTCAGGGAGACTTTTTTGAGTTTGGAACTTAGTTCCAATCACTTTATTTAACCATGAGACATGAAAAACAAGATGGAGCTTAGAGTGACTGGGAAGAGATAACTTGTAAGCCATGATCCCCACTCGCTTGAGAATTGTATAAGGACCATAAAATTTGGGGGGGATTTTTGGGAAGTGTTCATATTTGATTGAAGTTTGCTTATAAGATTGCAGACGAAGAAACACCTAGTCCCCTTCAACAAATTGATGCTTAGAATGACCCTTATCTGCTTGTTGCTTCATGTTATTCTGAGATAAGACCAAATTTTCTTTAAGGGTACAAAGAATGGTCGTGTGGATTGTAATATTTATTTCAACCTCCTGAACCTTGGAGACACTTGACATTTATGAGAGAACCGACGACGCTTTTGGTCGTAGACTGCTTCAAAGGGAGTCATGGAAATGGCAGTATTGTAAGATGTGTTGTACTTCCATTCAGCTAGGGGTAGCCAATGATCCCACTGATTGTTTCTTTCAGATGCAAAACATCACATATATGTTTCCAAACATTTTTTGAAAACTTCAGTTTGTCCATCGATCTGGGGATGATAAGTGGTGATGAGGTGAAATTGGGTTCTCTGGAGCCTGAACAATTCTTGCCAAAACTTGCTGGTGAAAGTTGGGTCTCAGTCAGAGTAAACAAAATGAGGCATGCCATGGAGTTTGAATATATTGTCCATAAAAAATGTGCCAATGTGGATGCAGTGAACGGGTGTTGAAGCGAACATAAATGAACATATTTGGAAAGACAATCTACTACCACCATGATGACCAAATTATTTCCATATTTAGGTAAGTCAACTATGAAATCCATAGAAATATCCATCCAAATAGTAGGTGAAATGAGAAGTGATTGGAGTGTGCGTGGATATTTGATGATTTCACCCTTATGGAATTGACAGGTATCACCTTTAGCCATGAATGTGTGTATGTCATGTTTCATACATTCCTAGAAAAAAAGAACGTTTGAACCGTTAATAGGTTTTGGTAAAGCTTGAATTCCCAACTGTGGGTGAAGCATGAAACTCATAGAGCATCATGGATTTAAGGTTCAACATTTTGCTTAAATACAAACGATATTTATAGTGAGACTCCTCGTTTTTCCAAGAGTACTTTAGAAAATCTTGTGAATCATGTTGCAATTTTTGAATCAAGATAGATATATTGGGGTGTTGCAACCATTTCTGGAAAATGACCTGAAGCCAATCTGCTACAATGGATGAGAGGGAAAAGAGGGACCCTTCTTCTTCATAATTACATGAAAGAGCACCAACAACCACATTTTACTTTCTCTTCTTGTATACGATCTCATAATCATATCTAAATAGCTTGGTCACCCATTTTTTTTACTCCGGGAATGAAATTCTTTGTTCTATAAAATACTTGAGGCTACGATGATCAATTTAAATTTGGAAGTGTTTCCCTAATAAATAAGGATGCCAGAGATCCATTGCATGCATAATAACCAACATTTCATTTTCATAGTTTGATTGGCCAAAATGTATCTCCAATAGTTGTTTGTTAGTCAAATCCAAAGGTCGGTTTTATTGCATGAGCACTGCCCCAATTCCTCTCTCTGAGACATCACATTCCAAGACAAACGTCTTGGTGAAGTCTAGGAGTGTTGGGACAAGATTCGTGCTCATGGCCTCTTTAAAGGATTGGAAGGAGTGATCAACTGTGGGAGTCCAATTGAAATCATTCTTTTTAATGAGAGTAGTAATAGGAGCTGCAATTTTTCCATAATTTTTAACAAACTTGTGACAATAGCTCGTTAAACCCAGTCAGCCATGTAAACTTTTAAGAATTTTAGGGCGAGGCCAATCTTTTATAGCTTCAATTTTCTTAGGGTCCACTCATGCACCATCCTTGTTGGAAATATGACCCAATTACTCAACTCCAGAGGCTCCAAAAGCACATTTAGATTGTTTGAGAAAAAGTTGGTATTTAGACAGTAGATGAAGAACTTGGTCCACATGGGCAAGATGGGCTTGCCAATTTTTACTATAGATGAGAATATCATCAAAGAAAAATAAGACAAAATGATGGAAGAAAGGATGGAACACATGATTCATGAGACTTTGAAAAGTGGAGGGGGAATTACACAGGCCAAAGGGCATGACCAAGAAATCATACTAACCCTCGTGATTTCTAAAGGAAGTATCGAGAATGTATTCCTCTTTCATACGTATCTAGTTCTATCCAGGACGCAGATCAAGTTTGGAAAAATATTGAGAACTACTCAATTAATCCAAAAGGTCATCAATGAAAGGAATGGTAAATTTGTCTTTTATTGTGAGTTTATCGAGGGCACGAAAATCAAGACACATGCCCCAAGTTACTTCTTTCTTGAGTATAATGACTATTAGAGAAGAATAGGGGTTGGTACTAGGATGGATAACCCCTTCTTCTTACAATTCTTAAAAAAAAGTTCAATTTCATTTTTCTAGGCAAGGGATGACGATAAGGGAGAACATTGGGAGAAAGACTTCCCGGTACTTGAGGAATGGAGTGATCATGGACACCAAAGAAAAGAAAAATTCCATGGGGAGTGTTAAAAATAGATTGTTGTCGGGAGAGTATATATTGGAGGTCAGGGTGCACAAAGGGTGTCTCAATGGCTTGAATGGAATGGAGTTGGGAAATAATTCTAGAATGACCTTTTTTGAGTATATTTTCCATTTGGTGGGAGATAATGATCTCAAGTAAGCTTGTTGTGATGCATTGGAACTTATACATTTGTGCCTTATTTTGGAATTGCATGTTTAGGTCCTTGTTGATAAAAAAATTGATCACCTAGGTTTCCCCTTCTTGGAGTAATTAAAAAAATTGATATCAGAAGAAGGATATTTCGAATGATCATAATCTCACAACGTATCCCTCGGTCTCATTTTCGTCACTCATTTTGCGTATTGAAAATCCAATTCCTTATGCTCAAGACATCTAGGTTTTTGTCCAACCATCCAAATAGTGCTTCTTCCATGTGCAACACAACTAATTTTTCTTGGAAATAAGAATTATTGGAACCACGATCATTGTCTTGAAGCCAAATTTATGTTCTTGGAGCTTTTCTTATTCTCCCCCATTCCATACTTCAACTTTTTCTCTTTATTTACTCTCTTATCTCTCTTTACTTACTCTCCTCTCTTATATGAATTAGTCTACATGACTTAGTCTATTTCTTATTTTCCTCTCCTAGTCTTACTTTTCTCCTCTCCATACTTGGAAATTATTCACACCTTTCCTCTCTTCTATACTTATAATATTTTCAAAAGTATTCCCCTCTCCACTTGTTTTTTATCCCCTACCTCCGTCCGTCTATTTTTCTTTACTTAGTCATTGTATTGATTTTTACTACCCCCCTTATCCATCCATCGCCTACCTCCGTCCGTTTCCTTCTCCTTACTTATTCATTTTATTAATATTATCCCTCTTCCTTATCTCTCCATACCCCCTCACTCCCCCATGGGTATCCACGACCCTCCTCTACCCCCACCATATTCTCCTCTACCTCTGTCTGTCCGTTCGTCCACTTCTCTCTCCTCCCCACCCACCATTACTCCTCTCGCCTTCCCACTCCCATACTTAATTTATTTCCTAAGTCCTTCCCCTTTTAATATTAACCAATTATTCCATGACACATGACAACGAATGGGATGATGAAACATGGAAGCCAATCAAACTATGACATGTGGCAACCTATAGTATCCTATGGCACTACGACATGTGGTAGGCATGAAATCCAATCAAACGAGGACACATGGAGACCAATCATATTATGACACGTGGAGACTAATGACATTGTGACACATGGAAATGCCATGGATGATGACTTACTATTGAATGTGCTATGAATAGGATTCTTACTGGGCGCTGATTGTGCAAGTGGGCCATCCAAGTTTTATTTAATTCATGAATTTTCTAAGGTTCGAGCCTCCATAATCTCCATAGTCTCCTTATGTTCCACATGGAGAGTATGATAATTTATACTATTTAAACAATTAAATATTAATCTCCACAATGCACGTGGGATTGAATTTCCTGTTAAAAAGGTGAATTGCGATGAAGGTCCAAGATTAACTCATGAATTGATGAACGATTGTTGATCAACGATTTTTCGAAGGTCATATCTTGAGATCCGGGAAACGGTTTTCGACAAACTGTAGCTTGTTGGAAATTTAATTTGACGAGAAAGATGATGGAATAGGTTTCAATAGGAGAAATTGGCCACAACTCTCTCATAAATTTAAATAACATTCAATTATGTTTTTATGGTTTGCTGATAAATCTTCTTGGAACCTCAACTTCACAACTTTATAACTTGAGATTGAGAACTCCAAATTGCGCTCAGAAGGAATTGTTGGAAATATGGGATGGTGAATATTGCATATAGAATGGTTTCCATGGCTATAAGGTCAAATATATTTCCTAGGAAATTAAAACATAATCCACTTTTAAAAAATATAGTCAATTACAAATTTTCAAAATGAAAGTTTATTAAAATACTTTTATTAAAGACGAAATGGGCCCCAGTTCACGACACACATATCAATGATACAAATTTATTAATTAGGCTTCTATAAATCATTAGTTCAAGTGGTTATTCCAAGAATAAAAGCGCACAGAAGTTCCTAAAAAGACCAAAACCCTAACTACTTCAACAAGCATTGGAAGTGATTTTAAAAAGATGAAGCATCATTAAAGAAATGATTTGATTTTTAGATCATCAAGATGTAGGCAGTGAGAAGTCTTTACAACAGTGAAGAGTCTTCAAGAAGAAAATCTCTATATTTCTAAGATTCTATGAATTGGCCTGCTAGAAATTTTCTCCCTACATGTTCTTCTTTCTGTTTCTTTCCATCAAATCTTTCATGTATTTCCATACAAATAGGAATATTTGGGTTTGAGCAGTCCATTCTCTAAAATATTCAGTAATCTTGTAATATTTCAAGTCAAGAGGAGAAAAATCCCTCATTGTAAAAATGAAATTGTTGTTTAATTATAGTTTATCAATTTGTCATTTTTATTGTTGAGGCTTCTGAGACACCTTTCTTTTTCTAACATTGTTAAATTTGTCGCATACATGATATTATTATTGACTCCTCCATAGAGAGCCATTTCAGAGTTAAGACTTGATATTTTGTGCGTGAGATGTTTAGAGTGTGCCTATTATATTCTTTATTGAGTTTGAACGATGCACTCTTCTAAAGTTCTCTAATGACATGTTCATATTTGTTTTTCCATTCTTTTTCCAAAAGTCATAGAAGATTCCGGGTTCATTTTATTTTACTATAAAAGAAAAATGTCTATTGAAAGGAGACTCCAAAACCTTATGGACATAACTATATTCTAACACATGTTATCATTCTTTTCTTTAAATGATATGATGTATATTTGTATAATTGTGCATGAGGTTTGTACATTTGCATATATACTATTTGTTGGGAGATCTTTCATTAATTGCATAATCTTATAAATAAATATTTCAACATTTCAGCGAAAGAGGAGTACCACCTCTATAAAAATGCAAGGGGATTCATATCCTCGTGAGGTTGTTGTTTGGATCTTGACCAATCTAAAAATCAACATTTTTGGCGACCATAATGGGGAACAATTTGTTTTCAGGAAATATGATACTTTATAGGATCATGTTTTATTAAAAAACTAGAATTTGTCTGCTTGAAGTTTTGAAAGAAGATCAAAAGATTGATTCAAGATGAACTCGGTTCTTGAAACCTTGTTCAAGGAGCACTAAATGGCCTTGAATATATATTGTTGAGGTTTTAGTCATAAATCAGTTGTGGCAAATTTCATAGAACCAAAGAAACATCCAAGATTTGGGAGGATAATCTCCCTGGTGACTCCATCTTCGAAACTCAAGAAAGATGCCGGGTGACATCACTGAAAAGATTCCAAAGTTTCAAGAAGATCAATATGAAGAATCCTCCGAGGAATTTATTTCATGCTATGAATATATTTTTCCTTATCCACTAGGCCCAACAAGATTTTTCCAAGATACAATAAAGGGAGAGGGTATCCAAAGAAAGAAACAATTGCATAGAAGTCCATTTGATTTGCAAGGAGAATTTCATCCCTTGCTAGATATTTCCATGGACAAGTTTTCCATGTTCTTCGGAAATACTTAGGAGGATGCAGAGAAACATTTGATTAAGTTTGAAAATGCTTATGAGATTTATAATATGGATGTTGTATGCCAATTATTTATCTTGGCTCTAAAGGAAAACACTAGTGAATGGTTTTATTCATTGCTACCTGGAACCATTACTAGTTGGGATGCATTAGAAAATTTATTCATCTAGAAATATTTTCCAAGAAAATATCCATATTCCTATTCTTGAAGTTGGTTGAAATCCGTATGAACAAAAAAGAGACACTCAAAGATTTCACTTACAGATTTATGAAATTTCTTCATGAAATTCCTCTAGAAATGTTTCCAAATGATGTCATCATTTTCAGTTGCTATGAAAATGCCTTGCCTGTATATATGATATTTCTATTTAAGCAAGAGATAAAGTGAAGCTAGAAAGAGTTAATGCAGTGAGCTCAAGTCATTGAAATAAATTTTCTTGAAATGAGTACTAATATATTAAACTTCCCAATGTTTTTTTAAGACAATACAGGAATGGATTTAGAAGAAAATTTTGATGAAATACATGATTTTTTTTTCTAGATCTTGTTTTTCAAACTGAAAATGAGAACTATAATATCATCCTCTACATGTTCCATTGGAAGAAAACTTTGAACTCTCACATGTTCAATTCGAGAGTAATAATCATGATGAAAACAATGCAATATATTTTCAAATTGTAGAGGCAACTTATACCAAGCCACAAGAAGAATGCTTACATTGGATGAACATAATTTATGATGAAATTTATCACTTTACATCAAAATTTTATGATATTGATTGCTTGTCTAAGTAGAGTTTAATGAAGAAGATATGTTCCAAGCATAAAAAAAGGGAAATTGCAACAAGAGGAGCCATGGGTGATGTGTTTTATTTTTGAAGATAATGAAGTTGATAATGAACAAAAAAATACAACCTTATATTTCCCCACAAATGTTCCACAAAAATTTATCTTTGCAACCTCACCATGGAAACACAATCGTTGCATAGAAGAAGAATGCTTTCAAGACATTTCTAGTGAATCAAGAATCTTGGCTGTGATCAGTGATAATGAGAAAGATGAAAGTATTCTCAGATTGGAAATTCCTCATCCAATCAAAGACAACAACATTCTTGAGAAACCAATAATTGATTATATTGAATCATGGTTCCAAAGCATTGTTGGCCAAGAAATGCAATCATATTTTGGTTACATCCAGCTCAGTTTTTCCTCAACACACTTTGGACATGCCCTTGACTCTTTGGTACCAACCTCGATATGTTTCCCAGTTCTGGATTTCATTCCAAAAATTAGATAGATGATTGAATGGCTCCATTGGAAATATACTTACACCTAAAAATGTCATTTTTCATCCAAGTACGATAGGGTAGGTAGGTCTTCTTTGTACATAATTTTCTTCTTCTGTCAAAGTTTTGCATAGTAAAACAGTTGAAAAATAAAGGTAATGTTTGAATATGACTCCACAGAGAAGGAATTACAAGAATTTATTTGAATTTGACTCCATAGAACAAAGGAGAAGGAAGTTGGTATTCATATTCTGGTGTTCTCAACAACCCACAAAGGGTCATTGTCCCGCAATTGGATCTAATTGTTGATAAACAAATTGATCACCTAGCTTTCTCGCTCTTGGAGTAATTAAAAAAAATTGATATCAGAAGAAGGATATTTCAAACAATCATAATTCACATCGTAGCCCTTGGTCTCATATTCTTAACACATTTTGCAGATTCAAAATCCAAGTGCATATGCTCAAGATATCCAAGTTTTTGTCCATCTACCCAAAGAACGCTTCTTCCATGTGCAACACAACTAACTTTTCTTGGAAAAAATAATTCTTAGAACCACGATCATTGTCTTGGAATCAAATTTAAGTTATTGGAAATTCTCTTATTCTCCCTCATTCCATACTTCGACTTTTTCTCTTTATTTACTCTCTTATATCTCTTTACTTACTCTCCTCTCTTATACGACTTAGTCTATTTCTCATTTTCCTCTCCTAGTCTTACTCTTCTCCTCTTCATATTTATAAATTATCCACTCCTCTCCTCTCCTATATACTTAGAATATTTTCTAAAATATTCCCCTCTCCACTTGTTTCTTATACCCTACCTTCATCCACTCGCTTTTATTTACTTAGTCATTTTATTAATTTTTCCCACATCCCTTATCCCTCCATCCCCTACCTTCATCCGTATAATTCTCCTTACTTAGTCATTTTATTAATATTCTCCCTCCTCCTTATCTCTCCATACCCCCTCACTCCCCCACAACACTCAGTGACCCTTCTCTACCCCCACCATATTCTCCTCTACCTCCGTCCCTCCGTGTGCTTCTCTCTCCTCCCCACCCACCATTACTCTTCTTGTAATTCTACTCCCATACTTAATTTATTTCCTAAGTCCTCCCACTTTTATTATAATCTAATCAATCTATGACATGTGGCAACCTATAGTATCCTATGGCACTACGACATGTGGCAGACATGAAATCCAATCACACAAGGACACATAGAGACCAATCATGTTATGACACATGGAGACTAATGATATTGTGACAGATGGTGATGACATGGACAACGACTCACTTTTGACTGGGCTATGACTAGGATGCTTACTGGGCGTTGACTGGGCAAGTGGGCCATCAAAATTTTATTTAATTCATGATTTTTTTTAAGGTTCAAGCCTCCATAATATCCATATGTTCCACACACCGAGTATGTTAAGTTATACTATAAAAAACACTTTAAAAACATACAAACTTCAATTTTTGATCGTTCTTTAAAAAACTTGGTAAAATAAAATGAACCTGGAATCTGGTATGACTTTTGGAAGAAGAATGGAAAAACAAACATGAACATTTCATCGAAGAAATTTAGAAGAGTGCATCATTAAAACTCAATAAAAAATATAATAGGAACACTCTAAACATCTCACGCTCAAAATTTAAAGTCTTGAGAAGTCATTAAATTTATGTCGCAAAATAACTATCTATGGAGGAGTCAATAATAATATATTGTATGTGACAAATTTAACAATGTCAGAAAAAAGAAAGTTGTCTCAACAACCTCCACAATCTCAATGACAAATTGATAAACTATAATTAAACTACAATTGTCTTTTTAAAGGGAGGGATCTTACTCCTCTGGACCTGAAATATTACAAGATGACTGAATATTTTAGAGAAGGGACTGCTCAAATCTAAATCTTATTGTTTTTCTGACAATACATAAACGATTTGATGGAAAGAAACGAAAAGATAAAAATGTAGGGAGTAAAGTTCTAGAAGGCCAATTCATAGAATCTTAGAAATATAGAGCTTTGTTTCTTGAAGAATCTTCACAAATATAGAGAATTTTCATTGCCGACCTCTTGATGATATGAAAATCCAATTCTTTATTTGATGATGCTTCCTCCTTTTAACATTGTTTCCAATGCTTGTTGAACTAGTTAGGGTTTTGGTCTTTTTAAGAACTTCCACATGCTTTTCTTCTTAGAATAACCACTTTAATTAATTATTTATTGAAGACTCATTAATGAATTTATATCATTTATATTTGTTCCTTGAAGTGGGGCGCATTTCTTGTTTAATAAAAGTGTTTTAATAAAGTTTTATTTTGAAACTTTTTAATTGAATGTCTTTTTTAAAAGTGCACCGTGTTTTAATTTCATGGGAATAATATTGACCTTTCAGCCATGGAAACCATTATATATGCAATATTCATCATCCCATCTTTCCAATGAGTCCATCTCAGCACAATTTGGAGTTCTCGATATGAAATTATAAACTTGTGAAGTCTCTATAAAAACCATAAAAAAATCAACTTTAAAGATAAATTTGGAGTATGTTAAGTATGTTAAGGACAAATCTCTATGCTTTAAAGATGCTGAAAGTACACGTCTCCACCCTAAAAAAACATTCCCGCAATTTCTGTAATGGAAAGATCTCTAATACCACTTGTAAGGTACCATATGTTTTATAATAAGAAGAAACATAAACACTACAACACATATTAGTGGAACAAAAAATTATAGAGAATAACAACACCAACAATGATACCTTTATTGATAGAAATCCAAATTCACTTGCTTCTTTGAGGGGGCCACCTCCAACGAAGCATAGCTCTATTACAATAATTCTCAAGACAAGACTTTCTCATGCCTTCTACTCCTATTTACCCTACATGGGGTGCATTGGGTGGGTAGGGAAATCACCTAGAGGTTTTTATCTCATAGTATAGGGGATGCCTCCTTAAAATTATAGTGGCCACATCAAATGGGTAAGCATGTTGAGGATTCCACAAAGAGTGTCTTGATAATTTTGAGAAAGAATCTCCCAAAACTTAGGGACTTAAGAATTTTAATAATAAAGGGTTATTCAATTATTAATGTGGTCGCGAAGTCTTATTGCCATATTAAAAGGCATCCAAACCAAGAGTGAAATCCTATTCCATTTCTTCCCACACCGCAATGTCATTGTCCAAGATAAATGACCCTTTTAGTCTTGATGATTTTTTGTAGAGTATGTTTAGTATGAAGGATTAGTGCCATAGCTGGAATCTTATAGGAAACAATCAATAGGAGGAATTTTGGCCTTTGAGATGGCGAGACCCAATTTAGGAAACTTGTCCTTTTGTTGTGCTTTCAGGGTGGATAACTATGTATTTATTATATCCACTCTCATTACATGACCAAATCAATGACATGGCTTATGCTATGAGTGGTGGAGTTGGTTGGAGTGAAATGAGTGCGTAGGGAAAGCACCTGGAGGTTCCCTACTATAGTACAAAGGGTTCCTCCCCAAAATTTAAGTAGCTATGTCAAGTTGGTCACATCCAATGCCACCTTTTGTAGTTGGACTATGATCTACATGTATAAATTTTCATGGATTAGTGAGTTGTTGTACCAAGTGAAGCTTCTAGTAGGTCTGGAATTACTAAATAAAGTATATTTCAATTTGTTCCATATGAGAAATAACACTTCCACTATTATCAATTTCCATGATATTCATAACTCAATAACCTAGGGGAATTTACCCCCCTAGATCCAGATTGGATCATTATATTATTTTTCATATATCTCGATGATTCCAGTGGAAAAAAATGGAGGAATTAGCTTGCAGGGTCATTTTAGTGGTAGGTCCTAGTATGGAAAATTGGGGTCCAGAACCTTTCAAATCCATTTTGAGGCATTAAACAATATTTTTTGGGGTTCTGTTGTCCGAAACTTGTGCACACCCTTTTAATATTGTTTTTCACTTTGAAACCTTTCCAACGGTGCAGACCGTAAGTCAATCGAAGTTCGTATGTGAAATTTATGCCTCCTGCAAGTTGACCTATCATGTTGAACACCATGGTATGAGAAGATGCCATACCATCCCCCATTACTCATGCATATGGGTCTAGCCACACGAGAAATTTCAAGAATATTCTAGAAGGTTAAAAAATCTACCACAATTGAGGGTTGAGGAAGTAAAACACCTACCCCTAGATGGATATCAAGATATGTTAAATACTAGGCCACTAGGAGGAGAAGGGGCTCCATTCTATGTTATTGTATTTTTTTTTTCCATAACAGAGAAGAACAAATAGGAGTGGGAAATTAGAGAGAATGATAGACATGGTTAATTTTACGTAGTAGACTAACATGATACAAGTCTCAGATAAATCCATAGAGATTGCCTTCTCCTTTGTGCTAGAATTATTTCCATACCATAGAAAAGAGAGCAGAGCAACCTTACCTTCTAGCTGGGTTTTCTCCTGTAAGGGTTTCCCAGAGAAAATATTTGTGTTATCGCGTGCATGGTGTGTGATTGTGATTTACTATTCTCTATTTTCCATATTTTATATATTTCATGCATAAGCAAAAAATCAATAATTAATATTGTGGAATCTAAATGAATTTAACCTTCATACTGTAGATTTCAATTTTATTTATCAAATCTGTTGTGATGAACTATTCCAGTGGAATATCCATGAAATTTACAGATCAAGTCTGTATTAGAACATTTTTTTTTATTTTGGGTATTTGTGTGAAGTTGCAAGATCTAGGAATCGTCTTAAAGAGAAGTCATAGAAACCCTAGCCATGGAAGACGAGTCTGTTCATAACAACCCTCGTGATCCAACATAAGAGATATTTGAGAGGTTGGAACTGCAAGTTTCTGACATTAGTCACAATATGACCTCCTCATGGTAGCTCTAGAAAGAAAGCTCAGACTGTTGGAAGATGATGGAGGTTTTAACTCAAAGATCAGACCGGAGGGGAAATTCAAAGATCAGGAAGACTTAGGAAAGGAGTCGTGGAAATAATTTGAGAAAGATGAATTGAGTTCGAGTGTCGTGAAACCTTCATAGTCCATATTAAATATGGAAACAAAAGTGGACATAAAGCCATACCAAGGTGAGATATATGCATTAAAACTGAATCATTGGTTTCAACAACTAGAATTTTATTTTATCATTCACCATACAAATGAAGATATGCATATTTAATTTTCTAAATTGAAGTTAAAGGGACATGCTTTAACCTGGTGGGAAATCCATACAGAAACACTTATGCTGTAGGGTGATCCACCATTAACCAGGTGGGAGGAATTAAAAACCATCATCAAGTCCCAATTCTACCATATCGGGTATGTAGAGGAACAATGGATCCAATGGCACTACTTCAGGCAGAGGCAGGGACAAAGTGTACATGAGTACACCACTAAGTTAAAAAATATGTCCATCATGTTGGGTATCTCTCTCAAGAACCCATATGTAATCCTCAATTATCTGGGGGGTTTACAGAGTCATGTATGAAAGCAGGTGATGCTCTTCAAGCCAAGGATAGTGGATGAGGCATGTGTACATGCACAATATTTGGAAAACATAGTCCAAAAGAAGGCAACCAAGTGGTTCGAAGCAGAAAGAGCACCAGGAAGATTCCAAGGAGGGGAAGAAGAAGTGGAAAGGGGGAAATATAAGAATACAACCAATTCTATGCATCAATGAAAATATTCCAACAACCATTTCACTAATTTCAACATTGATGGCCACATCGAGGAACAATGTTGGAAACTTCATCCAGATATGAACCCGAAGAATCACAAGAAGGAAGGAAAGAAAAATAATCTTTTAACTACAGATTCAAGAAATCAGGTTGAAAATAGCTCGGATGTGGATGAAAATATTTTCTCCACATCTGTACAAAAGGAGGTGAATTTGAGAATCCTTCATCACCAAAAATAAAAGGAGATGACCAAGCTCTTCCATATTAAGATTCAGGTCAAGAAGGCCAACATAGATGCTTTGTTCGACTTTGGTTCATAGGATAATATCATAGAAGTGGATCTAGTCTGCAAGATTGGATTGAAGATTCAAGATCATCCTAGCCCCTATCCATTGGGTTGGGTAAACAAGGATGCAAAGATAAAGGTAATGAAATAGTGTAAGATTAAATTTTCTATAAGTGTTGATTTTATTGATGAAGTAGAATTGAACGTAGTACCCCTTGATGCATGCGAAGTAGTGTTTGGAATCCATTACATGTATATGAGGGATGCACTCTTCATGCATAGAAACAAACAATATTGACTGATTGAGGATGGGAATCCATACATCATCAATGCACATACAAGAAAGTCAAAGATCTCACTGGTAAGTGCCAACCAATCCAAGAAGTTTATTAGTTCTAGTAAGAAATATGTTTTTCTTTTCTTAAGAGAAAATCAGTTTGATGATGAGTTGATGAGAATGAATACATCCATAGAGGGGTGTACTAAAGAGATTAAACATCAATTGGAGGAAGGTATATAGGAATACATAGGAGTGATCAAGGAGCCTAAAGGGATACTAGCCTAGAGGGATGTGGAGCATGAAATATAGTTATTTCCAGACTCCCCATTTCCAAATATTGGGATGTATAGACAGTCTGTTCTAGAAGCGAATGAAGTGAAGAAGCAATTGCAATAGTTGTTGGAGCAGGGTGTGATTCAAACAAGTACCTCACCTTGTGGTTCACCCATAATAATTGTTCCCATGAAGGATGGGACTTGGAGAATGTGTATTGATTACAAGGCATTGAACAAGATTATACTGGAAAATTGACACCCTCTGTCAAGGATCGTTGATCTGTTGGACCAACTGCAACATGGAAAGTACTTCACTAAGCTAGTTTTGAAATAAGGATATCACTAGGTATGAGTCAAAGAAGAAGATACCTAGAATATTGTCTTGAAGATAAGGCAAGGTTTGTATGAGTGGTTGGTTATGCCATTCAGTTTATGCAATGCACCGACTACATTTATGAGACTAATGAATTATGTTTTATGCCCTTATCTAGATTCAACTGCTATTTTTTATTTGGATGATACTGGTTTATAGTGTTACCTCGGAGGAACAAATCTTACATCTTATGCAAGTGTTAGAGACTTTGAATAAGCACCAAATGTTGGCCAATCTCAAGAAATGTGAGTTTTCTCAAACAGTATTTGGTGTATTTGGGGTATGTGATCGGTGGAGGGGATCTCAATATAGATCCCGCGAATATATAGGCCATCATGAAATGGCCAGTTCTTACAAATGTCATTGAAGTTAGGAGTTTTTTTGGGGAAAAAACAATATTTGCAGAATTCCATAGCTTCATTTTCAGTGGTAGGTACACCACACTACGCCATAACAACTAGTGGTAAGAGTTTATAATGGGGGAATAATCAACATAAGGCATTTGATGAGCTAAAAAGAAAGATCAGTCAAGAACTAGTGCTCACACTACCAAACTTGTATAAGCCCTTCTAAGTGGAGATAGATGCAAGTGGGTATGCCATGGGAGTAGTACCAATGCAGGGAGGAAGGCCCATCTTCTATCATTCTAAAGTATTTAATGGGGTGATTCTCAACTACCCTACCTACTTCAAGGAGCTCTATGCCTTGGTAAAAGATGTCAAAAAGAAGAAGAACTATTTGATGGGAAAGGAGATCATAATCCACACATATCACGAACCACTACATTATTTGCAGGCCCAAAATAAGCTACAAAAAACTAGGAATTACAAGTGGATGGGGGTTTTACAACAATTTCATTTGATCTTAAAGTATAAGAAGGGTAGAAAAAATAATTTGGAAAACATGATTTCATGGCCACCCACATCCAATATTGTTTATTTGGGAACTCTGATGGACATGGAGCCTTTTACCCATGATGCATATAAAGAGGCATACACAAAAGATGAGGACTTCAAGGAGGCGTTTCAACAACTACATGGATGAATTCATATAGAATAAGGTGATGGCACGACTGACTGTCATTTCCAGAATGGTTTACTCTACAAGCTCGATAAGATCTATGTTCCTAAAGTTGAACAATTGCAACTTATATAAGAGGCTCACACCTCCAAGGTTTCATGTCATTTTGGTGTTGGGAAGATAGTTGCCAACTTACAGAGGTATGTGTACTAGCCCATAATGCAAAAAGATGCAACCCACTATATTAGAGGATGTATACTTTGTTGTACCAACAAGCCTAGTAACAAGAAGCAAGGTCTATACCATCCCTTATATGTACCCACTTGAACTTGGAAAAGTATCTCCATAGATTTTGTGGGAGGTTTACCAACAACCAGGAAGGGACATGACTATCTATTTGTGGTAGTTGACAGGTTCACCAAAATGTGCATTCTCATTCCTTGTAAAAATACCATCAACAAACAAGAAGTAGCAAACAAGTTCTTTGAATAGGTCTGGGTGCACTTTGGGATACCAAGGAGCATCATCTAGGATGAGGATACCATATTTCTCAGTGCATGTTGGAATACATTGTAGAAGAACATGGACACTAAGTTGAAGAGGTATACAAAATTCAATCCACGGATAGATGAGAAGATGAAAGTTATTAGTCAACATGAATTTGATGCATATTTTGAGGGGTTACAATCAAAAGCATCCTAAGACTTGGGATGAAAATATGATCTATATACACCACTCTTATAATAGAGAAATCCACACTTCTACTAGTAAGTCACCTTTTGAAAATTGCTTTGGATATTTTCCACCTTCACCCTTAGATGTTGCATCATAAAACAAGGAGGAGTGAGGGAGGACGTCACATGAGATGCATTAAAAGTAAAAAAAATTGTTAATAAGATCAAGAAGATCCATTTGCAAGTAAAAGAGACACTGTATAAGTCATAGAAAGGTAGAAGGCTAGACATGACCAACACAAAATAGAGAGAACATTTAGAGTGGGAGACAAAGTATGGTTACAACTAAATAAGGAAAGGATACAAGGTCCTGGTAAGAAGATCAAGGATATGTGGTATGGTCCTTTTGAGGTATTGGAAAAGTTAGGAGATAACACCTATAGACTCATTCTACCCCTATACATGTGCATTTACTCAGTAGTGAATGCGTATAATATCAAACTCTATGAGCCTTGCATGTTGGATCAGGGGGAGGAGAATATCCTACCTTCCATAGAGAATTTAGCACCATATGCTTAGGAAAAGTTAGTAGAGGACACCATAGTTAGGATTTAGCACCATAAGTTTTGTAGAAGCGGTCCAAAACTACAAGACATGGGCAACGTGACCTTTGGTAGATTGGGTTGAAAGAAAAACTTCCAGGCAAAGCAAAGTGGTACTCCATGGAGAAGGTAGAGAAAAAATTTCCTTATCTCATTCAATAAATATTTTGGGTACCAAAATCCTCCCTTAAATGGGGAGGTAGGATCTATATTGGATCATTATATTAATTTTCAATTATCTTGATTCTTTTAGAGTGGAAAATAATTGGAGGAATCAATTTGCAGGGTCATTTTAGTGGCAGGTCCCAATTTATAAATTTGAGTCCAGAACTTTCCAAATCCATTTTGAGCCATTAAACGATAGTTTTTGGGGTTCTTGTGTTCAAAATTTTTGTACAACCCCTTGATGGTGTTCTACACTTCGATACCTTTCCAACTGTGCAAAATGTGCATCAATAAGAGTTCGTATGAAAAATTTATGCCTCTCTCAAGTTGATTTGTCGTGTTGACCACCATGGTATGAGAAGATGCCACATCTGGCCACATTACTCATGCATATGGGGCTAGGCACACATAAAATTTCAAGAATATTTTAGAAGGTTCAAAACCCTACCACAATTGAGGTTGAGGAAGTAAAAAAACTATACCTAGATGGCTATCAAGATATGTTAAATACCAGGCCACTAAGAGGATAAAGGGTTCCATTCTCTGTTATTGTATTTTGTTCCATAACAGAGCATAAAAAATGGGAGTGGAAAATTAGAGTGCATAACATAGGGGGTTAATGTTGTGTAGAAGCCTAATAGGTCATCGGTTTCATGTAACTCTATATAGAGTTCCTTCTCTTTTGTACTTGAATTATTTGCATATCAGAAAAAAGAGAGTAGAGCATCCTCAACTTCTAGCTAGGTTTTCTCCCATAAAGGTTTCTTGTCGTCAGTGGTCGTCAGATTTTGTCATTGATGTCCACCATGAAGAATAAATAGTTGTCATAGTTTGTCATTGATGTTCACCATGAAGACTCAATAGTTTTCAGAGTTTTTCATTGATGTTCACCACAAAGACTTATCTTTGTAGTTCTGTAATATACATGTTGGTACAAGGATTGATGTCAAGGTGCATGTCGTGCAGGTGTTACTTATTTTTGGCTACATGAGTGTTGTAAAACTACAAAGAGAAAGAATATAAATAAGCTCTAAAAATAGAAAGAATATCTAAGAATTCAAACAATGAGTTACAATGTTTCTCAAGTCCTTAAGCATTTTGATTATAGTTCATTTCAGAAGTTCATAAGTATGTACTAAATCAAATGCATGCAAATTTTGTATTAAGACAATTATTGTATTATATTGAAATTTCTATTTTATATTAGCACAACCTAAATCTATTTTGGAAAAGCTAGTTATTGTTGACATAGACATACAGTGGCACAATTTTAGTGAATCAAATTATTACACTTGGCAATGATGGAAAATTCTTGGTGAGTCATTAGTTTGTATCCATTCTGGAGGCAAATTCGACATACCTACAATCATGTGAACAATTGCAAAGTTTGATTCAGTCTTGTGTTCAATTATAATACAAATGGTAGAGTTAGTATTAAGTGTTCAAGTCATCATGCGCCTTGAGAACTTGTGAATCAAGAAACCATTTTTAGGGTTTTTACCCAAAACAAGATCTCGAGCTTTGTCAGTTCGGTTTCTTTGAGTTAATGTCGATAGAAGTTGAAGAACGAATTTAGGGTGGACAAGTGGAAGTTATTATGGGGTTCTTTATGTGCAATATGGTATCAAATCTTTCTGGGTGGTTATTTGAGTTCATTTTCATTGAAACAAATGGTGTTTTTGAACGGTTGGGTGCCAAGATATGCTATGGATCAATCGATTGAATAAAAAAATGATTGGAATGGTGCATAGAATATTAGTGAAAGAATGTATGAACCTGTGGATATAACGTTGAAGGCATAAACAAAGCATAAAAAAAGAGAGATCGATTTAATTTGCAACTGAAAACGCTTTGATTAACTATAAATAATTTTTTTTTTAGTGATAACAAATTCGAGTTGAAGTTTTGATGAATAAAGATATTGTAAGAGAGATAACTTGATATTCAGGCTGCGTGTGGGGGTTTAGGGAGTCATTAAAGACATTGAATCAAAGAGCATGAACTGAGAGACATATCAATACAAATGCATGAAAGGAATCTTGATGCATTTGAGTATGCTAACTTTGTATGGATGCAGGGCAGAGAAACATTCCATAGATGAAATAAGAAATGTTGCCTTAACATTGTAGATGATGAAGTCTGAGGTTATATTGAACAATGATATGCAACAACATTCAAATGAAAAGAGGAAGAGTAATAATTACAGAGGCAGAGTACTAATTACAAAGGGAGAGCATTACAGATGAAAGCAACTTATGTTGTTGAAGGGTGAAAGTTTTCATCACAAAATCAGTGAGATTCAAAGGATGTGTATGCTAGAAGGTGCATAATTAGTACAAGGCACAAAATAAATACAATGCAGAGAAGAGGTGTAAGTGATCTTAAAACTATTAAATTTGCTCAGAGTCTGTAACAATGATCATTATAAAAGGTTATATTTTATATCTGGGTGTTAGGGAGGTGTTAGGGAAGATTGAAGTCTTCACTATCCAAGTTAGTGCTTGTTTACATGAGAGTTGGTGCTCTCATATAGTGGGTTCTAGAAGAACTGATTGAGTTGGTTCTCAATAACCATGATGTGCAAAAGTTGAAGCTTGATTGACATCCTAAGAAGAAGAGGTTTTCTCCCTTTATGGGTTTTCTCATAAATTCCGAGTTTTTGTGCATGTTGTATATGTAATTGATGTTGAATTTATGCATATTTACTATTCATTGACAAGTTGGTTCATCAACAATATTTGGACATAATTGTTTAATATTTTAATTGTTTAAGCTTGTAAGAAATTGATTCACCCCCCCCCTCTCAGTGTCTTTGTTTGATTTCAACAATTGGTATTAGAGATGGTGCCTTCACTAGAAGGTAGATCCATAATCTTAAACATGGATAGTCAAGAAGGAAGTTTGGCCAATAAAGCTCCTTTGTTTGATGGAACAAATTTTGCCTTTTGGAAAATAAGGATGAGAACCTATCTAATGTCCTTAGGTGCATATGTTTTGGATGTTGTTGAAACTATATATGTGAAGTATATTAGGTACCAAAGCTGACAAATTGGAATTTACCTTTAATGCAAAGGAAATGAATGCTATTCTCAATGGTCTTGTGGAAGATGAGTTTGTAAAGGTCATGCACTGCCAATCTGCTAAAGAAATGTGGGACAAGTTGATAAAAAATTATGAAGGTGATGAAAAAGTGAAAGATGCTAAACTTCAGACTCATAGATTGCAGTTTCAGCAGTTAAAGATGAATGCTAATGAAATTGTAATAAAGTATTTATTAAGGGTTGAATAACTTGTCAATATTATGAAAGGTCTTGGTAAAACTATATATGATACATTCTTGGTTCGAAAAATATTACGATCACTTCCTGACAGATTTAATCCTAAAGTCTCAGCTATAGAGGAGTTATATGATCTTAAAAAACTGACCATAGACCAACTTCTTGGAACTCTAACATCTTATGAAATGAGAATTGTTAAAGAAAAAAAAACTACAAGAGAAGCATATTTCAAGGTAGATAAATGAAAGATAGATAAAGACTCTGATTCTGATACATATGGAGTTGAAGAAAAAAAATGTTATAAGGTTGAAGAAAGGAACATGCAAATACAATGGTAAACTGCATTTCAAATGCTTTAACTGTGGTAAAGTTGGTCATTTTGCATAAAAAGAAGGACAATGAACCATATCATCAAGAGAATACCAAATGAAAGAAGTTCAATAAAGAAAAGAGATCTAAGAATAAAAGCTCGTGTATAAACGATAACAATAGTTCCTCAGAAGATATAGAGAGTGAGTCTTCTAATGAAGATAAGTTAAGTGACTTCATACTCATGGCTCTAGAATATCTAGATGGAAAAGATACTAGAAGTGAGATGAGTGAAGAAGAGGCTGAAGTATACTTGGAAGGTGAGCTCATAAGTGCTTTGGAAGAAATTGATAGACTTAGACATAAGAAAAGGAAACAAAAAGAATTGTTGATTAAATATGAGAAAGGTCAAAATGAACCTAATGAGGATCTTGCTCTTTTAAAGGTTGAGTTAGAAGAAATAAAGAAAACAAAGGATACTCTCAAACAACAGTGGGTTTAAAAGAAAACAAAATGTGAAAGGTTAGAAGAAGAAGTAGTTTCTTTCAGAAAAGAGCTATAGAGAGTTCAAGTGATGTACCATCAAAATATGACACACATTAAAGCATCAGAGGAGATGAATAACATACTGAACAATCAACAATCACCTTTCATAAATACTGGTTTAGGTTATGAAGGAAATTCAAGCAATAGCATGCCTGCAAATAAAGAGTCTATCAAGTTCATCAGAGCCAATACAAATAACAGTGAAAACAAGTTTGTAAGCAGTAACAAGAAAAAATCTGCAGAGCAAGTTAATCATACTCAACAACCAAGAAAATGTGAAGAGAAATCTGCTAACATAATCAAGGATGAATCTAGAAGATACTTATCAAACTCTACTCAAGGACAAAGTCATCAAAGATTAAGAACATCAATTTTCAGGTACCAAAACGTTTTCTATGGTTATTGTTTTTGTTGTTCAGATTTTAGTCATAAAGCTGCAAGTTGTGAATTTAATTCTCAAAACATGCATGTGAGAGCACAAAATTACAATAAAATGTCACAACAAAGAATAGGTCAATATCTAGACAAAAGGAGGATTAGTGACAGACACAACAATTCATTTTTCTATTTGTACAATGAGATAGAGTGCTATGTTTGTCATAACTTTGGACACAAAGGATCAGATTGTAGATTTAAATATTACAAATCAGAACCACAGAAAAATAAGCCACTTGAAAATATCAAGGTATGGAAGAACAAATATAATAGTAAATGTGGATTATTTCTCTCTGTCCAAAACCAAAATGATCCATGGTATATTGATAATGGATGTTACAAACACATCACTGGTGACAAAAATAAATTTTTGTTTCTAAGTGAATCCAAATCTGGTAGTGTGACATTCATAAATAATTCCCCAGGAAGAATCATAGGAAAATGATTAGTGAGTTTGAATAACGATCAAGTCAAAGCACAAGATGTGCTATTTGTTTATGGACTGAAACACAACCTTTTGAGTGTCAGTCAAATGTGTGACATGGATTGTGAAGTAATTTTTACTGCTAAAGATTGTAAAATAAAGTCAACAAATACAAGAAAGATTGTGGCAAAGGGAATACAAACAAACAATAATGTATATGTGTTGAAAGAAGATAAAGAGGAACACCATTTGAGAAAATATGATGATAATTGGATATGGCATAGAAGGCTAGGACACTTAAATTTTGATCATCTTATCAAACTAAATAGCAGAAAAGAAGTTAAAGATCTTCCCAAAATAGCAAAGCCACATAACTCTGTTTGTAAACGTTGTCAAATGGGAAAACTGACATGTACACAGTATAAAAAAAAAATTCAAACATCAACAAGCAAGACACTTCAGTTAGTTCATATGGACTTGTGTGGACTTGCTAGAAATGAGGGATCTGGAAGAGAAATGTATTTCATGCTGGTTATTGATAACTATTCTAGGTTAACATGGGTATCCTTTCTAAGAGAAACATCATAGGATTTTGAGAAGTTCAAAATATTCAAAGCTTTGGCAGAAAATCAAACAAGTTAGAGAGTAAAGGCTATATGGCTGACAGAGGAGGATAATTTTCTTCAGGAGATTTTAAGGAATTCTGTGATAAACATGGAATTAAAAGGGAATATACTTTTCCAGGTACTCCTCAACAAAATGGAGTTGCTGAGAGACAAAATAGGCCAGTTCAACAAATGACTAGGTCAATGATGAATGAAAGAAACATGTCACATAATTTTTGGGTAGAGGCTATTCATACAACACTACATATTCTTAATAAATCACATCTAAGGCCTAACAATGATAAAACCCCCTATGGACTCTAGTATGGAAGACCAACTTCAATTAAGCATTTGAAAGTGTTTGGGAGTAAATGCTATATTAAGAACAATGATGACCAGTTGGGAAAATTTGATGATAGGGATGATGAAGGAATATTTTTAGGATATGCTACAGATAGTAAAGGGTACAGATGATTTAATAAAAGTATGCATAAGTTGATGGATTGCATTGATATTTGTGTTGTTGAAGAAATTCCCTTCCATAGCAAGCAGATAAAAGGTGTTGATACAAATTATGAAAACACTAATGAGATGGAAGAACAACAATTCAAAGAATTTAAAGACAGTGAATAATCCAAGGAAAATCTAGAAGATTCAAGCAAACAAGAAGAACCAGAATAAAAACCTCTCAGAAATGTTCAAAATAATCACCCTGAAAGTCAAATTCTTGGTGATAAGACTAAAGGAGTTCAAACAATAAGAAAACTTATCATAGCATCATAGTAATCTCATATTGCATTTACCTCTATGATTGAACCCATACGTTTTTCTGAGGCTAGTGAAGATAATAGTTGGATAAAATAAATGAATGAAGAACTTGATCAGATTAAAAAGAATAACACTTGGGAATTGGTTCCAAGACCAGAAAATAAAAATGTTATATGATCCAAATGGGTATTTAAGAACAAGTTGAATGAATAAGGATAGATTGTGAGGAAAAAGGAAAGATTGGTATGTAAGGGATACACACAGATAGAAGGACTATATTTTGATGAAACTTTTTCTCATGTGGTAAGGCTAGAAGCCATCATGATGTTTCTTGCTTATGCATGTCACAAGAATTTCAGGGTATATCAAACGGATGTTAAGTCTACATTTCTGAATGGAGAACTAGAAGAAGAAGTATATATTGAGAAGCCTGAGGGATTTCAATTGTCAGAAGATCCTAATTATGTTTGTAGGTTGAAAAAATCATTATATGGATTAAAAAAATCACCACATGCCTAGTATCATAGACTGGATAAGTATTTTCAAACGCAAGGTTTCAAGAAAGGAGTTGTTGATAGTAATTTATTTATCAAATTAGAAGGTAAAGATCTACTAGTTGTTCTAGTCTATGTTGATGATATAATATTTAGAAGTACCAATTTTTCATCAGTTCAATGGTTTTCTAATGCAATGCAGCCAGAGTTTGAAATGTCAATGATAGGGGAGCTTTCATTTTTCCTTGGTCTGCAAATTATTCAAAAACGTGAAGGTTTGTTTATTTCACAAGAAAAGTATCTCAAAGAAATACATAAAAAGTTTAAAATGGAAGATTCTTCTCGTGTTAGTACATCTATGGTTGTAGGATGCAAGCTAAGCAAGGATGATCCATCACCATAAGTTGATAAAAAATCATATAGATCTATGATATGAAGTTTGTTGTACATCACTTCTTTCAGACCATACATAATGCTAGTTGTTGGTATTGTAGGAAGGTATCAATCTGATCCAAAACAAAATAATTTGTTAGTTGTCAAACATATATTTCAATATTTGAATGACACACTAAACTATGGTCTTTGGTATCCTAGGAATCAGTGTTAGGATATTTAGACACTTAAGATTTAGTTAAGATCTACTTGGTCTAATATGTCACTAGGTAAAAGTGTGTTTCTTTAGTATTCATTAGTATGCATTTGTAGTTAGGAAATCCGACGGTCACGATATGTTCCTGACATAGAGTGATCCGACGGTTCATACTCTCCTCGATCTTAACAACCATTGATCCGTGGCTTAACACCCAATTGGTCCATGATCTCTATTTAAAGAGCATGGAGGGTCATTTTCCGATGATCGATTGTGAGAAAATCTCTTGTAAAATCTCCCTGTAATCTTTTTCTTTGCATTAATAAACTGCTCGAAGTGGTCGCGTTAGCTGGGGCTGTGGATGTTTCCTCGTAGGGTTTTATCACATGAAAACATCTGTGTGTTGATCTTTGATATGGTTATGTGAGTGGTTACTGAAGGTGTTCGTCCTTTGTTGGAATACTTGTGTTGTCGAACATGGTATCAGAGCCTGTTTGAAGACCCGCTCTTGTTGAAGATTGAGATCATGAAGTCGAGTTGCCTCATCTCCACTTTCTGTCATTTTCGTACATTTCTGGGCTGAGAGGACCATTCCATTTTTTCTGGAGTGCTTGTTTCAGTTAGGAACACTTTTCGTTTCACTTGAGAAGGTTTTTCGTTTTCCCAAGATACGACCATTACAGTCAGATCCAGAGGTATAAAGCTTGAATACACATTTTAAATTTTTTTTGCAGAGTAGTATTTTGGTTTTATTTCGGTTTTGTTTTATTTATTTTTGGGTTGCTACTCTTTTAGATCTATGTATGCTCTTTTCCCCGTGCCCTATGCGATCTTGGAAAATCAGAAACATATAGGAAAAGGTGCATCTTCCGGGTAAGCTAACCAAGATCTAACCCTTGTTCATCGAGAAGCAAAATTTTTTTCTTATGTGAAAAGAGTTTTTTTTGAGCACGCTCTCCAAGGCCATCTTCAACAACAACAACAACAACAACAACAAAAACACCCTCAACGCTCCTTCTGAACATTACAATATGTTTTGCTAGATCATTTGGTTAAAAGTTGCCTTATTAAGTAAGAGGTCTTGAGTTCAAGTCTCTCTTTTGTTACCTTTTTTGAAAAAGTTCATGCTAAAATTGTAAAGTGTATTTCACTTCAAGTATAAAAGTGAATCACTATAAGTAGCTTTAATACTTTATTTTAGAGTTATTTATTTTGCATGCAACTTTTCTGTTATAAAGTAACTTTATTGTAAAAATGATCCCCACTTCTTTTTATAAAAGTGGGTCACTTCATAAAGCAACTTACACAATCATGTGGTCATTTGGTTACCGATTGTTCCTTTTTTTAAAAGGGCATAACTCTAACATCGGAAGTCCGTTTTCAGTGTTGTGTTTTTAAAGCCACATAACTTTTCAAGCTCTTTCCATCCAGATCATCATTTTCAGTTTTTAAATCCACATTATCTGCATATTTAATATGAATTCTACAAGTACTGTCTTGCTTACCAACAACAACTACTTCTAATGGAAATATCATATGGAAGATTTATTAAGAAGTAAAGGCTTGTACCAGATTACCTTGGGAAAGGAAAAAACACCCACTGATGCTGATAAGAAATCCAAGTGGGATAATAGGAACGATGAAGCACGTGGACTAATCATAATTTCCATCTCTCATGATTTAAGGTACCACATTCAAGATATTGATGACGCCAAAGAAGCTTGGGACATGATTGAATCTTTGTTTGGTAAACTCAATATTATTCGAGCACAACAGTTAGAAAATCAAATACTGACCTTGAGTCCAAATGATTTTTCTTGCCTTGGAGACTATCTATCTAGGTTTAAAACACTTATAATTTTATGTGAAGAATGTAAGATAAAGATGGAGGAGGAGCGTTGCATCTATATTATTCTTTCTAAGCTAGGTAGTGCATATTCTGTGTTTGTATCTACCTTTTATGCCATGAGAGAGGCTCTAGGGGAAGAAGCTTATGAAAAACCCAATCTTGAGTCCTTTTGTGCCTCTTTGATTCGAGAGGAAGATAATCTTGTACTATTTGGAGTGATCAACACTGCAGGTCCCTCCAACAAAGCCTTAGTTTCCCAGCAGAAAGATAAACCCAAGTATCCCAAGAAGAAACATCCCCGCTACAACAAAAAACAACATAAGGTTCCCAAAACTGCTTAGACAACTTCAACTCCTACTGGTGACAAAGGAG
>JZKD02S2434211.1:240366-253910 GCA_000966675.3 Picea glauca
TACTTGGTCTAATATGTCGTTAGGTAAAAGTGTGTTTCTTAGTGTGTTTCTTTAGTATGCATTTGTAGTTAGGAAATCCGACGGTCATGATATGTTCCCAACATAGAGTGATCTGGCGGTTCACACTCTCCTCGATCTTAACGACCATTGATCCACGGTTTAACACCCGATTGGTCCATGATCTCTATTTAAAGAGCATGGAGGGTCATTTGATGATGATCGATTGTGAGAAACTCTCTTGTAAAATATCTCTGTAATCTTTTTCTTTGCATTAATAAACTGCTCCAAGTGGTCGCATCAGCTGGGGCTGTGGATGTTTCCCCGTAGGGGTTTTACCACGTGAAAACATCGGTGTGTTGATCTTTGATCTGGTTATGTAAGTGGTTACTGAAGGTGTTCGTCCTCTGTTGGAATACCTGTGTTGTCGAACAATCAGAATTTTCAACTAACAACTTATTTAGATGCAGACTGGGCTAATTGCTTGGATGACAGAAAGAACACAAGTGGAGGTGCGTTCTTCTTGGAAGACTCCCTAATATCATGGCTAAGTAAAAAACAAGGTTCCATTTCTTTATCTACCACATAAGCATAATACATTTCAACTACCACCTGTTGTACTCAAGTGTCATGGATGACACAAACTCTTAAAGACTTGGAGGTACAATATGATGAACCTATTCCCATTCAATGTGATAATACTAGTGCAATCAGTGTCTCAAAGAATCCCGTTTTTCATTCCAAAACTAAACATATACCGATAAAGTATCATTTTTTACGAGACCAAGTGGCTACCAAAACTGTCCTATTGGGTATGTTTTCTCCACAGAAAAAAATACTGATATATTTACTAAGCCCCTAGCAAAAGCACATTTTTAGTATTTTCTCCAGAAGTTGGATGTCTGATCCTTTTTACCATAAAATGGTCTCCTTAGTCGGGGGAAGTGTTTCTTTTCAAGAATATGGTTAGGAACATAAAATTAGGCACATATTGAAGGGAACTGCGACAAGTTATGACAAGCTAGAGGAGAAGTATTGCAGAGGAGTCATGCAGATAGGGGGAGTTGTCAGCAATCTGAAGAGAGCATAATGGCATGGATCTATTTTCCAATTTTCCATTGATGTCAAAGGGGAAGAGAAAATGAAGTTAATAATTGTCCATCCACCAAACACTAAACAACTCATTGTTTTACAGATCTAATTGTAAGAAGGTTTCCATCAATGACAAAGGGGGAGTTTATTGGCAGTGGTAGTCAGAGTTTGTTATTGATGTCCACCATGAAGACTTAGTAGTTGTTAGAGTTTGTCATTGATTTTAACCATGAAGACTCAGTAGTTGTTAGAGTTTGTCATTGATGTTCACCACGAAGACTCATCTTTGTAGTTTTGTAATATACATGTTGGTACAAGGATTGATGTCAAGATTCAAGTGTTACTTATTATTGGCTACATGAGTGTTGCAAAAATACAAAGAGAAAGAATAGAAAGAATCTCTAATCATTCAAATAGTGAATTACAATGTTTAACAAGTCCTTAATCTTTCTGACTATAGTTCATTTCAGAAGTTCATAAGTATGTACTAAATCAAATGCATGCAAATTTTGTATATTATATTTAAATTGCTATTTTATATTAGCGCAACCTAAATCTATTTTTGCAAAGCTAGTTATTGTTGACATAGACATACAGTGGCACAATTTTAGTGAATCAAATTATTAGACTTGGCAATGATGGAAAATGTTTGGTGAGTCATCAGACTGTATCCATTCTGGAGGAAAATTCGACATACATACAATCATGTGAACAGTTGCAAAGTTTGATTTAGTCTTGTGTTCAGTTATAATACAACTGGCAGCGTTAGTATTAAGTGTTCAAGTTATCATGCGCCTTGAGAACTTGTGAGTCAAGGAACCATTTTTAGGGTTTGCACCCAAAACAAGATCTCGATCTCTGTCAGTTCGGTTTCTTCGAGTTAATAACAATAAAAGTTGAAGAACGAATTTAGGGCGGAAAAATGGAAGTTATTATGGGGTTCTTGATGTGAAATATAGTATCGAATCTTTCTGGGTGATTATTTGAGTTTGTTTTCATTGAAACACATGATGTTTTTTGAACAGTTGGGTGCCAAAATATGCTATGGATCAATGGATTGAATAAAAAAATGATTGGAATGGCGCAGAGCATCTTAGTGAAAGAATGTATGAACCTGTGGATACAATGTTGAAGGAAGAAACAAAGCATAAAAAAGAGAGATCATTTAATTTGCAGCTGAAAATGATTTGATTAAATGTAAATATTTTTTTTTAGTGATAACAAATCTGAGTTGAAGTTTTGATGAATACATAAATTGTAAGAGAGATAACTTGATATTCAGGCTACGTGTGGGGGTTTAGGGATTAATTAAATACATTGAATCAAAGAGCATTAGTTGAGAGACAAAGCAATACAAATGTATGAAAGAAATCTTGATGTATTTGAGTTTGCTAACTTTGTATGGATGCAAGGCAGAGAAACAATCCATAGATGAAATAAGAAATGTTGCCTTAACACGGTAGATGATGAATTCATAGGTTATATTGAACAACTATATTCAACAACAATCAAATGAACAGAGGCATAGTACTAATTACAGAGGCATAGTACTAATTACAAAGGCAGAGCATTAAAGATGAAAGCAAATTATGTGGTTGAAGGGTGCAAGTTTTTGTTACAAAATCAATGAGATTCAGAGGATGTGTATGCTAGAAGGTGCATACTCAATACAAGGCACAAAATCAGTACAATGCAGAGAAGAGGTGTACGTGATCTTAAAAGTATTAAATTTGCTCAGAGTCTGTAACAATGATAATTGTAAAAGGTTATATTTTATATCTGGGTAGTAGGGAGGTGCTAGGGAAGATTGAAGTCTTCACTGTGGAAGTTAGTGCTTGTGTACATGAGAGTTGGTTCTCTCATCTAATGGGTGCTAGAAGAACCGATTGAGTTAGTGCTCAATAACCATGATGTACAAAAGTTGAAGCCTGATTGACATCCTAAGAAGAAGAGGTTTTATCCCTTTATGGGTTTCCTCATAAATTCTGAGTCTTTGTGCATGTTGTATATGTAATTGATGTTGAATGTCGACATATTTACTATTCATTGACAAGTTGGTTCATCGACAATATTTGGAAATAATTGTTTAAGATTTTAATTGTTTTATCTTGTAAGAAACTGATTCACCCCCCCTCTCACTTTATTTGTTTGATTTCAACATTTCCCAGAGAAAATATTTGTGTTATCTTGTGGATGGTGTACGATTGTACTTTACTATTCTCTATCTTTTGCATTTTGTCTATTTCATGCATAAGCAGAAAATCATTAACTAATATTCTATAATATAAAGGAATTTAACCTTTATAGTGTTTATTTAAGTTTTATTTATTATATATGTTGTGATGAACCATTCCAATGGAATATCCACGATAGTTTACAGATCACCCCAGTGAAACTACTTTTCAAGTAATGAATGAAGGCATGAATTGACCACAAAAGGGGAAACCCAATCCTAGGAGACTTAACAAAAAGGTAACAATGGAAAAATGTTTTAGATTTTCAACTCTACTGCAAAGAGAACATTTGAGATGTAACACACCTAGGGGAGTCAATATTCTACTAGTGGGTAGACTCGCCCAAAATAGGTGGACATGGAAAAAATTCTTTTAAGGTTTCACCAGACACTTCCAGATGTTGTGAACCTTGAAAAACATTGTGTATTATTTGTCTTTATCCTCTATAACTTATTCAATTCACCATATAGAGTGGGATTTTGATAGAGCCACCTATAGGAATCCACACAATTCTTATATGGAAACAGATTTTAACCTATTCCACTTCTAGTTTTTTCACTAGCACTAAGGGGTTTGTAGTTCGAGTTTGATAAGAATCGAGTAAGTGATCACGTACTTTACCGTATCCAGAGTGAGTTTGTCAAGGTTGGAAAGTTGAAAGATTGATTTCATCTTAGGGATGAAATCCAATATCTATCACATGAATCAAAGATATCCACGACTTCAATTCCATTTTTGAAGGATTGAAGGGTCGAGAACTATGTGTTCTTGACTAGGAAATTACCCTTATGCAACAAAACATGGGACCACCACAAAGAGTGATCAATGAATGAAACCCTAAATATGAGGCATGTTCCACAAATGAAATTCTTAATTTATTTCTAAGTTGTCCAAGAACATTCCTTTGATCTTTACCATCATTGGAGTGATGACAAGCGTTCAAAGGTTAAGGCCTTGCTAGGATTCCTTGCTAAATTGTATTCCCGAGGAGATACAATTTATCAACAATTCCTTTCCTACTTTGTTACCTTCAATATCATGAATCACCCACTTAAAACAAAGGGAATGGGATTGAATTCGAGTTTTAATGATTTCCCCTCACAATTTTTGGGAATACAACACAACTCCTAGTTAAATACATGAAAATATTTGCCTACAAAGTTATTTGACCACAAAAAATTATAAATTCTTTCTCCAATCATTGGGAGGCACTCAAGGAGGGCACCCACCAAGAGGAATAATAAACATGAGTGGTTACTAAAACCTTAGAATAGATATGTAACTTGGCTACATGTGTCATAGGTTTAGTGAGCCATTTCTCAATCTTCTTTTGGACTCTCCAAATGACCACATCTCAAATCTCCTTAGAGGAAGTTCAGAGTGCAGAAGGATTTCCTAGAAATTTGAAATCTTATGTAGGAATAACCTTGTCCATCCAACCATGTTGGATGTTGTCTCTATCTTTGTAAAGGAATTTGGGTTTTATCCCAATAGATCTTAGACTAGGAGGACTCACAAAAAATTGAAGGTACTCCATAGTGTGCCGCCCACGTCTATGATCCTCAATAATAGTAATGAATGAGTCATAAAAAATATACTTGTTAAATTTTGTTGCAAATCAATTTTAGGGAGTGAGATAAATTTGATTAAGGCTTGTCCCACCTTGTTAAAAATGAGATACCCTAGTGCTTCGATAACCATGACATATGCAGTACGGTCCTATGGGAAACTTTATCGAATGGATCTAAACATGGCTATCATATCTGATTCACAATGATTGATGGAGATGCATAAAAATGCTTTTGTGAATAATGTATCAACAAATTTGAGAAAGAAACTCCCAATCCAAAGCCTAGGGTCTTGAGCATTATCAAAATATAGGGCCATTCATTGTGGTCATAAATTTTCTCAAAGTCAATTTTAATGAAAAAGGCCTCCAAACTAAGAGTGTGAGCCCATATGTGTGTATGCATGTATGTATTTATTGAGTGCCAATATTTAATTTGATATATTTTTGACTAAAATTCGAAGATAAAAAATATTTGTGTTTGTTTTTTATTTGAATATATGAAGTTATAATGGAATTCACTTAATTATCTTTAACTTAGTATATATCAGTTGTGAACTTTTTTCAAATCATCATTGTGCCTTGAATTCAAACACTAACATGATCCAAATGACTTAGGTCCTTGGCCATCTCCATCATGGCTGTTACCAATGCCTCAAGAGTCAAATCATGTTGAAATTCTCTCTTTTGTTCATCTGAAGGTTCCATTGAACCACATCAAGACACGTTTTCATACCTTTTTCTCCTTTCTATATCCTTTTGTTTGAAAGAACATCTTGGATTATTAACAAACTCTATTTCAATGTGTCCAAGCGAGGGGAGTGAGCCAATGCACCACTTATTAGAGTACTGGTATCTTCACACTAGCTTCCTAATGACAAGGGCCTTGAAAAAATCCTTCTTAGGCATGTCATTAGTGCTAATATAGTGAATTTTTGCTCTTAGTTTTTCCCCTCACCCAATATACTTCATCAAATTTCAACATATGTTAGAGCTTCAGAAATCAATCCTATTTTTCTTTATCTTACCATCCATATTGTACACTTAGGAGATAAGTTACAACTCATCTTTCACAATGTTATGTTTCTTTTTCCAAACAAATTTGCTATGTCACCCACAACCCCACAATAATGAAATTGGGTGAGTGACTACTTTCTCCCACTTGAGAATCCACCCCTCACCACCCCTTGTATTAGGTAGGAGGTTCCATATTTTTCTAACATAGTCAACACCACTGGGAATATTCATATGGAAAAATTTCAAGATAAACCTTGTCCTAAGAATTCCTCTTTTCTCATCACCCAAAGAGATTAAAAAATGGATAGGTTGGTGGCTAGAGAGTGGCCTCCCCTCGGGACACACACACCTTCTAGAGAAATCAAGGAATTTGGTCATACAACATTTCTCGGCTAAGGTTTTTCAACAATATTGTTGATACTTTTTGGAAATTCATCCAAGGGATCCATAGTTACTAGTATGATCAAGTCTCTTTAATTTGTTGGGGTTATACAATCAATGCCTAGGTTTGAGAGCATTCCACTCTTTATCTTTCTCACCTTGATTCCACAAAACATCGAGAAATGCTCCTTATCATTCCATGTCTCAATCATATTGAAGTCACCACAAGAAAACTAGGGATCCTCTACCAACTCATTGACCATCCTTCTAAAAACTTCTACGCTTTCCTCCACATTATTTGATAGGTAGATGTTGGTGAGAGACAACAAGTGACTATAAAAATTAAGTCAAATCCAAACCAAATGATGAGTAGGACCTGTGCTCAATCAATATCAAATGAGGCTATATGGGGTGAGACTATTTCTATGACCCCACCACTCCTTTTCATTTGACACGACCTATCAAAAAATCATAGGTTTGAGTCCAAATCATGATCAAAGTACCGTTCGACAAAAAATCAATGACTTTGACTACTTATAAATAAAAAATGTCAAGATCTTAGAACATAATACTAATCTTAAACATCATGTGTTTTTTGTTGGGATTTGTTAATCCCTTGACATTCCATGAAGAAACTCCCATTGAGAAATAGAATGAATAAAGTCCATATCATCTTCATTTTCATTATTTCCCATCCTCTCTAGGACATCATATGGATTCCAAGTCACAAATGGTTTTATATCAATACGAAACCATTTTTACAAGGTGCGGACTTTATGATTCTTCCAAGAGTCTTCTAGTGGATCATTCTCCCTAAGGGTTAAGCACAAAATCTTGGAATGGTCACACCACCTCCTTTCTAAGGGCTAAGGCTAGTGGCCTCTCTAAACTCAGCCCCTGTTTGGGCCACTTTGGGAACAATTGTTGGCCTGTTACTTGGACTATTATTGTGGTGACCTAAACCCAACTACCATGGGTGTCATTTTTTTCTCGAGGAGAACACTTAGTATAGCCTTGATTGGCTTGTGTGGTAGGGGAAATCGAAGGGTTTCATTGGAACATTACTAAAAAATCACAATGGCATATCTTTTGGTTTGGTCTCTAGAACCTGAAAATGTATTTAGTAGGTTAATGTATGTGAAAGGTTATTAAATCATTTTATCCCCTACTTGGATAAGGACATTATGTTGTGGAAATTTTTTCCTTGTGGACAGGTGAAAGCCCCCTTGGATCAAGACTCCTTTGATCCAAGACATAAGGTAAGAAATGGTTCCCTACTTTCCCCTTAAATATATTCTATATGCCTACAAAAAAAATGAGAAGAGAAGATGAGAGAATGGGATAGATAACCTACCTCCTTTCATTCGGTTGTCCTCACTTCTCCACTCCTTGATCTTAATGTATAAGCTCCTGATGCAAGAGAAATTATGAAAGAGACAAAACAATACTTCCTCCTTCCACAATATACTGTTAAGAAAAATAGATATATCTATATTGAACTAAGCAAAAATAGACATGCATACAATAAACAACATAGGCATGAGGGGAATAGGCCAAGTTATATTATAAGGAGAGAAATAAATAACTTACAACTTTGGTGTTGATGCTGTAATAGTTCCTCCAAGCTCTCCTTTCAAACCCTTTGAATGTCACAAGACAAAAAAATATGATACTCTAAAGTTATTCCTCCCTTTTCACCCAAGAATGGCCTCCATTATATAGGAGTTGAGGCATAACAAGCATAGAACAATTTGAGGAGAGGATAGGATCAAATGTGGAATTGGTTGAACATACAATATTGACCTTGCATTGGATAGAAGGCAGCTCGAACCAACCCCCTAACCAACTGAAACTTCTCGGAAACAACCCCTCAAAATAAGGTATGATGGTTGTAACCACTTCATCGCTCCCCTAGAACTGAGCACATGGCGATAGTATCACTCCCCTAAAACTAATAAAGGAGTGATGAAAAGGGTTCATTGCTCCTCTGCATATGGGTAGGGGGTAATGGAACTAAAAAAAGGAAAAAAACTCAAGGTGAAAGATAACATTCAACCTCCAAATGATAGGTTTCCCCTCCAACATGTCTAGGGATTATAACAAACACTCCCACATGGTGATGAAAGTGTGATACTTAAGTGTGACAAATAGGTGTGTAACAGATGCCCCCTTAAGTGTGAGGTTATAAGAGAAACTAATGGTCAGATCACTTTACAAAAACATATGTGCAAGGGTGTTGGAATAGGAGAGTCGGGGGGAAGATGCAAACAAACATAAACCAATATATATGTATCATCCCTGAGGTAGGCATACCCATATTCGGAATAAATTGACCCAAACCATGGCTGCCGACCAATACACTGTAGATCCATGCAAGCACTGACTAAGGATATGGCCACCAAAAATGCAATGTGGATCCATACCTCCATGACTTGATCGGATCGTAGCCACAAAATAATACATAGTGGAGCTACGATATGAAAAAAACATAGCCACAGACCAATACAAAGTGGATCTATGTGACAACATATATATCAATGAGATCGCCAACATGATGGCCATACTAGAATATTCTAAGTACTCAAATAATCTCCATCGCAACCTGGGTGAGGCACGTAACAAAGGTGGATACCTAAGGGTCTCTCAGGGTATTCGTCTCGATCCTGAAATGGTATGATTATAGCCATGTGAATAGATGTGTTGATGTCAAACATGGTAGAAACCACTTGATTACTGGTCATTGATGTATACCGTTAACGAGTATGAGGGAAATCACCAATAATGACATTGAATCCCAAGATACTATAGTACATTCCAACGAGCGTGAATAAATGAGTTGAATTCAAACATTCATGGAATCATTCAATCAGAGGCCAATGATGTAAACCTATTGTCAAAAGCAATGAAACTTGCAATTGGGGCATGCAGTTTCCA
Source organism: Picea glauca (assembly GCA_000966675.3). Lineage (NCBI taxonomy): Eukaryota > Viridiplantae > Streptophyta > Pinopsida > Pinales > Pinaceae > Picea > Picea glauca. The sequence goes on from JZKD02S2434211.1 coordinate 249,589, forward strand.
GGGTACTAACTGGTTTCCAAGTCTAATTCCTGGATAATGTGTTGAAGTCGACATGAACAAACTTGTTGAAGTAGGGCCATGATGTGTTCCCCATCATCGACATGAAACTGACACATGAAAGTGATGTAAGATGATAGATCAAATGAGCACAAGATGACACGAGCATGAAGGTTGGTAATATTGTAGAGTGGTTGATTTGGGCTGAAAATTCCCTTGAACATTGTGAGGCATGGAAAATGATTTGGAAGAATTGAATCAATGAGATATAGACCAAAACATAGTGTGGCGATAATTGGGGCACTCTTCGGGTGGGGCGAAGGAGTATAATGACTCATAGGATTGGTATGATTCAAAGACAGACAAATTACCCAAATGTAAGACAAGAAGAAAACATGTGCCATGCTCAAGGGTGACAACAAAAAACTTCCATAATGCTTTCCAAAAAAATGACCCACTTCCCTCAAATTTCCCCCCACCATGAACATCGAGTACCTATTTGTTTTTTAACGGGCTTGAGGAGGATAAAAAATGATCGATACAAATAATATTTCACGAGTCCCTCATCACATGTTTAACGAACTTGAAGAAGGATGGGTTCAATCCCATATGGGCCCTTCAAGGTATAATTTTACGAGCCCAGAGAAGGTAAAATCAATGGTCTTTTCACATTTAGAGAGTCTAAAAAGAACTTAAAGGAGACTCCAAGAGTGTTCTTTTTGTAAATTTAGTCCCCTGAGCCCGAAAAAGTATAAAACAATAAAAGAGAGAACTCTTCTATCCAAGGTTTACTAGAGTATTCATTTTTCATAATTAGTCTATTCGGTTTGAAAAAAGGTTAAAATTACACCGAATAGACGCCCTTTCAAATCCTTAAATGAGTGTGAAAGGAAACAAGCTCACTCGACAATATTTTCATGTTTAGAGAGTTTGAAAAGAGATTAAAGGAGACTCAAAGACTTCCTTTTTCGTAGTTAGTCTTACGAGGAAAAAAAATGGATAAAATACCAGTCAAAAGATGAATCTTTGTTGTTTAATGAGCTCAAATAAATATGGAGCATGCTCTCATAAACAAGGTCACTGGAAAGGAAATTTTTTTGGATCTTTTATTTTTATATTTTTGTTGTACAAAGGGGATCTAAATGTAGCTTGATTTTTCCCCGATGTACTTTTTGGACCTACGATGTGGAAAAACTATTGCTATTATATATATGTATGGATTTTATTTCAGTTGCTTATTTCTAAGTGTTTAATTGAATAATGGTTTTTGTTTTGACACTTTTTATATGCTTTGTGGTAATGCAATATTTATTTATGCACTAGATGTTAGTCATTATAAAATTAGCAAGTGAATCAATCATTGTGTTAAACTCCCTTGGAATGTGTCGATATCGAATGTGATCGAGTGATCTTTTAAGGAGGCGAACCCTTAGGTAGAGACAAATAAATTTAGGATTACATATGGAATAAATGCAGTTCAGTTGAGAGACCACAAGTTGAGAGTTGAGACTAATAGTTATGTGAGATATGCCAAAAGAGGAAGCATCGGTTAAAAGTACAATGATGGTGTGATATTTCGCGACGTTATTTATCGCATGTTCAAGGAAAAATACTCCCAAACTCACTAACTCGTTAGTGGGGGAATAAAACACACAATCTGCAGAAGCAAGGTTCTGGGTACGTCGACTAACGCTATGCACAAATACAAAGTATACAGAAAATGACGCCGACATATGCGCATTCAAGCAAAAAGTGGAATAAGCGGCCATAGGTGAAACAAAGCCTCACATGCAAAATAAAAACCACACCACAACAAAACACACCAAATTTATGGTACAATAATGTACAAAGAGAGAATGCAGGATGACCCTAAGCATAGTACTTTTTCAAGTAGAGCCCATTCTAGAGCTCTTTTAATGGGGTTCCATCATAATCAACCAACTCATAAGCACCCGTTTGTAGCACTCATTTTACAATGTAAGGGTCTTTCCATAGGGGTTATAACTTACCTATCCCCATCTTGTCATGGTCTTGGTCGTAGACTAGAACTAGGCAACCTTTGTTAAAGGCACAAGGTCAGACAGATTTGTCGTATTGCGTCTCGATGTGATTTTTATGTGTCTCATTGGCGAGAGTAGCATCATGATGAGTCTCATCGATTTTTTTCAAGTACAAGAACCATTCTTCCTTGGTAGAAGTGTTTGGTAGGAGTTTAATGGCTAGTTTAAGTGATGGAGTTTTACATTCAATAGGTAGGACTGCCTCTAGGACATAAACTGATTGGAATGGTGTAAACCCAATGGCAGTTTTTACGGAAAGTCCTATAAGCCCAAAGTTCTAAGAAAAGTATCAAGTTCCAATTTGATATGTGTTCCCACACCATCCATTGGATCATGGTTTTCAATACCTTATTAATGACCTCTACTTGTCCATTTTCTTGGGGGTAATATGGGAATGAGTTCTCATGGAAAAAAAATGGCACTTAAATAAACCATCATATGGTTTTGAAAGTGTGAGCCATGATTAGTAACACTAGCTTGTGGGACTCCAAATCTGGTGATAATGTGGTTGAATACAAATAAGGAATTTTTTTTTCCATCATTTGTGAATGTAAGCATAGCCTTGGCCCATTTGGTGAAGTAGTCAACTGCGACTATAATATAATCATACCCCCTGGTCGAGGTAGGATTATCATGCATAAAGTCGATGCCCCATTTTGCAAAAGGGCCGAAGACAACTACTGGATGAAGTGGAGTGGGAGGAGAGTGCATTTTAGGATGAAAAACTTGATAGGGGGAATTTTTTAACGACTTCCATACAGTCTTTGAAGAACGAGGGCAAGAAATACCCAATGCGTAGGATTTTATAGGTTGTATCCATCCCAGAGAGACGAATGGAACATGCTTCAGAGTGACAATCATTAAGAACACATTCGACTTCCTCATTGGTTAAAAATCATTGTAATATAGAGTTGATACTGTGATGATATAAAGTGTCTCCAATGATGAGGTAGTGCTTCACATGATGGCGAATGCGATGGTGATCTTCTTGAGATAACTCAGGATTAAAATGTTGGGTTTGGAGACACATAGTGATGTATCCATACCATGTGTCAGATGTGATAATGAGGAACAAAGACTCATTAGGAAGAGAGTTGATGGGCTCAATTTCTTCATCAGTAAAAGGAAGGTCACACACAAGCTCAATGAAAACCAATGATTTCTTTGATTTGGATTTGGAAAATTCCAGATCGAATTCTCAGAGAATAATGATCCATCGTGAGTATTTACCCCCTAGTACTTGACGGGTCAAAATATGGTACATAGGGTTGGAATATTCAATGATGGTGGTTTTGCGAAGAAAAATGTAATGTCGAAATCTTTGGACAACAATGACGACTGGCAAAGCCAATTTATCAATGTGCGAATAATGGATTTCAAGGCCTGCGAGGCTCTTACTTAGGTAATAAATCACATGTTCTTGGTCGTCATTGTCCTCTTGAACCAACACATTTTCTATGGTGGAGGTGGATGCAAAAAGGTAAATGAGACAATATTGCGTGTAATTGGGGGGATGTAGTAATGAAGTATGTGTCAATGCATGTTTGAGAGCATGAAATGATCGTTGGGCTTGGTCATCCCAAATGAAAGGGACATCCTTTTTGAACAAACACATAAATCCTTTCGTAAACTCTACATAATTAGGGATGAAGCGGCGCAAAAGTTTTTCCTTCCCTTGCAAACTTTGAATTTGTGGAGGGTTGTTGGAGGAGGTAATGATAAGATAGCCTCAATTTTCAGGGAATCAACCTTAATCCCATCTTTGGAGACAATGAATCCCATGAGTCTTCCTATTTCAACACAAAATATGCACTTTTGTGGATTCAAGCGAATGTTATAGTGGTGAAATTGAAGAAAAATGGCTCTAAGATGCTCAACATGGTCCTTTCAATGAGATGAATGGGTAGGTAAATAATTGAGGTAAGGATCCACAATATGCTTGATATCATAAAAAGAATACGACATGGCCCACTGGAAAGCGGCCCCAACATTTTTAAGGCCAAAGAGTATCTTGCGATAAGAAAATGTCCCCTAGGGGAAGATAAAGGTCATATTGTGCTGGTCAGACAAGAGTATATAGATATGATTATAGCCAAAAAAACCATCCATAAATGAAAATATGACACTTATGACATAGTTATCGATGATTTGTGATCCGGATTATTTTCGGCACAAAATGAGAGCGGGGATATAATAAAGAAATGCACAGAGATATTGCAGATATTAAATAATATAACAGAAATGTATCAGAGATGCAACCATAAA
>JZKD02S2434211.1:256332-266670 GCA_000966675.3 Picea glauca
AAAATGGCCCCGGAAGTGAAAACCTGCTAAAAATAGTAAATTGCCAAAATGGACAGAAAACTGTTTTGAGCCATTTGGAAAAGGTGGGTGGCCCCCGATATCCACCTGGATCAATTTGTTTGATAAAGGGAGTAGGACAATTGTCTTTGGGACAAGATTTATTAAGGTCCCTGCAATCGACACAAACTATGGTAGTCCCTTGTTTTTTCATAATCGAAATGATGTTGGACACACAATCTGTTAATGGTATAGGATAAATAAACCCAGCTTTCAAGAGTTTATCAAATTTTGCTTTAATAGCGACAGTCTTTTGGGGGTGCACCAGACAGAGTTTCTTTCAGACAGGTTTGGCTCTTGGGTAGGTTTTGATCTCATGAACAACAGTGGAGGGATCAATACCTGCCATTTATTCATATCTCCAAGAGAAAACATCGCATAATTCTTTAAATAAGGTCATATAAGATTTAATCTCTTTAGGTGAGCAATGTTGGACAAGTTGAATATGTTCCTTGATATGAGGTTTCACCGATATGTCAATAGAAATGTTAGGTGCAATGTTCCCTAAATTCCCTTTAGATACAATGTCATGAGTAAGAATGGAGGACTGAGGGTTTGCAACAATATTAGGTGGAACAATGGATTTGATGTTTTTCTCGACCGCATCCATATGTGGAAGGAAATATGATTGATGATGATAATATTCCCAGGGTGATTCTTCTAGGCTCGAAATATCCATTATGGACTCATCTGATGGGAAATTCCATACAAGATAATCAAAAGAGGGAAGAGAGGAGTCTAGCTATGATGGTAGAGAGTATGGATCCAATTCCACAAGATGTTGGTCATCAAAATCTGGGATGTAGGAGGTAGATTTAATTGCATGATATGCAACCTCTGCTAGACTAAGTGGCATCGTGTCATCAACTGATTCAATTTCAGATAGGCTAGGTATTACCTAATGATCAAATGATTCAGGGGTTTGTTGCAACTTAGTCGAAATCATGTCTATCGTGGAAACCTGAATGTGGGGGGTCAGGGGCATGCAAGGGAGAAATTCCCATGAGAAAGGAATCTTTAAGGAGACCTACCCCCACACTCTCATACTTGAGATTGGAATGTCCTAGGAAAGGGATATTATTAGTAGTGTGGTTACATATATCGGGCGTGTAGTAATCGAGTTGGTCGACGATCACAATTTTCCCTTGGTGAGGGAATTGCAAGCGGTGAAAGATTGAAGATACTACAATGGTCATCGCATAAAAACAACTATGACCAAGAAACAAGTTATAGTCCAGGGATGCATCAACCACTTCCACCTCAATAGAAATGGTTCCGCCCCCCCAAATAAATGGCTAAAGAGTGCAAGAGTCCATAAGGTTTGAAACCACGTCCACTGAACAACTTGAGGGTAGTGGGAGACTGGTTGAGGTTAGGAGAGCCAATGGCCCTCCAACATGATAAGAACATGACACAAGTTGAGGCCTCTTCATCTAAAATAGTGTGATGCATATTCTTCCCATGAATGATGGTGTGAATTTGGAATGCAAGGTGGTGGGAGAGCCTTGGTTTGAAATATTCCAGGTTAAACATAATAATATTACATGCCTCAGGGTCCACAACTCTAATAAATGACAACAAGGTTCTACGTTGACTAGGAAAGTTCTGTAGAACTTCAAGTGTTGACATAGTGCAAGGTTCATGTGCCAAATCTTCAACAATGTTGTATTTTTTGGTAGCACAAGAACTTGTATTAAAATTCAATTGTCAAATTGTGCTCTTAGGTGGGCACAACAATGAGTCATAAAAAGGATTCTCTATTTGAAGAAGGCCGGAGGGAAGAGGAGTAGTGGAGGTGGATGGCTTGTTCGTAGCACCTTCATTGACATTGTTTTTTGAAAGGGTGTTGTATGTCTTGGATATAGTTGTTAGACTAACCATCTCATCACACATAAGGACATGGGAGCTTGTGGAAGAATCCCCTTTTGGAGGATGACCTGCGTTTCTCCCTTGCGGAGGGGTGGGATTTTGGGAAACCATTTGTTGTTGTTGAGGTGGGAAGGGGTCAGTCAACACTACGGATTGGGAGGTTACCTTTAAAAATTTGGTGACTTCATCATGATGGGGAATGTATTTTGTGTAATGGTCTGTTACACATTATTTTAGTCACCTTGGTGATGTTTCTACAACATGTGTTCAGGCTTCCAAAATAAACTTTCTTCATGAGAAAAGTGACTAGCTCCCTCTTCTACAAAGATTGTTTTTAGAAGGCCGCCGCAGGCCAACCATAAATTACATTGCATAAATGCCTGATTTCCGTAGGATGTCATGAAACTTTCTTGCGACATTTCCGCAGGATACACTATAGCCAGGGTGCGGCGGCGTTGGAAGACTGAGAAAAGGTCGAAGTTTGTGAAAGTTCTAGAAGGAATATTCTAGAATATGAGGTGGCATTCGTATGGTTGGGATCCTATTCATTTCTCTGATTTGGTGGGATCATCCTAATATCTTTAACCATCTCTCTTTCTCCTATATAATGATGGATTTCTCATGGAAAAGGTTAATAAAGTAAGTAAGAAAGCAAGCAAATAATTAATGAAGGAATAGGTTGAGAATTGTGTGAGGGATTCTATTTCAATTGATGTTTGAGGCCTTCATCTGTCCATCAAGTTATTGTGGATCCTCTTCATGCAAGTTTGGAGCAAGTGTGTGTTTTGGAGCGAAGGGCCACCGAAAGGGAACCTTGCAACATCAAGGCTATTTGGTTGTATCTTCCACTTTTACTTAATATGATACAGTGACATGCTTTTTTCCCATAAAATCATTCTCCTTTATCACATGACTCCTTGATCACATGCATAAGCTTTCATTGAATATACTATTATTGCTTTCACTTTGGTTGGTTTGTGTCATTGTAGATATGATATCACAAGAGCACCGGAGCAGAGAAAGGACAACAAATATATAAGGAAGAGATATTCAAAGGTATGCCACTCATCTCTTGTTTGTTAGCAAATTCAATGATTAGAGCTTAGGGAAAACACCACGTCCTGTCTTGCTTTGTTCTAGATCTAGGTGGATTTAGGGAGATCAATTTATGTTCGCATTCACCGATTTATCCAATAACAAAATTGGTTACTCGACTAGGGATACGACCTATTTGTGGTTTTTTGCTGTCCATTTTCCTTTAGCCTACCTCCTTTCATTTTAATCCAGTCTTTGAGTCTGTGGGGGATCCATCCAAACTCTCTGGATATGAAAGTTCATTTAGATTCTTTGTCCTTTTTCCAATTTTTCTTTGTTTACAGAGATAGCCTCACTGCATCCCATATGCATCCTGCGATGTCCCTGGATCATCGCACCCTACCTGTTGAGACTAGTATGGAACCTCCGCACCCTACCCATATCTAGCCTGCGAAAACCCCAATTCCGCACTGTACCTCACTGCTGGGTTGCGACGTTTCCTGTAGAATTTTTTGGATTAGGTCTTTTTGTCTTCTAACTCCTAGTTTTTCTTTGATCACCTGGGAATAAATTTTGGTGCGAGTATTTGACTGTTTTCTGAGTGTAAGACTTGTTTTTGATTGGCTTTCAGGGATTGAAATCCCTTATCCATATTTTTTCAAGTTTTACTTTCTTGCTTTGCATTAGATTGGGGGCATCTTTGCATTTGAAGTAGCGAAATTGCATGATTTTTGGCATTTTTTGGTCTTGAATTCTGAATTTTTTTGGCATTCTTGGGGGGGCCAAGAATCATGTATTGGTGTACAATATCTTTTTCTCATTTCTTGAGAATCTTGATATTGATGATTTTAATAAAATTTTGGGACATTGTGTATATGGGAATGATAAATGTTTTCTCCTCGTAATATAACTTTCATCAAAGTGAAATATTTTCATTCTGATTTCTTTGCATTGTTTAGAGTTGGTAAAAAGATAATTTAGTCCACACGATTTTCCTCTTGAGTAACAACAACCTTAAAAATAAAACGCTTATAAAAATTGATTAGAAATTTTTATATTTCTGGTAGCAAACCTACATTAGATTAGTTGTAGGGATTTGGAATAGGTGTGAAAGTTAACTTTCCAAAGCTGTAAACAAACACATAATATTGTGTTAGGGAGTGGTGAAATCCACTTGCTACATTTTTTCCTAGGAAGCCCTTCTCACACAAGGGTCAAGCCTGAGGTCGCATTGAGACCGACAAAGTTACTCACCTTGCTTTGTTTTCTTGGTGTAGAGATTGGGCGTATTATATGGGTCGCTTGAAGGTATAACCACAATGATGAGTGGAAGCCTTTCAAGATGATTTCAGGCTAGATACCTTGCCCTTGCGCGTGGATCGTATTGTCGACTGTTCCCCCAGGAATTACTGTTGTTATTGGTAGCCTTAGTAGCCTATCTCTTTAGGGTCTTATGCAAGGTGACTGTGGAGGGGAAAGTCTTCACGGTACCTGGAGTCAACGTTGGCCATACTCACTCAAGCTCCTTGGAGGGTATACCCACGTTTATGTGTGGGAGATTGCACCAAGGCATAAGTCCATTAAGTAGGTCGTCAACGTAACTTTTTCACTCGCTCTATCTTATCCCTTTCTTACTTTGTCCTAGCGACGTTGGATTTCATCACCAACTAGTGCGTTCACTGTGAGAAGGTTTTGTTTTCTTTCTTTCTTACTAGATTTTTAGCATGCGATGTTTGTTTTCCATAATAGACTCTAGGCTAGATTTGTGTTAAATGGCGTCAGTTCTCGGAACGACCAATGAATGAACCCCTTTTCTAGGGGAACCTTTTGTTTTTCCTTTTTACAAAAACATTGGTCCTCCTCACATATCTATTTTGAGCCTTCCAGGTCTCACAATTGGATTACCAGTATGGTTATTTTCCACTCAGGTAATCCCAGATGCAGTTAGTGCTTCATTTGTAAACACTTCCCCCCAAGAGCATCAACCTCATGTTTATCCTTCACCTTCTTCACCAGTAAGATCTTCTTCACCTTCTTCACTTGCAAGGTATTCTTCCATTTCATCTTCTTCGCCGAGTGAAAGCTCTCAAGCTAGTAACTTGGTGGATAAGAAGAAGAAGAAAAGGAAGAATAAGAAGAAGAAAAATAAACAAGGGTCCCAACTTCCAACCACTGCCAGACATGTTGGAAAAAAACCAGTTACTGTTAATCGTGCTAGGAGTGTTGATGATGCCAAGATCACCCAAACAACTCGTAAGCCCAAGTACCCTTGCAGGCTTTGTAAGGGTATCCATCTTCTTAAGGATTTCCCTGGTCTATCCAAGGTTATAGAAGAATGATCTACACACCCTCAGAAACCCATGTCGTCAACCTCTGAACAACATGATGACGACCTCCCGTCAACTAGTCATGATACTGTTGGGAAGAAGAAAAGTAGAGTCAATTTCCCATGTATGTTATGCAAAGGGAGTCATCTAACTCACCTTTGCCCTTGTATGGACGAAGCCTCGAAATTACTGGAAGACATGACTATTTCAAAACCTCAACTTCCAGCTACTTATCACAAGCTTACTCTCGACCCACCTGTAGTTGATGGAATGATCAATCTGGTCCCTTCATCAGTCAGTCTGGTTGATCATGTGGTCAATCTAATCATGTATTTGTTGAACTAGTTGTCAAAGTGGTCGATCTAATCCAATCTTCGATCGATCCCACTCTCTCGTTAGAGAGTGCAACCCAAGTGGTCGATCCGTTTCCACCCGTCGACCCCATTATTCCCTTGGAGAATGCAACCCAAGTGGTTGTTCTGATCTCATCATAGATCGATCCTACTCTCTCGCTAGAGAGTAAATTTGATACTGCCCACATTTTTCTCGTTGATACATAATCTACCGTGTTGGGGGGTATTCCTCCTTCTCCCATGGAACCCCCTCCAAGTAATGAGGCCATCCTTTTTAATTGGGGTGTGCTAACTAGACCTCATCTTACCTCTCACATTCCTTTCAATATTACAGTACAATTTTGTGGTCAAGACGTTCCTCAAAGGCTGATAGATGAAGTTTCGTCTGTTAGTATTTTGTCCTCTCTTTCTTGGCAAGCTTTGGGTTATCCTCAACTTGAACTGGTTACGCAGAATCTGTTATCTTTTAACAAAAGAAACAATCACCCTTTAGGAGTCCTTCCTCAGTTTCCTGTAACTTTGGGAGGGAAAACTATTGTTATTGATGTCATGGTAGTCCAAGACCCCTTGGATTTCGATTTACTCCTTGGGAGAGATTATGTCTATGCCATGAAAGCTATCATGTCCACTCTTTTTCGTGTGATATCTTTCCCGCACGATGGAAGAATGGTGACTATTGATCAACTTTAGTTCATTGGCCCTGACTTGACCATCAACTCAATGACCTCTCTAAACGGTTCTTATACGCAGATGGTATTGCCCCTGCCATAGGTCAATTATGTGGCGTTGTCTCCCATGCCTTCAGCTGGCGATGAAGATGAGAGTCTGAATGTAAGCTCAGTCTCTTATGACTTAGATCCAGTAGTTGACATGGTGATCTCTTCTATAGGGTATTTAGAGCTTGATCTCCTTACCCCTGTCGTGACCCTCGACATGGTGTCCTTCCAGAGTGTGTTTTTTCCATCAAGTGAATATCTCTTGGAGGCCATGACCGATTTTTGTCCCTTGACATGGTGTCTTTCCAAATCATCGTCCTCTTGGAAGCCATGATCAAGAAGAGAGTCGTTGAGCATGGTTTTCTGATTTCAATCTCATTAAAAAATGAAACCAGATTTGAGCATGGTTTTTTGATTTCAAGCTCATTAAAGAATGAAACCAGATTTGGGCATGGTTTTCTGATTTCAAGATCATTAAAAAATGAAACCATCTTTGAGCATGGTTTTCTGATTTCAAGCTCATTAAAAAATGAAATCATATGTGAGGATAGTTTTGCGTCTCTGTATCAACCTCGTTAAAAAATGAAACAAAGCTTGTGAGCATAGTTCCGATTTCTGTGTCAAGCTCATTAAAAAAATGAAACAGAGGCCTGGGCATTGAACCTAGATTCTCGAGCATAGTTCATATTCCTCTGTCAAGCTCGTTAAAAAATGAAATAGTTTTCCCCCTCTTCAGTTGAGTCAAGTACTTCTTTATGTATAGTATTTGAAGCTTCTTTTCATCTTCCTGTGCTATTGGACGAAACAAAGCTTGGGGGGAAATGCTTTCAGCCTTTGGACTTCATTCTGAAGTCATGCCACTAGTTTCTTAAGCTGGGGGATAAATACCAACCATCCCTGTGTTATGCGTTGGGAAGTCCAAGCATAGTTTTCTATGGTTCAAGCTTGTGTAAAAATGAAACCACCTACCTCAAGCATAGTTTCCTCTCGTTCAAGCTTGTATAAAAATGAAACCAGGTTCAAGCATAGTTTTTGGCTAGTTTTAAGCTTGTGTAAAAATAAAATCTATCCCAAGAATAATTTTGTTTTGTTTTAATCTTGCGTAAAAATGAAAACAATCCCGAGCTCAGTATTTGTTTGTTCTCATGCTCGTAAATCAATGAGAATGCAACCAAGTAGAATTTTATCATTTTTTTGGACTCGTAAAGGTTATACAAAAAATGAACTTATGGAGTATCCTTTAAGCTCTTTTCACGCTCCGTAAAAACAAAAAGACTACCGAGCGACCTTGTTCTTTTCACGCTCGTAAAAGTATTTGAAGAAAATGTTTGATGGGCGGTAGATTATCACTTTTTCGGTCTCATCAAACTAATTTATGAAAAAGGAAATGAGAGAGTTCTCTTTAAGTGTTTTTCAGACACTCTAAATATGAAAAACCCCTAAGTTTTCTCTCTTTGGACTCGTTAAACAAACATCGAAAGACCTATATGGAACCAAACCACTCCTTCTTAGGGTTCGTTAAACATACTACGAGTGACTCGTCCGGAGGATGAGCTTACATCAACAAGCATATGTTATCCTCCTCAAGATTGCATAAAAATAAAGAGGTACTCGCCAGAAATGGTGGGGGAAAATTTGGGAAAGGAATGTGTCTCTATATCTGTGTTAGTGGCAGTAATAATTGCTCTTGAACATGACACCCCCTTCATCATTGAATCCGGTTTGGGAAATCCATTTGTCTCTTGTTTGACCTTTCACGAGTTCATATCTTGGGTCGTCTTTGAGTCAATGCCGCCAAGACCATTGTCGTGTCATTCATATGTTCAAGAGAAGTCCAACCTTGCACAAGCCTTCTATTGAGTTGACCATATGCAGTTATCAATTCCTACCATGTCAGCCTTCCCCGTGTCAGTCTCAAATCATCTTCATACTTTGATCTACCGTAAATTTGTTACTTATTTCGTGTCATTGATGGGGGATACATCAAGGCCCTCCTGTGACGAGCCTTTTCCTATCAAATTCAACTCATTATATAAGAATAAGACTTAGAAATCAATTAGTACCTTCTACATGCCTCAATGGCAGGTTTGTTCTCTTTTGACAGTGGGTTCACATCATTGACCCCTGATTGCAAGATTCTATCGAGTGCTCGACTTCAACTCATTTATTCGCATTCGTTGGATTGTACTAAGGTACCTTGGGAGTCATTGACATCAATGATTATTTCCCTCCCGCTTGTTAATGATTTTCATCAATGGCCGATAATCAAGTGGTTTCTACCATGTTCAACTTCAACACCTGTAATCGCATGGTCAGATTCGTACTTACGGACGATGGGATTGAAGACCCTGGATCTCATTGTTTCGATCCAGGTTGTGATGGAGTATTTATGATTTGTATTGACACATAGATCCACATTATATGTCTCGTGGCTATGTCCGAATCTGAGTTTTCTACAAGCATATATCCACAATGTATTCTTGGTGGCTATGTAGAATCTTGATGACATGGATCCACAGTGTAGATTAGTGGCCATGACTGAAATTTATGATTTAAATCACTTGTTGTCTGAGCATGGGAATGCCTACCTCATAAATGGTATAATATTGCGTAGATTCTTGGTTGTTTGCAGGTTTTTGATTGGTGTTCTCCTTGTTTCTGACACACACACATATTCTACAAAGTATTTCAGCTGTCACGAGTTCCAGCCTCATGCTTTGGGGGGCATTCCGTTACACATTATTTTAGTCACCTTGGTGATGTTTCTATGACATGTGTTCAGGCTTCCAAAAGAACCTTTCTTCATGAGAAAAGTGACTAGCTCCCTCTTCTACAAAGCTTTTTTTTAGAAGGCTGCCGTAGGCCAGCCATAAAGTATAGTGCGAAAATACCTGATTTCCGCAGCCTGTCATGAAACTAGCTTGTGACGTTTTCGCAGGCTGCACTATAGCCAGGGTGCGGCGGCATTGGAAGATTGAGAAAAGGTCAAAGTTCACGAAAGTTATAGAAGAGATCTTCTATAATATGAGGTGGCATCTGTATGGTTGGGATCCTACTTGCTTCTCTGATTTGGTGGGATCATCCTAATCTCTTTAACCATCTCTCTTTCTCCTATATAATGATGGATTTCTCATGGAAAAGGTTAAGCAAGTAATAAATAAATAAAACAAAGAATTAATGAATAAATAGGTTGAGAATTGTGTGAGGGATTCTATTTCAATTGATGCTTGAGGCCTTCATCTATCCATCAAGTTATTGTGGATACTCTTCATGCAAGTTTCAAGCAAGTGTGTGTGTTGGAGCGAAGTGCCACCGAAAGGAAACCTTGCAAAATCAAGGTTGTTTGGTTGTATCTTCCACTTTTACTTAATATGATACAGTGGCATGTTTCTTTCCCATAAAATCATTCTCATTTTATTACATGAATCCTTGATCACATGTATAATCTTTCATTCAATATACTATTATTGCTTTCACTTTGGTTGGTTTGTGTCATTGCAGATCTGATATCACAAGAGCACCGGAGCGGAGTGAGGACACAAAAGATATAAGGAAGTGATATTCAAAGGTATGTCACTCATCTCTTGTTTGTTAGTAAATTCAATGATTAGAGCCTAGGGAAATTTCCCTGTTCTGTCTTGTTTTGTTCGATCTAGGTGGATCTAGGGAGATCAATTTATGTCCGTATTCACCGATTTATCCAATAACATGGTTGCCTCGACAAATCGGGAAGGGAAACTCCGCCTTCTTTTTTGGCTTGGTTTCAACAATTGTTTGAGGGTTTTCACTCTCTTACTAGGTAGAATATTTTTTGGAATTACTGTTATTTTTCTTCTTACCTCTAGGTTACCGAGACAAAGTAGATTGAAGCGTATTCACCTCGGAGGAATGTACAGGATAGGGAGAAGATTCAATATTGGTAATAGTCTACATGTTAGGGACCTAACCTCCCTAACCCCTCACGTAGGTAGAATAATATAA
>JZKD02S2434211.1:266888-292853 GCA_000966675.3 Picea glauca
TATATATATAGGAGTAGAGGGTATGAGAAATGTTGTCTTGGAGATTATTGTAATAGAGCTCTTCTCTGCTGGAGGTTTCCCCCTCAAAGAGGCAAGTGAACATTTCTATCATTAATCAAGGTGCTCTTTCTTGTGTTATTATGGTATTATTATGGTATTGTTTTGGTTATATCATTGTTGTTTTTCCATTTATAGCTAAAATATTTATGTTCTACATACTATTTTATATTTGGAATAATACAAGTGGAATCATAGCACTTTCCTCGACATAAAATTGTGGGTTAATTTTTTTCAAGATAGAGACATATTCCGACATCTTAAAGCTACAAAGATATGTCATTCATATCTTAAATCCGTGGTTGGGGAAGCATACACGTAGGAACTACAAGTGGTTTTTAAGAACACATCTGTTGGCCACCCTTGTAACCCATGTTGGTACCCCTTCGAATGGTAGTGCATCAGACAACACATGTATACGGATTAGCCTAGATATCCTGAAACCCTCCATAGATAAACCGATTGGTCACCTGACTGCTATAGTGCCACCGAGAATAACACTCGGGAAGATAATCTCTAGTACCTGGGTAGTCAGGTAGTATGGCTAAGGGAACGGTCTATCCTCCTTAGTTGGTGCCCTGAGATATTGGGACGAGTACTACCGTTGGACCCCACATGTATATCAGAGAGATATAGCACAGGGTAAACCCTTTTTTGTAGAAACCCTAAATACTCTACCTCTTGGGATGGAAACAAAAAAAGAACATGATGGGTGTTCTATATGCACTAAAAACATAGTAAAAACCGTTAATTAAATTTTCAACCCGGGGTAAGTAAACTTAGAGTTGTAGAAAAATATATGCCAAAGGTAGAAGGTTGGTAGTAGTATAGTCTAACTAATGAAGAGGCTATCTAAGGGCTAATCTATTCAAGCAAAGCTATCTAATGAGAAAAACCTAATAAGCAAATTGAAACTATGCAATCTAAATACTTTTGGGCCAAGGATCGATGGATAGTTCTTAGGAAAGAAAATGAAAACTCTATGTAAAGAAAACTAGTTTAACGATAAGCAAAAACAAACTACTAAGCATAATAAGCAAATGACAAAAGCAAATTTATTTAACTTGCCAACCCACATTCAATGAGAAACTACCTTATGAAAGCAAATAAATAAGAAAGTAAGCAAAATCACCTATCTAACCTATTAAAGCAAATAGACAAGTAAACAAAGACACCTAACTCACCTACTAAAGCAAAAGACCAGTAAAAAAAGACAACTAACTACTGCAAGTAAAACTTCGCATTGAGCAACTATCTAGCCTAAGAGGCAAGTGAACTAAATGCTCAATGAAAAACTATCTCTAATGCACGAAAGGAAATCTATTTTATTGATGCTCAATGAAAAACTATTTCTAATGCATGAAAGGAAATCTATTTAATTGAAAGCAAGAAGGACTAACAACTAAGTCTTATTCTATGTTAAGAGAACTACTATCTAATCTATCAAAGCAAAGTCTATCTATCCTACATCAACAATAAGACTATCTTCTAAACTATGAAAGAAAGAAAGCTATCTTCTGATCCACAAAAGCAAGACACTATCTTTAATCTATGAAAACAATAAACTGTTTTCTAATATATGAAATTCAAATGCATTCTATACTAATATAAACAAACTTATACTATACTAAATTAAATCATTAACTACAACTTGAAATTGCAACCTAAATCTAAGCAAGAAATTGCATAACATAAACTAAACTATCTCTATCTTAACAATTCAAAATGTAAGAAAGCAAATGCTTAAAAATAGAAATTAAAACATGGTTCTAGCATATGGCAAGTAAACTAATGAATAAACTAATTAACAACTAGTCTAATTAACAATTGAATAAGCAATAAAAACTGAAACTAACCCTATCCATCCACTGAAGCCTTGGTTAAAGAAAGCATGAAATAAAAATCTGTTCTACTCTGTTTTAACTTCTATTTTAAATTTGATTTTAAAAGCATAAATAAAATTCAATCTAACATTTAATTGCACATAGGGTTAGTGTATGAGTTTGCAAACTCGTTCCTAATTATAAAATCAATGCATATTAACAAAAACCTTTATACTAACCTGCAAAAGAACCAAATCATTAAGCTACACCAATCAATTATATAACAGAAGAAAGATAGCAATACATGTATAGGAAATGAAAAAGAAAGATGTCTAAGCTATGAAATGTACAAACAACACATGGAAGAGTTACCAGACTGTTGGTGGGCCCCCCAGCAAGTCATGGTCACTCCCTAAAAGTACACCACGAGCTCAGCAAAAGGAATTCACCATTAAAATGCAAAAACATAGTTTTATACAATTCTAGCAATTGAAAAATGCAAAAACAGACCCAAAATCGTTTTTGGATCTAACACACAACTTCTTCTACTGCTTAACAATTATCTGACCACCACGCTGGTATTTATAATGTTTATAGACCAAGTGCTCGACCATAGGAGGTTTGAACCACTTCTAAAATTGGAAAATTTCATTAACGGTGCCCTAACTGTCGAAACAGAGCGAGCCAATAATCACCCACCACAACAACCCAAAATCGAGTTGTCAAGAGTTCAGTTGTTGGAGGGGATAAGCACGAACAAAATCCATGTTTCTGATTTTCCCGTCACTGGCCGCCAATTCCATAACCGCCAAGTCACCCTACATTTTTGTGCAGGAAGAGGTGCTGGATGGAGTGAAGGATCGAGTGCTGGAAGGAGTGCCAGATCAAGTGTCGGAACTAGAAATGTAGTGCGGTTTTGCCCCGTAACACCAAAAAAATGTGAATTAGCTCTTGAAAATCATAGAACATGATGAATTATACTTGATACAATCATTAAACATGAATTATACGTACCGAGTGTTGATCATACCGTTTTATCATGAAATTCTTCAAAAAGCTTCTTCAAAAGATGAAAAACACATATATACATTCGGAAAAAGTGTATAGTAACTGTCATAAAATTGATCATATCTCGGGCCCAACAGAACATACAATCTCTCTTGTCGCACAACTGTGCCTTCTGCATTCTGGTTGCGAAATTACTACATAGTTCCTCCTGTTAAGCATTTGGGAATTTTGTCACTATAGTATTATTTAGGGTGGACTATAAATATGAAGGAGTTAAAAAAAAGAGCATAGTGGTCCCACCGACACACTTATTTGGGACCTATCCCACTAGGTTCCTCTCTTCACCCCGATTCCAGTGATACCTATCATTTTTTAACACAATTTTTTTTGTGGACCCAACCTTTCTTCAACACCCTTATTTAGCCCCTATCCCATTGTATCCCCCTTTTCTCCCTGATTGTAGTGGTACCTATCATTTGACACCCTTATTCTCAGTGGTCCCACCCACCCCTCCAGACCCCTTGTGTTTCCTCTATACCATTTGTCTACCCATTTTTCCAAATGGCCAACACCCAAACCCAAGAACTCAATACATTGGTTGCTGACAACCATCATAATAAGGAATACATCAAGAATATCAATGCCAACCTTATCTCAATCAATTCATCTATTCAAACCCTCCAGGACCAATGTGCCCACATCAAAGACCTAAAATACCTCAAAGCCACCCTTGAACACTTCATGGGCTGTTCCTAGAACCCTTCCTCTTCTGAACAACCATATTATCAGGATGACCATGACTATTCCCATTACCAAGATCCTCATACTACCCAATTTTCTCGAGACCTCCACCCTCCCATAATTGAGGTGAACAAATTTAATGGATCGGATCCCACAGGTTGGGTCACCCAAATGGAACATTATTTCTCTTTGCATGGAATTACTAATGATTTAGCCAAGATTCATTATGGTGTCCTACATCTAGATCCAGAATGATGGAAATAGTGGAAATGGAGAAAAAAGGCCCGCCAAGGGTATGTTTCTTGGACATAGGTTGTGGTAGAACTTTATGACCGCTTTGACTTTGACACCCACCATTTAGGCTGTTTGACCAAGTTGAAGCAGTCTGGGACAGTGGAAGACTTTCTTTATGCATTTGAGCACTTGGCTTTCAGAACATAGAGAATTTCAGATCCTTTCTTTAGGTAATGCTTTATCAGTGGCCTCAAAGATGAAATTCCTGCCCATGTTCTCATGGCACGCCCCCAAACTTGGTTGGAAGCTACTCAACGAGTCAAGGAAGAATAATAGATTCTATCCTCCCAGATCCGCAAACCCTCCTTTCCTCCTTGCCCTAAACCCACCAATTATGCCCCTCCTATAACTCCCCTCAAGATCCAGAAATTAGCTAGGGATGAAATGGATGAATGTCAACTCAAGGATCTTTGTTATAATTGTGATGAATAATACTTTCTAGGGAAAAAGTGTAAGGAACATAAGCTTTTTATGGTCGTGACTGAGGATATTTGTGAATAAGAGGTTGTTGTTCCAACTATGGAGGAACTAACTCTGCCATATGATCTGACCCCACCCTCTAATCCACTAGAAGTTGAACCAATGATTTCACTTAATGCCCTCACTGGCTTCTATGCTCCCCAAACTCTCAAATTAATTGGTTACATTAAAAATAGGAAAGTCATCATCCTTGTGGACAGTGGTAGCACCCATAATTTTATTCATCACCACATTTTCCAAGAAGTCAATTATTACATCTGTTCCATCAATAATTTTCAAATCATTATTGCCAATGGCGGTTCCATGAAATGTGGGGGATGATGTGAAAATGTGTGACTTCAAATTGGTTAGTATCACCTGAAATCCCATATGTTTTCTATAGAAATGGGTGGTTGTGACATTGTTCTTGGTGCCAAATGGTTACACACTCTAGGCTCCATTCTCATGGATTTTAAGGAATTAAACATGCAATTACAATAGGAGGGAAAATAGTATAAGTTCTAAGGCATAACAATAGGCTCCCCTAAGATCATTAGTTCCCATCGCATGGAAAATCTTCTAAAAAAAGGTCATTCGGGCATTATATCCCAACTCCACTCCATTCATGCTGTTGAGACACCTTATGTGCATCCCAACCTCCAATATATCCTCTCCTGCCACCAAGTTGTGTTTACCACTCCCAAATAACTTCCCCCTTTCTATGGATTCCATGATCATTTCATCGCTCTCATACCGGGAAGTCTTCCTCCCAATGTTCATCGTTATTGTCATCCATTTTCCCAGAAGAATGAAATTGAGAAAATTGTTCATGAATTTCTAGAAGCGAGTGTTATTCGTTCCATTACCAGCCCCTATTCTTACCATGTGGTCAGGGTACTCAAGAAAGAAGGTACTTGGCGCATGTGTCCTAATTTCCATGTTCTCAACAAACTCAAAATCAAAGACAAATTCCCAATTCTTTTCATTGATGACCTCTTGGATGACTTGAGTGGTGCTCAATACTTCACCAAACTGGATCTACATTCTGGCTACCACCAGATCTGCATGAAAGTAGAAGACATTCCCAAGACTGCATTTTGAACTCATGAGGGTCACCATGGATTCTTGGTAATTCCCTTTGGCTTTTGTATTTCTCCCTCCACTTTCCAAAGTCTTATGAATCATGTCTTCCATCCTTTTCTCCATCACTTTGTCTTAGTTTTATTTAATGATATTCTCATCTATAGTAAAACTTGGCCATCCCATCTCTCCCATGTGAATCAAGTTCTCCATCTACTCTCTAAGGACCAAATTTTCCTCAAAAAATCTAAATGTTCCTTTGGTGCCTCAGAAGTGGAATACCTGGGTCATATTGTCGGTAAGGATGGTTTCTGAGTGGATCCTAAGAAAATTGAATCTATGTAGGATTGGCCTTGCCCTAAAACTCTTAAGAGTTTGCGTGGTTTTCTGGGTTTAACGAGCTATTATAGGAATTTTTTTTCGAAATTATGGAAAAATTGCATATCCTCTCACTTATCTCCTTAAAAAGAATTCTTTCACTTGGACTTTAGCTACGGATCATGCCTTCCACACCTTGAAAGATGCTATGTGCTTGATCCCTTTCTATGACTTCCAGACTTCACAAATACATTTGTATTGGAATGTGATGCTTTTAGGAAAGGAATTGGGGTTGTCCTCATGCAAGATGGCAGGCCTTTGGACTTCACTAGAAAACAACTTTCAGAGTGACATTTGGGCCAATCCATTTATGAAAAGGAAATGTTATCTATTCTGCATGCAGTGGATCTTTGGCATCCTTATTTATTGGTTCAATGCTTCCAAATAAAAAATGATCATCAGAGTCTCAAGTATTTTCTAGAACAACGAATTTCATCGTTGAAGCAAAAAAAATGAGTGACCAAGCTATTTGGCTATGATTATGAGATCATTTACAATAAGGGAAAGGAAAATGTAGTGGCCGATGCTCTTTCCCAGAAATATGAAGAAGACAGGTCCCTTTTCCCCCTCTCCTTCATTGTACTATATTGGCTCCAAGCTGTTCATCAAGAATGGTTCCAAGACCCCAAAATTTCTAGCATGATCCACCAATTGCAACACAATTCTTGAGTTTCTCCATGGGTACTCTTGGCACAATGAAGAGCTTCTCTACAAAGGCCATTTTTATTTATGCAAGCAATCAAAACTTAAATCTACATTTCTTTCTAAACTTCATGCCTCACCCACAACTGGGCATTCAGGGTTTACCAAAACCTATGAATGGGTGGAACGCTATTTTTTCTGGGATGGTATGAAATAGGAAGTTTGCACCTTTGTGGATGAATGTGAGGTCTATCAACACAACAAGGGAGAAACTATCAAAGCTTTGGGAACACTCCAAAAAATTTCAATTCCCCTGGCTCTTTGGCGAGATATTTCTATGGATTTAACTGTGGTCTTACCTAAATCTGGCAATAAGTCAGTCATCATGGTGGTCGTAGATCATCTATCCAAATATGCTCATTTTTGTGCTCTTCAACACCCATTCATCGCCTCCATAGTGGCTCAAATATTCATGGATAATATCTTCAAGCTTCATGGCATGCCTGATTCTATTATCTCTGACAGAGATCCCACTTTCACCATAATTTTTTAGCAATAATTGTTCAAGCTACAGGGCACCTAATTGCATCTCAACACCGCCTATCACCCCCAGATGGACGGCCAGGCTGAAGTTGTCAAAAAGTGTTTGGAAACATATTTGAGGTGTTTTTCATTTGAGAGGCAAAATTAGTGGGCTCAATGGTTACCCCTAGCTGAATGGGTACAACACGTCTTACCATACAAATACTCACATGACTCCTTTTGAAGCAGTATATGGCCAAAATCCTGCATCAGTTCTGTCATATATGCCAAGGGTCTCGAAGGTTCAAGAGGTTGAAAAAAATATTACAGTCCGAGAGGCTATTCTTCATGTCCTCAAAGAAAATTTGGTCATGTCTTAGAATCACATGTAGAAACAAGAAGATCAAGTTCGTTTCGAATGACAATTTGTGGAAGGGGACGAGGTGTTTCTTAGACTACAACCTTATAAGAAGACTTCACTCAAATATGAACACCTTTAGAAACTTGATCCCAAATTTTATGGTCCTTATATAGTGCTCAAGCGTGTGGGATTGGTGGCTTATCAGTTATCTCTACCCTGTCAGTCGAAGCTCCATCATGTTTTTCATGTTTCCTACTTAAATAAGGTGATTGGAACTAAGTGCCAAACTCAAACTAGTCTCCCTGAGTTGGATGAAGAAGGTTCCATCTGGTTGCAGCCACAAGCCGTCTTGTCCTAGCGAGAGCATCATCTTCGTTAATGCACCATCAAAGAAGTGTTAGTCCAATGGAAAGATACAACTTCAGAAGATGCCACCTGGGAGTCGACCACCATTCTACAACAATTTCCTCATCTTAAGCCTTGAGGACAAGGTTGTTCTTCAAGGGGGAGGGAATGTTAGGGAACTAACCTCCCTAACGCCTCACATAGGTAGAATACTATAATTCCATGTAATAAAGGCCAATATTAATAAAGGATAGCAATAAAGAAGAATAAGTCAAATGGAAGAAGACCTAATAGAAGCTTCCTCTTCTAGAAGGATCTTCCTCTAGATTGTTCTTTTGGATAGATAGATTTAATATAAATAGGAGTAGAGGGTATGCAAAATGTTGTCTTGGAGATTATTTTAATAGAGCTCTGTTCTGCTGGAGGTTTCCCCCTCAAAGAGGCAAGTGAACATTGCTAACATTAATCAATGTGCTCTTTTTGGTTTTATTCTGGTATTGCTATGGTTATATCATTGTTTTTTTTCTATTTCTAGATAAAATATTTATGTTTTGCATACTATTTTATATCTGGAACGCTACACTATGATGAGATTGTGGTGGAGGATGGATGGCCTTGTTTCCTAGTCGATTGGGTTGCAGACTGTGTTTTTACAAGACCTACCATGCCATCGACATGAGATTCCGGGGATGGTCTTAAATGATCGTTAGATGAATGGGGAGCATTAGGTATTAGATCATAAAGTGTGCCAGACTGGGAATACACCAAGTCCAAATATCAAGCACGAATGATCTCCTACTATTTGGTGACATCACCTCCCATGGAAACATCTCTAGTAATGGGTGGTAAGAGTGACTTAGCGAACCAATCTTCCATGAGTTGGTCTAGAATTGCATATTTAATCAATTGTCGTCGCTGTCTCCATTCATGGATGTGATCATATATATGGGTGGAGGTGGATTTCCTAAATGAGGTTAGAATCTCAATACCGATTTCATACTAGATTGGAAGTTGGAAATGGGTCAGAAATTCCATACCAAGGGAGTTAAAGTTGCCAAAATAGCATTGTGACAAATCGATATACATTTTTTTTTCCGAACCTATGAGATTTCTTTGGAAATGTCTTAAGTGAATGGAATCATACATCAAGGAGTTGGAAGAACACCAAAGATGAAATGTCATTACATGATTGTTGAGATCTTCTCTAGGCTTCCCGTCGAACTTCAAGATATCAAAGGATAGTTTGGCGGGAATCGATGGACATAATGGGACATGTTGTATGGGATCATTAGTCAAACATGACAAATCAGGTAGATCTAAAGTAGCCAAAAAGGGAATTTTTTGATTGGATTGTGGATACTGGTAGTATTGATGCAGCATGGGGATACCAGTAGAACCATATATTGGTTGTGATGGAATGGTAAAACTTGATGGTCCTCCCATATATTGTGGTTGGGGGGTTTGGGGAGTAATAAACATGGGGTTCACGGGTTGAATGGGTAAATCTCCCCGCAGAGGGATTCTCTTCATATTAATTTGACCCCATGGAGTGTTTGCAACTCTTGGATATGGTAGTCCAACATAAAGGCCTATAGTAATAGTGGTGGAGGGGCCTACTAGAATGAATTTCCCCCAGGATTGTGGTTGATTTTAAGTAAGGGATTTTCCCCAAACTAGTTGTTTCCCCCATGTTGAAAGTTTCCCCACAACTGAGGGTTCCCCCCCAATGAGAGGTATGGAAGAGCTCCCCATTTGAATAGTTGTGGATGTAGGTTGAGTAGTTTGTGGGACTATCATTGTGTTACCAACTTTTCTGTGAGGAGGAAGGACCAAGCCACTTGTCATAGTACCCAGGGCAACATCATTGTTGTCCACTTGACTAGAGGGATGTAGTACAGGATGACCAAGTAAAGCGCTTGGTGTAAAAACATATGCAAATCTAGTGGTGGGAACATAAATTGGTCCATATGAGAAAGGATTTGCACTCGTAGTTGGTTGAAATGGGGAAATCTAGGCCAACGATGTTCCCCACAAAGGAGAAGCACCAATAATAGTGGTCTGTGCCAAAGCAACAATCGTAGGGTCAACTACATGAGATGCAGACAGAGGGGGTGATACCACCAATCTCTTTGAATAGTCAAGTAGTGTTATATCCATGCCTAAATATTTCCTATTGAATGTACTGGTGTCGAAGAAAAGGTATGAGGAACCTGCCTCCAACATTTTCGAATCTTACTAGGCTAGGGTAAGATAGTTGGGATTATCACCCGAGGTTTATAGCATAAGACAAAATTATCAATTGATTCTTGAGCAATAAGTATAAGGAATCAATGCTGTCTTTTTGTAATTTAACAATGCAAAAGAAGAAAGTAAAAAATGTATATGTAATGTGTTTTTTTTTAAGGAACAAATGGAATTTAGATCTGAAAATAGTATCAGAAAATACACATGTGAGACAAAATAAACAAAGTGATTTTATTGATTTCATTATGAATTACAATCATAACCCTTTTTCAAATCCCTGCGAGGATATGGACCAAGATCAGATTTAGAGGTCTCTGATGGGAACCATACAAAAGGACTTTGACAACAAGAGAGGACTGAGACTAGAAGTCTGGATCAACTTAGCCACATAAATATCATTGACTGACTTTGCAAAATATTCCCTATCAGTAATGAAATCTAATTCATATGCAAATCAAAATACATAGAATATCAAGATCATATGATCAACCTTTCTCAAATAAGTTGTTGAAATATATATCTCAATCCTTGAATCTTGCAATCTTCAATAAGACCTTGCTATCAACAAGAGGGTTAAGACTCAAAGATAACTTAGAATTAATGAAAGTAAATAATCTCACAAGAATAAGAGCATACCTTATATCAAAAAATTCCTCCTTATTCTCTCTCCCTTTGTCCCTTTCTTTGATTCGACTTTTATCTTCCTCAAAATAAGTTGTGTTAGTTTCAAACTACCATTAATTAAGTCATAATTGTCATAATATTAGTTAGGGTCAAATAATAATAATAATAATAAAGGGTAAATTAAATAATAACTAACAAGTTGGAACCCTAATCTCTTTTTAAGTTTGATTCCCTCCTTGTTGCTCCATCTTTTATTTTTTTAAATAATTCATGCCACCTCATAAACACACATAAACAATCATTTGAATATTCCCTTGTGTCTCCCCAAAATTATCCACACACACACACACACATATATAGTCACCACAAAAATAAATAAAATTGGCTGTCCAAAAATGAAGATAATATTACCAAGCTGTCTAAAAATAACATAACAAATTGTTCAACAATAATCAAAATCCATATTTACTATGAGAATAAATCTGTTTCTTCCCATGGTTTGTTTCCTTTTCTTCTCTATTTGTAGAGTTGATCTTCTCATTCCTTGGGTGATTGTGCACATGAGGCTGAACTTCACTAAGAGTTGGAGACTGCTCATTATTCTGCTAGGAATGAGAGGTAACTGACTGTGAGGAGTCACTAGAGGACTTTGCATGAATGCACACGTTTTTACCTTTGCTTGAAAAAGGTTCATGGAAGGTTGTCTTCATTTTTTTACTAGCATGTGAGGACTGAGAAAGAGATGCAATATGATCAATTTGTTGGGCATGCTAGTTATGCAGAGGTGGAGGAGGCAATGGTAATGAAACTGTCGACCAACCATGATGATGTACTGCAGGTTGGCTGAGAATGTATTTCCAACCATCATTAACAAGGACCTCTAGATGGAGTGAGACATGAGGTGGGACATGGATGCCTGAGAGATTTAGATGAGGTTGAAAAGGGGTCTCTGAGGTCTAGGATGTTGCTGTTATACCCATTGACCCACCAGGTTTAAAGAACCCAACTTGAAATAGCTGATTTAACTCTTGAGGATCAACATCAAAGTGAATGAAAAATCTGGGCCTCCTATTTCTCCTTTTCCAGAAATTATTTCCGTCTCTGCCTCTACCAATTCTACCTCTTCTAAAGAAACTCATTTTATAAAAGAAAACTTAGATCAGAATATAGAACAAGAAAGACTAATCAACCATCAATTAACTTTGTCTAAAGATAAACTCAAAACATTGGCTCTAATTATTTAACACACAAGCATGCATGCCATTAATCCATTTATTTGTATACCATAACCATAGTCATTCTTCCAATTATAATCCACATTTTTCATTATCTAGAACGAGTGTATTCAATGAAATTATGGGATGTGATTTGGATTTATAATGAATGAAAAGTGTCATGTATGAGAAGGAATTAAATGATTACTGTTCTAAATAAGACTCATTCTTAACTAATCCATTTAAATAATCACGCCATCTTCATCCTCAATTGTAAATCTTGTTAATAATGTTCACTGTTCTAATTCATAATTTATTTTCCAAATTACAAAGTTTCTATAAAATCATGTTTCTTTTGGAATGGAACATGGAAAAAATAAAATGATTTTGGGAAAAATGAGGGCTGCATAATTTGTGTAAAATAAAATTATGGAGGGAAGTGATAACGATCAATGTTCTTTCCACATGAAAGCATCATACATAAATCACCAACCTTCAAATTAAAACTCTGTTTTTTTTTGTTATTTGTATTATTTGAGAATTAAGTTCACTAAAATATATTAACAACAGTCTGAAGCTCTCCTTATAATTTCCTATGGAGAGAATCATATTCAAACTTTTTAATTTTAACCATTTGAACCCTATTTTTAAAAAATAACGTGACCATAGTAACAGACTGAATCCATTCCAGGGCGCAAGAAGTATTGCCATTTAATGTTGATAAACACATTTTCCATATTTTCAACTACAGAACTTTGTTTTAAAAGAGTAGTTTCCCTTTGAAAGTATTTGCAAAAATAAGACTTGAAGCCAATATGCCAACCAAATACTAGCACAAAATATGAAGTCGACTTCACACACAGTTTTATCACTTCCATCCAACACTTCCAACATGCAATTCTAAATGGTGATAGAATCATGGAGACTGAAGGTAGGGTTATATCTTTGAATTTCTAAAAACATATTCTTGAATTCCAAAGAAGGCCGAGATACGAGTATAAGTCAAAACCCTAGGTTTCAATTTTTTTCAAAGACATAGCACTATAACATAAAAATTTCTGGTGGATTTGGCTAATAAGAGTGCGATGTATATGAGAGACAATATTCGAAACAAACCCATATGATCCAACAACAAAACAAATTGGTATTACAATGAGCCTTTTTTAAAAGTAAATCACATTTCTTCCAGAACGGATACAGAGATAGTGAAAACTAGAAGGATGGCAACTGTTAGGCAGAAATAT
Source organism: Picea glauca (assembly GCA_000966675.3). NCBI lineage: Eukaryota > Viridiplantae > Streptophyta > Pinopsida > Pinales > Pinaceae > Picea > Picea glauca. Next base: position 279,925 of record JZKD02S2434211.1, read on the forward strand.
TGTTGTTTAATTCCGTTGTAGTATTTTTCCAACCATTTAATTTTTCAATCCAAGGTTCGTAGGCTTACGAAGCACACACACTATATATGCAGGACTGAAGTAGAAGTAATCTAATCTAAATTGCTGAAATGAAACTAATCTAGGAAAGCATTGAAAGACTAACTAGGAAAACAAGACATTGCATAAGGCAAAAACAATACAACATATGAAGAGTTGAACGACAAATGACATATGTGAGCTCACACAATATATCAATCTCAAATTATATTACAAGATTCAAATGACAAAGAATGAAAGAATAACAAAGCTAAAAATCAAAGCTAAGAATCCCCTTCTAAGACTTCAAGCTGATCTAAGTCTAATCTTTCATCTCTAACTCCAACTTCCCAAATTATCCATTACATGATGTCTCACCCCAATTATGAATAACATGATTCCCCCCAAATGAAGAGAGAACACTCTCTTATATACATGAGTGTCATAATGACAGATCCACTATTCTCTCAACTTATTCCTTCAAATCCTCCACACATATTTTGGATAAGATATCCTATCTAGATCTCCATGATCTTCTCCTTGAAGTTAGCTTAAATGATTATCTTCAAATCTCTTTCAAATCTTCAAAGTTTGAAGATGTAATTCGAATTTGAGGATAGGTGGTGAACTTTGACTTTGTTGAAATCTTCACATATGCTTGCACACATCATCAAAATCATCCAACCTTGATATATAAGGAAAATTTGTCATTTTTCTAAGATTTAATCATAAATTCACTTATAATACTGAAACAAATACAATGGAAAATAATAAGGAGAAACCCAAGCATCATTATGGAAATGGTATGATTGAAGGTTAATGGGACGATGAAATGTAAGGAATAGTGAAGGAAAAAGAGGATATAAATGTGACATTTTTGAGGCCCAACATGTCCACCAACTCAACTTGTTGCATGTCCTCATTCAACCATGCATGGATCTTCTTAAGAAATTTTGGCATTCAAACGATGGCTTTGATTGATGATGTCCTTTTAACAAGGAATGTTTCCAGGGTATGCGATACAAGAGTAACAACATGTGAAATTTTCTTATGGTTGGTTCTTGTGTGACAACCATGAATACAAAATATGTTGGTTCTCGTGTTAACAACATTCATTTCACTTATTGATTTTCTTGCTGCAATAATTTAGCCATGTACTCACTAGAAATAATAAGCAATCAATGTGCATAAGATAGCATCACTGAGTATAAGAAAACCTTTTCTTTATCTTTATGAATCATGCCAATATGTATATCGATTGAAATGCAACAAAGTGTCGTTGGAAAAGAAATGTTAGTGAATCATAAATGGAATGTTGAGATGGTAAAATGGAATAATGGTAATTAATATGTGGTGAAAGAGTCCCCCCCCCCCCAACTGAATCGGTTGCATGCCCTCATGCAATTTAGTGTAGGTCATGGAAGGAAAGAGAACATGGCGAGGAAATTTTCCAAAACATTCAAGTCAGCATATAAGGAATTGTGTGATTAAAACTTAGAAAAGAACATACCTCCACTTACCCAAAAAGTAGATGTAGTGGTTGTGGCTGCTCGATTAGGAAAACATGACTGGCACTGTAGCTACAACTACTATAACTGTTGGAGCAAAGAATATCTGACTGTGATTGTTAGAATATGGAAAACGTCACTGCTGCATGATCAAGAAAATGGAACTGTTGATGCTGCTGTTGTTGTAACTGAATCATGGGAAGTGAAGGAATATGAACTACTACTACTGAATCATGAGAAATGTGGAAGGCAGAGAATATGAAACTGTGGTACTCTCATAGATCCGAAATCAAACTGTTGCAAATGTTGAGGGGATCATGAAAAAGTGTATAGTCTTCACCTGCTACAAAATCGATGGTACAATTCTCATGATGCAAATGAATGTGTCAATGTCGAGCATGAAGAGAAATCATTGGATTACCGACCATTGATGAATGGCGTTAACCAATGCGAGACAAACTCACCAGTGATGTCAATGAGTGTCAAGGTACTCGAGTACATCTTGCGAAGTGCGAATAGATGTGCTGATGTCGAGCCACTTGCAAGATCTAACGATCAAGGGACATTGATGTATTCCCATGATCGTCAGCGAGAGAACTTGCCATTAAGGCATGCAAGCCTCAAGGTACTAAAAAATGAACTCTATTCTAGATCCCAGATAAGGTTTCGAGGTCGATAGGGCAATACTGTTGAAAGGTGGGCCGTAAGGAATCCCACATCAGTCAACGCGAGTTTATAAAAAGATTGATAGGACTATAGATTGAAAAATATCAGTTGCAACAGGGTTTAGGGTAAAGAAATGTAATTCTTGGAAAGAGGGTTTGTTTTATTTAGAAGGAAAACTGGAAAGGAAAAAAAATGAACAGAAAAAGATAAGGGAAATGATGTATGCAACTCAGAAAAATAGGCGTGCTAAAGCATGAAGGTTAAGGCAATGGAAGATGGCTTCAACATAGGGATGATTAATCGGCTTTGAAGGAGAAATGGGACAGTGTTACAACATGAAATTGGCAAAATGCGGAAATATGGGTATCATAGCATGGTGTATCAGCATGTTCGCTATGTAACAACAAACATCAGGATGCGCAAAAAGCTGATGTGTAACAACAAATATCAGGATGCGCAAAATAAAATAAAATTATGTGTATCAACAACATCAAGATGTGCAAAAAGTTGTTGTGTATCAACAAATTGCTTTTGTGTATCAACAAACTGCTGCTATGTAACAACAAACATCATGATGTGTAACAACTTCTGTTGAGTAACAACTCCTTCAAGATATATAGCAAACATGGTTTTCTGAAAAATGTTGTGATTCTTAAAGATCACTGTGGCATGGAAAGTGAGCGTCATGTTCCTGCAATCAGTCTTTAGTACTAATCCTGCAATTATACAAGAGATAAGTACAAAAATGAGCTAATTGAGATAGAAAATAAATACAATTATACCTGTTGTTCACACTTATTCGCTTCGTCATTGATTGCCACCAAAGTGACTTAAGAAAAACAAATGAATTTATTATTGTTTTCAAGAATGTTTTAAAACTTCCATTTGCAATTTTTATATATTTTTCCAATTTTTATGTTTGTTTGTTGTTATTATGTTTGGTTTAAAAGCAATATATATATATATATATATATCTTTTGTATTTTATTTTTATGTTTGTTTGTTGTTATTATGTTTGGTTTAAAAGCACTATATATATATATCTTTTGTATTTTATTTATTTATTTGTTTTAAGAAAAACAAAATAAACAAAAAAAATTGTGTAGAACAAACAAACAAAGAAATCTATTTTATTTCAATGGTGATCCAAGTGTTCTAGTTAGATCAATGGTAATGCAGATATTCATCCAAAATAAAGCATGCAAAGACAACCGTGGCCCAAATGATTCTCCAGCTAAAAAAATAAAAAAATAAAATGCAGATTATGGAAATCAAAGCCGATCACAACAAATAGTTTTCAGGAATCCAGAACTCAAGTTGGACTTGCGTGAAGGCAATGTAAATGAATGCTATCAAACAATGCATATGCAAGACCACTTACCAAGTTGGTGGCACCAGGACCAGAAGTTGTAATGAAACAACGACCTTTCCTGTAGATCTGGCATACCCCTCTGCTGTGAATACTTCTCCTTGTTCATGGTGATAAAGGACATTTTTTTTTTTTTTATTGTCTTGAATCTAGTAAGTGCCTGGTGAATTTCCATAGATGCACCTCCAGAATGGCAACTACCTTCTTTCATTATCATCGATCGCTGCGTGAAACGTCTATTCACCGAGGACTTTGCACTTCAAGACCAGTAGCTAGGAGCTTGCTACAACACATCCTTCTATTATATTCTACGGTTCCGAGAGGCTCAAATCATTGTACTTGAGGTTCACTGACCACATGTTTCCTTTGATGTATATTTTATATCTGTTCTTACATTGGTCGGGAAGTTTGGAATTTCGAAAGCCTCATTTGGACTCTTTACCCTAGTTCTGAATATACAGGCAACCATTCCAGTGGGGTCTATTGTTACACTTGAGAAGATTCATGCACTGATCGGAAACCTGGGGTTTGCCTCTCCAGAATGCCGTTGGGTCTCTGTCTACCCATTTTACTTCACTACTGGCATTCAAGATGTCCGTGACCAAACCCTCTCATGGCGGGATATGTACTTCTGGCCATCCCTAGAAAGTCCAATCAGGAAAAGGAATATCGAATGTGTCTTCGCTCCCACAGTAACAAAACAGAGGAGGAGGTGTGTTGTGCTCGCTATAATGGACTCTACTAATAAGGGGCATGTCATTGCAATTGAATATCAAGTACAAATCAGGAATCATTCTGGGATACAATTTCAGCAACTAGGAAAAAGCACAGATGGTAAACATATCTCTCGTTTGGAAAGATTTCTGATATGATTCGGTAAACAACCTCTCCTGAACAACCATGAGCTTGAACGATGTGAATTTTCTGGGTGTCTCAATGTTATCCAATGTGAATCCCGCCTTTTCCCAATGCCCCAAGTCGTGCCAAATCCACTTGAAATAAAATGGGCACGACGCCGAAGCCGATGCAGTTCCACGATCACCATCACCATTTTGATTACGATTACTAAACGTGGTAACACGACCATCCTTTCATTTGTAATGATAACTGGGAACCCTTTGCAAATAATTCAATTTCTGCATCTGGTATATCTGAGCATTTACGTTCAGGTCTGGTATTGTTCACCGTGTTTGTACATACTGTATGGCATATGTGAATATTTGAAGATCCAGAGTATGGTTTTAAGAATTTACCGTACGATATTTTTCGAGCGCATAAACTCTCTTATTAGGAGCAAGCTTTTCTGCAATTGTGTCATGGAGACTATTATCTCTCTGCTATTGCATGAGAATATAGCAGATATAACCAATGAAGATATCTGCAACGGATTGGAAATACTCAAAGCTTCCTGGATCAAACACTCGTCCCTCGTCTTACACTGTGAACAGTACATGGACGTTCTCTTGGAAGTCTCTTCATCAAGCACACGTGAAGTTCTAATTTTTGAGAAACTCGTCTACTGTTCGATTGAGCAAGGAATTGCCCATATCAATCACCACACCCACATTAGGAAAATGAACGTTGACATAAATTATTCCATGAGGCATCTTGTCAGGTGCTCTAAATCGGTGCAGACAGGTCACTTGTTCAAGTCATCCAAGCGGCAGAAGTAGACGGTGAGCTAACTTGTTCTTTTGTATCAAAAATAATCTTTACAGTCTCATCAGCAGCTTTACACGCAACAACTGTTGCCTCTATATCGCTAGTATGCCCTACCATGTCACCATTAGGAAGATTCACACAAACCTGATCATAAAAGACACTCAATATGACATCTCTCGTGATGACATCACTTAGAATTTCTACATATGTCTCTAGTTCTGCCTAAAAAAAAAAAATAATAAAAAATCCTGACCGGTTGCCATTCCAGAAAAATCTAACATGACCGAATGTTACAGTTTCATTGCATGCAAATGTCCATATCCCATTGTCTGATGTTCAACGATATCTGGTGGGGAAACAAGATAATGAGATGGAAGCTTTAACTTTCCATCATATTGAAGCATTCCTGCATATCGAATTTTCGATGCTGGACTCGATCAAATGCACTAAAATAATCATATTCAAATGCTTTAGCAACCATAGTTATATGATCTGCTTGGAAATTAACGGTCACCATTGAATCTCCATCAAGAATAGGTCCAACTGCCTCCTCATTTTCATCGAAAGGAGTTGAAATAGGAGTGCGACCGATCACTTCAGGATCCAGACTGATTGTTAATTAATTGGTGCCGATATATTATTGATATCGATCTGTGGATACCAACCATCGCAGAGATTTTGGGTAGTTAAAAACCACCGTAAAGATCTCGTAAATATATTTTCGCAGTTAAAAACCACCGTTGCTACAAAGATCTCGCAACTGAATCATGATTTGGTTCCTATTCTTCGGTCAATCATCCAATTATAATTCCTGATATGAAGCTCAAATTTAAACATGGAAATCGGGGAAGAAAATCATTCTTAATTATCGGAAAAGATAAGAACTATCACATGAATTGAGTATGGATCAAGAGTTGCGTAGAATTACTGCAGGTTTTACATGGGTAGTGCAACTCAATCGAGAGAAAATGAGACACACACATTTTCAGTGTGGAAGGATGCAGACAAAAGATGGCATTGTTGCCATTCAAACCAGGAACTATTGCAACAGGAAACGAATTTTTGCACAGTTAAATGGAATTCAACCGACCACAGTTTAGCATTGTTTTTAGCATGCCGCGACAGTTTAGTGGGGAAAAACTCATGATATATTTTTTTCGTTTGTTTTGTTTTATCCTAACACCACTATTGTTTTATTGTTTGCAGATCACTGTTACAGCAAAAAAAAACTGTTTCAACATATAAAATTTTGCTGTAACAACGATTGTCTTAGCATGTAAAAATTTCATTGTTTCAACATGTAAGTAAAATTTTTGCTGTATCAGCATGTTGTAACAACATGTAAACTTTTCGCTGTATTAGCATGCTGTAACAACTTTTAAAATTTGGTTTTGTTTTATTCGTCTAATTTTTTTTTATTGTGTTTATTTGCAGGTCAAAGGATGGAAGAAAAAAAAAAAACATTCATTCTTGAAATCAATTAGGCATCCTATTTTTTGATCCTCGCAATGGCACGAAGCGCGGAGGAGAGCATACTTATTAAAAAAAATTAGAGCAAAAACGTTGTTTTATTCATTAGCCTACCTACTCTATGCTAATTAGAAAAAATTGGTTACGTGTAGGCAAATTTCTGTTAATGAGAATAAGAGGCTCCAGAAAGCAAGAGAAACCGTAATGAGTTGGCTAATAACCCTAGAAGCCTTGTCGGCTCAAGAAGATAATTTATATTAGGTTATTAGCCTCCAAGAGAAGAAGTCAGCTAAAATTAATAATAATATACTGAACAAACACATAACCAGAAGGAGAAGTCGGCCCCAACAAAACTGACAGAACCACTATAAATACAAGGCGCCAGTTCTCATTTGACAACATCTCAGAATTGCAGTTCCTAGTTTGGTGTGCACTGCAACTCCAGTTTGGTGCGCACGTGTGGAGGAGGACTGTAGGTGCAGCTGCAACAACAACTATTTTCAGTGTTGGCTTGGACTATCTATTGGCGAGGGTTTGGACTATCTGATCAGCTTTTTGTGATGCGCTATCCTTGGGGAAATGTGTGCTACCCTTTGTTTGGCTATCTAGCCTAGGGTTTGCTTCCAGAGTAATTCTCAGTCAAGGTTAAGGTGCTCAGAGGGAGGATTCAGCCTATGGTTGGGTGACGAGGGTATCGTCAATGGTAAAATGAGCACACCATCTTCTATATTCTAACAGGTTATGGGCCCACACCTCTTCATTCAGCATAAAATGCTGGAAGGAAACATAGCCGCTAGATATTGAGCTCGTTGAGGAACTGCCGCTAGGGTTACTAGCAGAAGCAGCTTCCAAGACACTGCAGCTAGGGTTACTAGTAGAAACAGTTGCAAAAAACCTAAAATTCTTGTCGAGGCACATTAAGTGACGAGATTGACCTAATCTCTGGATAGATTAATGCGCCCTAGCCCAGGGCATCTCCTGGTACTCTCAGAAGGCCAAGACGTGAAGTTTGGATTTCTGGTCAAATCTAGGGTTTGACCAAGTCAAGCAAGCCATGACGAACTCTATGAAGTCTGAGAACAAGATAGATGGAGCCTCTAACTTCAGAGAATGGAAGACAAGGATTGACCTCATCCTTGCTAAGAATAAAGTGCTAGATATTGTGAAAGGAAAGATTGTGAAGCCAGAGTTTAAAGAAGGAGAAGAGAAGGAACCACAAAACGTTGCAGCTATGGAGAAGTTCAAATATGTTGACATCAATGCCATGAGTATCATAGTGGATTCCATAAAAGACCACTTGATACCCTACATCTCCCATCTTGAAGCATCGAAGAAGATGTACGATGCCCTAACAAATCTCTTCTTAGTCAGAAACATTGGACAAGTTATGAGTATGAAGAATGAGTTCCGTGACCTGAAGATGAATGATGATGACACCATAACATCATACTTTGTAAGGATCTCCCAGTTAAGAGATCAACTACAAGCTATTGAAGAGATCACTTCTAAAAAGGAATTGGTGAACATAGTACTCAATGGTCTTCCCAAGACATGGGATGCATTTTCCGCAAGCATGAACACAAGGAAGGAGTACCCAACATTTGAAGAACTTTGGACTTGTTGTGCTTAAGAATAATTAATGATCAATGCAAAAGAGAAACCCCAAAAGAAGTACAATGATTAAGCCTTCACAACAAGATTCAAGAACTTCAGGGACAAAAGAAAGTTCGATTCAAGAAGGAACCCAAAACAAAGAAAATATATTTCAGAAATACAGTGCTTCAATTGTCAAAAGTACAATCACTACAAGAATTAGTGTCCCGAGATAAATAAAAGGAAGGAGAAACATGAAGCATCGATTTTCGAAGAAAAGGAACCTACAAAGAAGACTAAGTAGGATGGAAGAGGCTTCTTCTACTAAAAGGTAACAACACTCTTCTTATTTCTTGTACATATCTTGCTTGCATCATCTTTGTACATATCTTGTAGATCTATCTCTTGGAAAATAATGTGTTCCAAAAGGAACTATACCTATGGAAGAACAAACAAGATGAAAAGAGATATCATCAGATAATACACATGAAAAGATGAGATACAAATCATGTGGAAGCTATTAAGCCAAATCAATCATGAAGAAACTTGGTAGAAGCAAACATAGAAAGAAGTCAAACAATCAAGAAGAAATTAGAAAAATACTTATGACGTTTTGTTGAAGACAACAAGACAGAAGCGTGGAATCTGTCAGACAGAAGAGACAATTATATATTGTAGAAGACAATAAGGATGCATATGGAAGTATGGACTCTATTAGACGGAGGGAGCCGATTATATGCACTCTTACATAAAGTAAGGGTTAGGAGGGAGCTAATCCTATGATCCATTGAAGATGAAATATATATATCCATGGTAGCACATGTTCAGTTCAACCATAGAAGAAGACCTCTTCAAAGAAGAGTCTTAAAGTATTCCTGGTTGTCCATCCAGATTCGTGATCCTATGATGAAAGGAAGAAGTGGAATCTCTAGGGCATAGAATCTATAAGAAACTCCATGAATCACAAGACTACCAGCCTGATATGAACTCACTAAAAGAAATCAAACAGAAGAACTGAAAGTCATGATGGAGAACAATGTATGGAATACTTATGAATGAAAGAATTGCAAGATCTAGAACCAGGGGTTCTCCCAGATGGAGGGAGAAGACTATGATGATTACTTTTTCCAGTAAACCAGACTTATCTCTACATAAGTCATTATATCATTCGCAACATCCATGAGTCAGAATTCTACATCAGATAAATGCAAAGAATGTTCTCTAGAGAAATTGAATAAAGAGTGTATGAGGAGAAATCTCAAGACTTTGAGGCATACCAGAAAGAGACTCCTGTATGCAGATAAGAAGAAGACAACTTGGTGAAGAACCTCCAGTGCACAACAAAAGCGTGGTGAAGATTTCCTATAACATCAAGATGACTACTCAGAATATCAGATCTCATGATGAAAAAATAAGTACCACATGGATATGTTCCAGTTCTCCAACTATGATATACTCTATTGTTTAGATCTACATGAAGCCTTCATAGTATTCCAGACTAAAGTACATTTGAAATCAATCATTACATTATCCATGATGAAGTCCAGAAAGGAGAGGTAAAGATTGAGTATATTCCCATTGATGAGTAGACAATAGATATCCTGACAAAACCTCTATCCAGAATCAAGTTTGTATATTTTCGAGAGAAGACGGGGATCGTGGAAATAACTCCCTTAGCTGAAAGAAGAATATTCTCCAAGCTAAGAGAAGGTACGGAAAAATATTTTTGAAAGACATTTATTTTTGTGATTTAAATAACACTCTAGTTAGGATGAAGAATTTATCTTTGTAATTGAAAAATAGTCCATATTGGATAGATGCTTTCCTGTTCGGAAAGTGGATTGAGATTTCTGACGAACAGTGACTTCCCATTGTAGTTAACATGGGAGGCAGACTGATTGATGATGTATCATAGACAATGAATTCCCATTGTGGTTAACATGGGGAGTGTTCTATGACATTCATTCTTCTTGGTAGTCACTCTGAGTAGTGGTCAAGTAGAATGGTCCGCCTCGCTGGGCAACCATTCTTTCGAAGTTCACAGTTGTGAGAAGTTTCGAAGAATAGTCTGTTTTGGAGCTTTATGCAGGACAAACATTCCTTAGGGTTATACATTCTCTCCAGGGTTCACTTTGATTAGTGTAGGAGGAATGGCCCAGGGTGGGGAATGGTCCAGACAGTTATTCCTTAGGGTTATACATTCTCTCTAGGGTGCACTTTGATAAGTGTAGGAGGAATGGCCCAGGGTGGGGAATAGTCCAGGCTCAACGATCATGGACAATCATTCCTTAGGGTTTATACATTCTCTCCAGGGTGCACTTTAATTAGTGTAGGAGGAATGGCCCAGAGTGGGGAATGGTCCAAACATTTTTTAGGGTTTATACATTTTGTCCAGGGTGCACTTTGATTAGTGTAGGAAGAATGGCCCAGGGTGAGAAATGGTCCAGGATCAGAAATCAGAGACAATCCTTCTTCCTTGTTTGTGAAGAATAGGGCAGATAGCCCATTGCTGATGAGGGAAAATATTCTTTCATATCTTACAAACGTGAGTGAAATATTGGCCCAGACAAATCAATTTATATCATAACATTGTTTCTGTGCAGGTTGCTATCAGATGTTTTTTATGAAGACAATAGATATAGACTACGATGGTGGATGTGCTCAACTGTTCGTGAGGTAGATATTCTTTCAGAGCTCATAGAAGTGAGTGAAAGATTGGCCCAAATAATTCAGTATATATCATAACATTGTTTCTATGCAGATTGCTATTAGATGTTTGTTATGAAGACTGTATGACAATAGAGGAGGACTACTGTGGTGGATATGTTCCATTGTTCTCAAACATACGTTGCTGACCAAGTACTCGTGTGTTACTTGGTGTGGTAGTGTACCACTTGATTGTAGCTATGTACTACTATGAATAGACATAGTTGTGTTCTATCCTTGTTCTAATTGTCTTGAAGACTATCATCAGTTTATTGGAGATAATGATCATTCAAATGAATGATGAACATATATTTTTCCAGACGGAAAACAGTTCAGAGATTTTACTCCTCTTGTATCACTCTATGGTGAGAGTGACTTATCCAACATCATGTCTAATTACTCAGATGAAGTATGGTTTCAAGAGATGATGCAGCTGATGGTGATGGTGATGCTCATGATCTAGTCATGAAATAGTCTAGATGACTATATTGATGCTACCGAGTAAATGGTATGTTTTGTGCTCAAGTCCATTTACCTGTAAATACCTCTCTAGCTAGGAGGGAGTGTTAATATTATGGTAGCCGCGGGAGGTATTTACCTCCACGTATGAACCTGGCGAGAATAGGAGGCTTCGAAAAGAAAGAGAAACCCTAATGAGTTGGCTAATAACCCTAAAAAACTTGTCGGCTCAAGAAGATAATTCATATTAGGTTATTAGCATCCAAGAGAAGAAGTCGACCATAATTAATAATAATATACTGAACAAACACATAACCAGAAGGAGAAGTCATCCCCAACAAAACTGGAAGAACCACTATAAATACAGGGCGCCAGTTCTCATTTGACAGCATCTCAGAATTGCAGACAACAAGTGGTGTGCACTGCAGTTCCTAGTTTGGTGCGCACGTGTGGAGGAGAGTTGCAGGTGCAGCTGCTACAACTAGCAGTTTCAGTATTGGCTTGGACTATCTCTTGGCTAGGGTTTGGACTATCTGATCAGTTATTGTTGGTGCACTATCCTTGGGGAAAGGTGCGCTACCCTTTGTTTGGCTATCTAGCCTAGGGTTTGCTTCCGAAGGAATTCTCAGTCAAGTTTAAGGTGCTCGGAGGGTGGCTTCGACCTATGGTTGGGTGATGAGGGTATCATCAATGGTAAAATGAGCACACCATCTTCTATATTCTAATAAGTTATGGGCCCACACCCATTCAGTCAGCCTAAAATACTAGAAGGAAACATAGCCACTAGATATTGAGCTTGCTGAGGAACTTTCGCTAGGGTTACTAGCAGAAGTAGCTTCCAAGACACTGCAGCTAGGGTTAGCAGAAGCAGTTGAAAAAACCCTAATCCTCTCGTTGAGGCACCTTAAGTGAATGGATTGACCTAATCTTTGAATAGATTAGTGCGCCCTAGCCTAGCACATCTCTTGATACTCTCAGCAAGCCAAGACATGAAGCTTGAATTTCTGGTCAAATCTAGGGTTTGACCAAATCAAGCAAGCCATGACTAACTCTATGAAGTCTGAGAACAAGTTAGATGGAGCCTCTAACTTCAAAGCGTGGAAGACAAGGATTGACCTCATCCTTGCTAAGAATAAAGTGTTGGATATCGTGAAAGGAAAGATCGTGAAGCCAGAGTTTGAAGAAGGAGAAGAGAAGGAACCTCAGAACATTGTAGCTATGGAAAAGTTCAAGGATTTTGACATCAATGCCATGAGTATCATAGTGGATTCTATAAAATACCACTTGATACCCTACATCTCCCATCTTGACTCATTGAAGAAGATGTATGATGCCCTAACAAATATCTTCTCAGTCAGAAACATCGGACAAGTTATGAGTCTGAAGAATGAGCTCTGTGACATGAAGATGAATGAGGATGACAGCATAACATCATACTTTGTAAGGATCTCCCAGTTAAG
>JZKD02S2434211.1:297474-324327 GCA_000966675.3 Picea glauca
TGACAGATCCACTATTCTCTCAACTTATTCCTTCAAATCCTCCACACATATTTTGGATAAGATATCCTATCTAGATCTCCATGATCTTCTCCTTGAAGTTAGCTTAAATGATTATTTTCAAATATCTTTCAAATCTTCAAAGTTTGAAGATGTAATTCGAATTTGAGGATAGGTGGTGAACTTTGAATTTGTTGAAATCTTCACATATGCCTGCACACATCATCAAACTCATCCAACCTTGATATATAAGGAAAATATGTCATTTTTCTAAGATTTAATCATAAATTCACTTATAATACTGAAACAAATACAATGGAAAATAATAAGGAGAAACCCAAGTATCATTATGGAAATGGTATGATGGAAGGTTAATGGGACGATGAAATGTAAGGAATAGTGAAGGAAAAAGAGGATATAAATGTGACATTTCTGAGGCCCAACAACAACGTACTTCAAATTTCTATTTGATTTTTTTAAAGAATAGAATCCACAGTCACAACAAAGAACCCACAGTGCCTACAGCATGCCATATCCATGAAAATTCAAATGCAAACAACTTTAATAAAACTATTTCCTTATTCAAAAACTCGTATTCCTTTTAAACTCGACTATAAAAATGCAAAACCCAGGTCGATATTTCTTCCTCGGATACCTATTTATTTATATCAAATTCAAACAAATAATTTTTTATCCACAACATTTCAAAATCCAACAGAGACTCATTCTCATAACAAGCACATTGCATGCAAACAACATTGAGCCAATATTCAAAATTTATCAGAACAAAGCAAGCTATTGATGCCAGAGAAGTCGAAAATAACCATACATGTCAAAGTAAGCTAAATAACCATGAGAGATAGGCCCAATATCGTTATCCAACCACCACAACCTTAGAATCTACAAACCCTCGACTAACAACAACAAACCATTTCCAACAAGCAACAATGCAAAAGGTTGTATCCTCGGGAGGGAAAACCAACGAGAGTGCATTAACTCTCACGTCGCCTCAACATTCAACAAGACTCACCAACCTTTCACAATGGCCAACCAACACTTACACGGTGGAAAACACTTACTTTACAACTCAGACTCCAAATCGACCCTTGGTACTATGCGTTGAGCCCACAACCATATACCACATTCATAACAATTGAAAATTATCACTGTTTATATATCATCCAGATCAACTTACCAACCAAATGACATGGAGTATGATACCCATATATATGAATTTAACTCTAAGTCAGGTTCATTCACACTTTGCATGCGACAACCTTGTATAATACCATATGTGATATATATATATATATATATATATATATATATATATATATATATATGGACTTAATCACCCAGTAGGGAAACCGATTAAGACGAGCCCCTAATGAAAACTAAATGACCAAAATAGACTAACTCTAGAAAATAAAACTGGAAAGACTGTGTAAGGTTCCATATACGACCTAAGATTAATATTTGAGAATCAAAATTAATTGAAAAAACCAAGCAAATGAGTTGACACATGTGCTCATGCAGTCTCTCATGCGGCTTGGTGGTCGTTCTTTACCACGTTTCTCGTTGTTTCCACCTAGATACCTGGAGCAAGGATCGTCGCTGAATTTTCTGGAGCACGGGTTTCCATTTTTGGAGAGTGCAGGGAGCTGAGCAAGGTTGTGGCCAGAGATTCAATTCTATCCTCTCACCTATCCGTGTTCTCCAAATGAAAGTGCGTGTCATCCACATCCTTTCTGATGACAAAAAACAGGTCATGTAATATCTTCCATGAGGCGTGAATCCATGAACATGAAGCGAAATCTATGCATGAATGAGGTTATCCAGGAGGCTCTTCCAAGGAAGCGAGGGGTTCCACCAAAGGAGAAAGGATGAAGGGTTTCACGATGGGGGGGGAGGGTGGTGTAAAGGGGACATAATGATCAGGTAGTTGTGCTAGAGGGACCATGGCTGGTTGCGAAGAAAAATCCAAATCCTGGATTGGGCTAGAGGCAAAGCCCATAGAATTACCATGGAGGTCAAACCATTCCAAACAAAAACCTCAAGGCGAAGACAGTGGAGGAAGACTAATATTACTAGAGGAGGACTAGGCCGAGGAGGAGGGAAAAGAGATAGGTGACTGAGGAATGTTAGGAGGGGGCCGGTTGGCCATACACCCATGGTTTTGATACCAGACTAGGCATATTTTTGGTTTCCCTCGAAGGTGAGGCATAGCCAGCAGGAGTAGAGAGGAAGGAAGTGCAATAGAGGCTGGTAAGGTAGAGAAAACCAATGAGGGAGAAGAGAGCCACCAGATAAGTCGGAATTGAAATCCAAAGGGTTGTTGAGCAAGAAGTGAGAAGGCATTATGGTCCAGCCTAGGAGATACAACATGATAAAATTTCCGAAGTGGAGGGTTGCACAAGCGCATAGGTGAAAGGAAGAGTCGTTCATCCATCTCCCAGATAAAAACATAGAGAAAGGCACATCGAAGCATCGAGTCCAAAGATCAAAGAAATGAATGTTGCATTCAATCATCGATTGGGATATAAATGTAGAGGGTCACATCAGGTGCATGTCACATGGTCGGCACAAGCCTGGAAGGCGCCACCCTCTCCGTTGAGCACATGGATTTTGATGAAACCCCATCTTGGGGGATATTTGTGCTGAGAGCCAAAGCGATGCATTCCTGGAGGATCAGATGTTCTGCGTGGGTGGAGGACATGCATAGAAGATCTGGTTTGTCTTGAGCCACCCCTATACTTGCTAGTTTGTCGGAGATTTGGTTCACACACCTTCAAATGTGCAAGGGGATTAGAGATAGGTGAGGTTGAGTGAGAGATTCTATGGCATTGAGGCCATTGGTGAGGCGCCAACAGGGACAAATTTTGTCGGGTTCCATCCTGTTAAGAATTCTTGCAAAGAGGCTGAGAATGATTTGAGAGTCCCTTTGACAATCATCAGATGGTATCCATATTCTTGTGCAAGTTTCATACATTTAATAAGACCCTAGAGATCCACAAAATTATTATAATTATTCCCAATGCTACCAACATATATGAGAGTGATGCTTCCTTGGCTATTGTGGAAGACCACTCCAAATCCAGCAGAACCCAAATTACCTTTGGATGCTCCATCAAAATTTAACTTGGTAAATCATGGAGGTGGAGGAGACAAATGGGAAGGGCTACCCTTGGCTTGGCAACGCTGAAGTTTCCTTGAAGGAGAGGAGTTGAAGTTGATATTCTAGTTGTCTAGGATAGGTTGATCATGAGGAGGGAAAATTAATTCCCCGTATTTCCAATATTGCAGAAGGATGATTTCTCTGATGTTGTCATGAATTCGTTTCCAGACTAATTTCCAATCAATTTGTGTGGATTGGAAAATGCATCTGTTCCATTCTTTCCAAAGTTTCCAGAGGATGAAACTAGGCAGGAGCTTCTAGATACGATTGAGGATGGGAGAGCCAAAATATATGTCTCTCCATCCTTTTATTGTTTCTTTAAGGCCTTCTCGATTCGATCAGTTGTGTGCATAAATATTGCACTATGGTCCCATATTTGAGAACTATAGGAACAAAGGTTGAGCAAGTGATTCTGAGTTTTAGCTTCCCAGAAGCAAAAAAGGCACATGGAAGGCCCTATGAAGCCTTTCTTCAGAAGGTTATTCAAGGTAAGGATGATTTTGTGTGCTACGAGCCAAAGGAAAGTGTTTATTTTGGGCTTTTTGAGTAAAATATATACCATCTAATTCGACATTAAATTGTCAACCCGAGGCTTGTAGGCTTCAAGGTGACAACACTGTATGTGCAGGTATAGAGCTCTAATCTAGCCTAGCCTCACCTAATATAATGCCAATAAACTCAATTAATGAAGATCTTTAAGAAATTCTAGAACTATGAACTATTTGACCTAAGTAGCTTTACACAATCTAGGACTATGAACTGTTTAATCTATCTCTAAATAAGCAAATAACAAGTAATCTATTTCAAAGCTATTTTATCTATTCATTCTCTCTTTGAATAAACAAACAACAAGTAATCTATTTCTGAATTATTTGATCTATCTACCTCTAAATGAACAAGCAAATAAGCAAGTAAGCAAGTAAGCAATTAATCTATCAAAACTATCTTGACAAGTGAACTCTATTCTTAAAGAAACTCACAATTGTTTCTATATTGCAAAGAATAAACATTAATCTACCTAACTAAAAGCAAGAGTGTTATGACAATATTCAAATTCTAATCTATCAAAACTATTTCTATCTTGCAGTAAAAAGAAAGTATTCAAATGTGATGATTGTGTCTTCGGTGTCGAATAACATCACAATGGCATCTGACTATTAATGAAAGTTCAAGTGGAATTAATTCAATGCTAACTTCTATAGAGAAATGTAAAGTATGGATAAGGCAGTCTATAGAGAGTTTTTCCATCATAAAAGTAACATTAGGTGTTCTTGAATCCATGAGATGTTTAAACATTGTGCAGAGAATATTCAACATCAATTATTCACTTTATCATACAACTGCTGGAAAGTACCCTATTCAAAATCACTAACTCAAGCAAAGTTATAAACTCATAATTAATACTTAATTAAAAATCCTAATTCAAATTCATGACTAAGATGACAATAAAAATACTCTGTGCAAACCTACACAACTCAAATTCATAACTAATATTTCATTAAAGTTATAACCTAAGTTAACTAAGCTATCATCAAAAGTCATACTTCAAAATCAACTAAGGTGCTATTAGAAATCCTAACTCAAAATCCATTTCTATCCTATCATGCTGAAGCAAAATTAACAAATGAAACAAACCTACAGAGAATATTTGCAATTACAAATAAACCTATCTAAATTAGTACTCTATCAAAACTATCAAAACTAAAGCAATCAATATATCAAAGTTACAAATAAACCTATCTAAATTAGTACTCTGTAGAGTAATTTATAGCTAGGGAGAAAAAGACATAACAATGTAATTTAACATATTCTACAACCTGCAAACAAAATATAATCATTAACACACAACCATGGACGTCCGTCTATGATATACACAATTCAGAAAACAATCTACAATTAAGATAAAGTGTATAGGATGATGAATTAGACAAGGGATATGCAAATAAAATATACACACAACAAGCAATTGAAATTGAGAAATTTACACAGTAAATAAATGATTTCAAAATCTAAGAAAGGAAACCATATAGATATAAATATGTACTGGTATAAAAAATCATCTAGACCACTGGTGGGACCCCTAGAAGGTCGTGGCAACAATCCAAGAGGAAAACACAGTTGCTAAGCTAACACAACATTGACATTAATCATAAAAACAAAGTATATGACAAAATGGTGATAATGTTTGTATAAAATAATAAAATTCATCTGGGCTTCTTCATGTCATGGAAAATGGTATTTATAGATGTTTACAGAGCTCGAGAGGTCAACCACTAGAAGGGTTGACCCTCTCTAAAAACAGTGAATTCATTAAATTTATTCTAACAACAACATATTTCTTAACAACCTTTGTGTGCAACTCCATGGTCACTGCAACTACCCAATCCGTGATGTTTTGAGCTACATAGCTGGCGGGCACAAAGGGGCATAAAACCCATATCCTCTATTCGTCCATCAAAGTCTGCCAATGTGATAACCACCAACTCCTATGTTCTCTGAGTGTTGGATGGAGTGCCGGATCGAGAACCGCAAACTAATATCAATCTGTCCACAATTTTAGGAAACAGACTAGACAAGACCTAATTGGGCATATTGGGCACAAAACCCATGTTCCACATTTTTCTTATTTGACTTCATATTCTCACAAATTGAGATCGAAGTTAACTTCCTGAAGAAAGGGTCAGATGAAGGTCCATATGAAGGATTGGATGAAGGATCAGATCACGATTTCGACCTGTTGCAAGCAAACCTGAACGTTAGATCTTTATAATCAATTAAATGAGATTAATTAATCGTAAAACCATTGCAAAAATGGTGATTATACATACCTTGTGCGATTCCATGGCGAATTGATGTATAAATCTTGATAATACCTTAAAAATGGCTAAATGAGAGCATAAAATATATAATGTCATATGAAAAAATGATTCGGTCATTGGAAAAAAATAGTCAAAACACCAACCCAACATTACCCCCATGCCTAAGGATTTGCAGGTCCCTCTACAAACAAAAATGGATCACCCGACATAACTACACTCGTGAAGGAGGGGGTGGATTGGATTTAGAAGATTCTTCCTCTTGCCCCCGAGACTTTGTCTTAGGCCTTTTACGATGTTTCAATTGCATCCAGAGATTGTGATTGGTGGTGGTCATATGATCAACCAATCACCGAAGAGAGTTCACTTTTGCTTGCAGGACAACATTGTCATGATGTAGATGCCTATCCATATTTTTTCATTCTGCCAATTGTTGAAGGAACTGAGAATTTTCTTGTTGCAATTTCTCAATAACTGTGGTGTGATCAGATGGCTCAAGAGAAGAAGGCTTGGGTTCCTTGATAGATGTAGAAGGTATATCAACTTTAGAAGACGATGTAGGCATCTGGGAGGAAGGAGTAACAATGTTTTTGTGAGGGAGACTAGGTGTAATAGATTCAGATTTGACCTCTTTATCGGGCTTAGACTCCTTTGCAGAAACTTCTTTGACTCTTTTATGGGGGCTCTCATGATTGAAAGACAATTGAATATGATCCGAAGTACTTGGAGGTTTTATATTTTGGGCTTTCCACTCATACTTCGGGTGCTTCTTCGAAAGGATTTCCCCTTGAATCAATTAGCTCCTCTCCTCTTTGTAGGAACTGAAGGAAAATCTTGATGAAATGAATCTTGCAAATTCTTAGGTTTAGAATCAATAGGTGTTGAAGGCAATGGGAATTATCAGTAGGCTTCTTAATTTTTTTACCAGATGAGGCTACAGAGGAATCAAGAGTTTTCTTAGTGACTTTGAATTTGAATGGTTTGTACTTTGGAGGTAAAACAAATCGTATAAGAAATTAGATCAATGTCCAAGTCTTTGACTTGGACATTTGATCATAAAATGCATTTGCAATTTTGATTTGATAACAAAATGAAATTTTAAAAATACACCATTTAATTCATCTAATTTATCATTGCAATGGGCGTAATCAATTCGAGCAATCATACTTGAACGTGATCATGATCATTTACAGTGTATACAATACCTCATCTAGTCCTCCATATGGCATTTCATCCGGTCTTCCAGATGGCACTCCATCTGGTCCTTCAGATAACACTCCATCCGGTCCTTCTATGTAAGTGGAAATTATCCCATCATGAATGGTGTTAAGTACCCAAATATATCTACAAATATAATCACCACAAATACTAAATACACAATAGATCCACAGAGCAAGATAGAAGAAACCACACTTTATTATTACCAAACCCTTGAGGTAGGGAAACACCATACAATGGATCCTATTATGGAAGGGATCCTCTTCGGTTCACTTGCCTCTTCGAGGGAGCATCCTCCTATTGAGCTACCGCTCCAAAGACAATAATTCTCTTCATATCCCATTACATTGCTTGAACCCCTTTATATAGCGCTACCATCACCTAAGAACATTCTAGAGGAGGAATCTTCTAGAAGTAGAACCTTCTAAGAAGTCCTCTTACATTTATTATATCTAACTACCCATTTGTTATGTTTAACTACCATAGTGAGATTTATTTAATAATATAGTGGACCTAGTCCACCTTACATTGAATGGCCTCCACTATTATAACTATGGGCCCTCCACCCCCCCCAACTACCTCTCTAGCTACCTAACATTCCATCCCCCTTATGAAAGCGTTGTCCTCAACACTTGATGTACAACCATATACTAGGGTCCCATGGATAAGTTTCGACTATAGTGCTGAAGTAGACTAGAGAACCAGGGTCCCATGGAGAAATGAAAACCATCATGATGAAGTAGTCCAACATCGATTGTGAATTGGGGTCCCATGCCCAAGTGTTCATGTGAACTCCACGCGAAATATATCTGAACTCAAGAACCAACTGAAAATGATACTTCAAAGATCTACATTGATCATGGGAATCCAAATATGTATATCCCTCCGTATCCCCAAAATCATTTGAATAACATACTAGTACCGAAGAATACTGAAAAATAGTGTGCATAGAAGACGCTGGACTTCTCTCCATAATGTGCTCTATACGAGGTGAATGAGAGTCATCAAATAGAAGATGGAAGTGGTTGTCATCCCAGAAATGACAACTATCCATATACCAATCATCACAATCATCCTTCAAATCATACCAATAATACACTTCTTGATGATATTCATTCATGATGTCTGCCATAAGAAATCTCTCTTGCATACTATCCAATGAATCTTGAATACTACGAAAACTATCATTGAGGCCATCTGCAAGGTCATGGAATCTGTCATGCAATGTGCCACACCATTGGGATTTGAATGATTCAGTAATATGTAGAATTTTTTTGAGGGTTTGAGAATAAATAGCCATCTGAGCACCCTATAAAATCTTCAGTTCCACCACCATCACGAAAAAACTAAAAAAATAGAACAATAAATTACTGCAGAAAATTGCGACGTTTTTCGGAAAAACCTTGAAAAACTGTTGAATTTAAAATGCTCATAACTTCACTTCCCAGACTCTGTTTCGACTGATTTTTTTTTTTTGAAATTGGGTGAAATTGTGAGAGGAACTCAGATATGTAATTTTTTTGGGCAAATTTAGCCTCCAGTTGCTACAGAAATAAAAACAATCGCGCCGTCGTCCGCGGAAAAAACCCTGAAAAATTGTAGATTTTAAAACTTCAATATCTTGATTTCTCAGACTCTGTTTTGGATTATTTGTTTTTTGAAATTGGGTTTTTTCTGAGAGAAACTCAGATATACAACCTGGTTCTACAAAATTTTCACAAAAATATACCGAAAATTTCTAGAATGTCACGGCCCTCTTTTTTCTTCTCTGAAAAAAATCTGCAAAAATAAAAAATATCTTTCCACAATGTCTGCCAAGGAAAGTGCTCTAATACCACTTGTTAATAATGCAGGAGCATCCAAACCCATCCACACCTCATCAAGCGAGCCAGTGTGTGGAGAAAGAAAAGACAGCTGGATGGCACCAACGCCAAATTTTGAATCACCTTGATATCTGTGGCGCCGCCATTTGAATGAAAGCATTCAAAATAGAGCACACTTGTATTGTATGTAGATAGGAAGGAATTTAATAGTCCTTAATGCTGTTAGATAGGAATTAACTGTAGATTAGACATTTTTTCTTTCGAGAGGGAAAACGGAATATAGGCACCCTCCTTTGTATTATTGTATTTCATTATTCAGAGATAGAGATTACCAGCATTAGCATTCAGGAGCAAGGAGAGAACAAACCAGAGAACTGGTGAAGAATCCCCATGTACAGATATTGAATTAATAGGAAAGCTTGATTCAATTCCATGGCTGTGATTATTCTTTGTGTATTGTTGATATTATGCTGTTGTTTACTTGCTTCTTGTTATGCTTTCATTGTATACTCTGCATATGTGATTTCATGGCAGATTAGAAATCTGGGAGAGAGGCGAGAATGAGTTTTAGTTGTTTCTCTGTTTAAGCCAGGAGATTCCTGCATAGAGTGCAGTTGAATTCCTCCACATAGAGTGCATCGAGGGGGGGCTCTACAATTAAACTCTTATTCTCCGCTTCTGGAATTGTGTTGGGTTATTCGAACCGTGCAGGTGAAGTGCAGGTTGGGCACAAAATCTCAAAGGCGAGCTGGAGACTGGAAGGCAGGAAAGCCTTGATTCAATTCCATGGATGTCTTTATTCTCTGTGTGTTGTTAGAATTATGCCTTTGCATATTTGCTTCTTACTACGTATTTCTTTCATACACTACGTATGTGATTTTATGGAAGAATTGAAGTCTCAGTAGCAATTCTGAGAAGGGGAAGGTCAAGGTTGCTGTGGCTGGGAGTGCACCGGACCTGGAAGACTTAAACACTTTGAGAATTGTTGGAGGTCAGGGCGAGTGGAGAACTTGAAGAGTCTCTGAGGGAATCGAGACTATAAATCTCAGGAGGAATAGTCCCTTAGGATTTCCTGGAAAAGGACCAAGAGAATTTTGAGCAGGAAAAGCTTCAGAGCGAAGGACTCTTCAAGAGGAAGAGAATCGATGACTTGAATTTCTGTGAAGGATCGCGAAGTCTCGTGGACCGTCGGATCTGGGAGAAGGAGCAGAGAGGTTAACCCTCAAGCGCGGGTAGAACCATTTTCCATTGCATATCGGCATATCAGAGTTAGCGGGTGCAAGAGTTGCATGGACGTCGAAATCGTGAGTCACAATTTCCCAATTTCGTAGGAGCCGTCGATTGTTGGAGGGATAGGTGGCACAAATCCAGAGAATCGGGATTTTAGCATTCGAGTTTTCCCAATGCAAAGGATTCGCGACAGTTGAAATCGCTATACTGTGATTCCTGATCACACAGATCGTGAGGTGACGTGGTCACGTGGGGCCTTGGAAGTGAGTGGATTCCAGGTGGCGTCGAGTCGGGAGATCGACACCTCAGGGCTCGGGGTTTGGAAAGGTATGCTGTTGACGTCGCGAGTAGCGATATCTTGACCCATTGACCATTGACCCTCGACATTCGGGGTTCGGGGTTTGATTGCACGAGATCAGTGCCGCGAGTCTCGCGATATCACGAGACCCGATTTCTCGAGACATTTGGCGGGAGATCAACAGGAGTGTCCTGTGGGTGACTGAAGGTCCCGATACGGGATAGGAAGAGTAATACAGCTCTTTGGGCCGAGTTGAATCGAATTTCCTGGTGGAGGCGAGATGCTGCTGAGGGAAGGTTGCATCAGAGTGGTATCAGAGCAAGGTTTGAGTTCTCTTTGTTCAGGTAGCAGAGAGAAGAGAAGACATAATGCCACCCAAAAGAGAAAGGCAGTCACCTGATCGTGAAGACAGGGATGCGCAAAGAAGGGGTAGGCCAACAGGTAACCCAGAGATAGAAAGACAGATGCGGGATCTCCGAGCAAGGCTCGAGGAAATGGAGACCGCGCAGAGACGAGGAGCAGGCGCTGGAGAGTTCAGTGATTCCGAGGTTGAAGAGGAAGCTGGACATGATGCTGAAGAAGTCTCAGCTGAAGATGCATCAACAGAGAGGTTGATCAGAGCCATTTCGAGGATGAGCTTGAAGACGAAGATGGACATTCCCATCTATGAGGGAAGCCTAAACGCAGAAGAGTTGCTGGATTGGATCCGAGCACTCGACACCTACTTCAATTACGAAGATATCAAAGAGGACAAGAAGGTAAGGCATGCTGTAACCAAGTTGAAAGGACATGCAACCTTATGGTGGGACGAGCTGCAGGAAGACAGACGTTCCAAGGGAAAACAGAAGATTAAGAGCTGGGATCGGATGATCGCCAAGATGAAGGCAAAGTTCATTCCGAGGGATTACCAGATCACTCTGTTCAGGCGGATGCAGAACCTGAGACAGAATATGATGACGGTGAAAGAGTACACCGAGGAATTCTATAGGCTCAACATCAGAGCTAGTCATCGGGAGAGTGATGACGAAAAGGTGGCGAGGTACCTTAATGGGCTGAGGTATGATATTCAAGATGAACTGAGCATGCTGACCATCCGAACAGTTGAGGATGCGTACCAGATGGCTCTAAAAGCCAAGGAGAAACTGAGTCACAAGAAAGGACAACGAGGGTGAGGACAAAGTCAGCTCAGAGGCAAGGCGGTTGCCCAAGAAAGAACTCAGAAGCCCAAGGAGGAGTGGCAGAAGCCTCAGGGTAAGTTGGAGAGAGGTGGATCCTCCCAAAGGCAGCCTCGAATTGAACAAAGGTAGAAAAATGCTGAGCCGAGGAGGTAGCATACTAAGAGGGGTGGCGGATATGCTGATGCCAACGTAATTCCTCGCACCCGAGGTAGAGGAAGAGGCCGTGGAGGAGTTATCACATGTTTCACATGTGGAAAAGACAGACACAAAGCCGTTGACTGTCCAGACAGGAAGATGGACAGAAGTGAAGCTCACATTACTGAGGCGCAGCAGAGGTGTGATGTTGAGAGCGAGGATGCGGACAGCGGAAGATCGCTTGGGACACACAAAATTCTTTTGGCACCTGAGAAAGAGGTGGACAGCTCAGTGCAGTGGAGCAGACTGTTCAGAACGACTTGTACAACCAAGGACAGAAAGTGCAAGGTCATAGTTGACAGCGGAAGCACTGATAATCTCGTTTCGACCGAGATGGTGGAGAAGCTGGAGCTGGATACAACTAAGCACCCCAGTCCATATAAAGTCTCGTGGTTACAAAAAGGACACCGGGTAAGTGTCACTAAACAATGCTTAGTTAAATTTAAAATTGGGAATTATCACGATGAGATTTTGTGTGATGTTATTCCCATGGACGTATGTCACATATTGCTGGGTAGACCATGGCAATATGATAGAAATGTTGTTCATGGCAGGAGGATGAACAC
Organism: Picea glauca; assembly: GCA_000966675.3. Classification (NCBI taxonomy): domain Eukaryota; kingdom Viridiplantae; phylum Streptophyta; class Pinopsida; order Pinales; family Pinaceae; genus Picea; species Picea glauca. The sequence goes on from JZKD02S2434211.1 coordinate 309,971, forward strand.
CTACACCTTGGAAAAGGATGGGAGGACACACAGGCTACTGCCCATAAAAGATAAGGAAGTGAAGCCGGAAGTTAGCAGTATGGTACTTCTCATGAGTGGGAAGGAGCTTCTCACAGAGATGGAGAAGAATGAAGATCCATAGTTCTTTGTTGTCAGGAAGCCGAAGATTGTCCTGACAAGCACAAGAGTGGACGACTTGCCGGAGGAGATTCAGGAACTGTTGGGAGAGTTTGCTGATATCATCGTGGACGAACTACCTCGTTCGTTGCCACCAGTGAGGAGTGTGAGTCACCACATTGACCTCATACCGGGAGCAAGTTTTCCAAATAAGGCAGCGTACAGGTTGACACCTCAAGAGAACGAGGAGGTCAAAAGGCAAGTGCAGGACTTGCTAGATAAAGGACTGGTGAGGGAAAGTCTTAGTCCGTGTGTCGTTCCAACGATACTAAGTCCGAAGAAAGATGGAGGCTGGAGAATGTGTACAGACTCCAGGGCGATAAACAAGATCACCATCAGGTACAGATTTCCACTGCCGAGGATGGATGACTTGATGGATTGCCTCAGTGGGGAAAATTACTTTTCCAAGATTGATCTCAAGAGCGGATATCATCAGATCCGAATGAGAGAGGGAGATGAATGGAAGACAACATTCAAAACAAACGAGGGTTTGTATGAATGGCTGGTCATGCCGTTTGGGTTGACAAACGCGCCAAGAACTTTTATGAGACTGATGAATGAAGTCCTGCGGGAATTCATCGGTAAATTTGTGGTCGTGTATCTGGACGATATACTGATATTCAGCAAGACCAAGGCTGAACACTTGAGGCATTTGGACATTGTGATGAGAAGACTACATCAGGAGAAACTGCTGATCAATTTGAAGAAGTGTTCCTTCATGCAGACAGAGCTCATTTATTTGGGTTTTGTAATTTCGGAGAATGAATTGAAGATGGATCCTGAGAAGGTGGAAGTAATCAGGAATTGGCCATCGCCGAGGAATATTTTTGAGGTAAGGAGATTTCACGGACTGGCTATTTTCTACTGGAAGTTCATTCAGAACTTTAGTGGGATTAGCGCAGCAATGATGGACACAGTGAAGAAGTGGCATAAGGTTTTTCATTGGACAGCAGAGGCTGAGAGAAGCTTCAATCTGTTGAAGCAAAAGATAACAGAGCACCCAATTCTGGTGTTGCCAGATTTTCAGAAAACATTTCAAGTGAAATGTGATGTTAGTGGATATGCTGTTGGAGGGGTTCTGAGTCAGGATGACAGACCTGTGGCATATTACAATGAGAAGCTAGATGATGCGAAGCTGAAATAATCCACGTATGACAAGGAGTTCTATGCCATCATACAGACATTGAAGAAGTGGATGCATTACTTGATACCCAAGGAGTTCGTTTTGTATAGCGATAATCACGCATTGCAATTTGTAAGTCAGCAAGAGAAGCTGAATCAGAAGCATGCGAAATGGGTAGAATATATGCAGAATTTCACATTCGTGATCAAGCACATTTCGGGAACTGCTAATAAGGTAGCTGACACCTTGAGTAGGAAGTGTTTGATGCTGTAGGAGTTCAGAGTTAAAACGCTAGGTTTTGAAAATCTGAAGGATATGTATACAGGTGATGCAGATTTTGCAGAAGCATACGAGGTAGCCGAGAACCCAGTTCTCAGGGATAGGAGTCCGTGGATTTACTACCTAATCTAGGATGGATTGCTATTCAAGGGAAATCAACTGTTCATTCCAGGTTTCTCTATGAGAGAGAATTTTGTGAAGGAGAAGCACAACAGAGGCTTAGCAGGTCATTTTGGACATGACAAGACATTCGCTAAGCTGAGCGAATCATATTTTTGGCCGGGCATGCGCGCTGATGTAAAAATATTTGTTGACAGGTGCAGGATATGTCAACATGTGAAGGGACGAAGGCAGAACACGGGGTTCTATCAGCCGTTGCCCATACCCGAAAGGCCATGGGAGGCCATTAGTATGGATTTTGTTTTGGGATTGACGAGAACACAATGAGGAGTAGATTCTATCTTTGTTGTGGTGGATAGGTTCTCGAAGATGGCACATTTCATACCGTGTCATAAGAACAACGATTCCACACACATCGCGAATTTGTTTTTCAAAGAAATCGTGAGATTGCATGGATTGCCGAGAAGTATAGTCTTGGACAGGGACACAAAGTTCATAGGTCACTTTTGGAGGACGCTATGGAAGAAGCTGGGGAATGACTTGGCATTCAGCTCATCATACCACCCGCAAACAGATGGATAGACCGAGGTGGTCAATAGGAGCTTAGGGGATCTATTGAGAAGCTTGGTGACAGAGCATCACACCAGTTGGGATCAAATCTTACCACAAACAGAATTTGCATATAACGATTCGGTGAATCGGAGTACAGGTAAGAGCCCATTTCAAATTTTGTATGGAACACAGTCGAGAGGAGTGTCTAAGCTCAGGGAGTCAGAACAGGCTGAAATGAGCAGTGTGAGAGCTGAAGAGTTCGCTGAGGCGATGCAAGAACTTCACGCGGAGGTGAAGCAGTGACTGAAAAAGTCAAATCAAGAGTACAAGTGCAAAGCTGATCAGAAGAAGAGGCAACTTCAGTTTGAAGTTGGTGACATGGTTCTGGCGCACCTGAGGAAGGAAAGGTTCCCAAGGGGAACGTATAACAAGCTCAAGATGAAGAAAATTGGACCGTGCAAAGTCCTGAGGAAATTCGGCGAGAACACATATGATCTTGAGTTACTAGAGGGCATCGGGATATCTCCGATTTTCAATGTTTCGAATTTATACCCATACATGGCTGATCAAGCAGACACTGGAATTGAAGAACCAGTGATCCAGTGGTAGAAACAATTACCAGTTGCACAGAAGACACAGATGGAGTACATACTGGATAAGAGAACATGAAAGCAGACCAGGCGCAAGTAGTATTTTGAATACCTGGTAAAATGGAAGAATCACCCAGTGGAGGATGCAAGCTGGGAGACAGAGGCAGTGATCCAGAAACATGGGCATGCGGTGCAGGAGCTCATGGACAGGAGCCCATGAATTATTTTGAGCCGAGGAGTATGATGCAGGAGAATCCAAACACATCCACACCTCATCAGGCGAGCCAGCGTGTGGAGAAAGAAAACACAGCTGGATGGCACCAACGCCAAATTTTGAATCACCTTGATATCTGTTGCGCCGTCGTTTGAATGAAAGAATTCAAAATAGAGCGCACTTGTATTGTATGTAGATAGGAAGGCATTTAATAGTCCTTAATGTTGTTAGATAGGAATTAACTGTAGATTAGACATTTTTTCTTTCGAGAGGGAAAACGGAATATAGGCACCCTCCTTTGTATTATTGTATTTAATTATTCAGAGATAGAGATTACCAGCATTAGCATTCAGGAGCAAGGAGAACAAACCAAAGAACTGGTGAAGAATCCCCATGTACAGATATTGAATTAATCGGAAAGCTTCATTCAATTCCATGGCTATGATTATTCTCTGTGTATTGTTGATATTATGCTGTTGTTTACTTGCTTCTTGTTATGCTTTCATTGTATACACTGCATATGTGATTTCATGGCAGATTAGAAATCTGGGAGAGAGGCGAGAATGAGTTTCAGTTGTTTCTCTGTTTAAGCCAGGAGATTCCTGCATAGAGTGCAGTTGAATTCCTCCGCATAGAGTGCATCGAGGGGGGGCTCTACAATTAAAATCTTATTCTTCGCTTCTGGAATTGTGTTGGGTTATTCGAACTATGCAGGTGAAGTGCAGGTTGGGCCCAAAATATCAAAGGCGAGCTGGAGACTGGAAGGCAGGAAAGCCTTGATTCAATTCCATGGATATCTTTATTCTCTGTGTGTTGTTAGCATTATGCCTTTGCATATTTGCTTCTTGCTACGTATTTCTTTCATACGCTGCGTATGTGATTTTATGGAAGAATTGAAGTCTCAGTAGAAAGTCTGAGAAGGGGAAGGTCAAGGTTGCTGTGACTGGGAGTGCATCGGACCTGGAAGACTTCAACACTTTGAGAATTGTTGAAGGTCGGGGTGAGTGGAGAACTCGAAGAGTCTCTGAGGGAGTCGAGACTATAAATCTCAGGAGGAATAGTCCCTTAGGATTTCCTGGAAAAGGACCAAGAGAAGTTTGAGCAGGAAAAGCTTCAGAGCGAAGGACTCTTTAAGAGGAAGAGAATCGACGACTTGAATTTCTGTGAAGGATCGCGAAGTCTCATGGACCGTCGGATCTGGGAGAAGGAGCGGAGAGGTTAACCCTCAAGCACGGGTAGAACCATTTGCCATTGCATATCGGCATATCGGAGTTGGCGGGTGCAAGCGTTGCATGCATGTCGAAATCGCGAGTCGCGATTTCCCGATTTCGTAGGAGCCGTCGATTGTCAGAGGGATAGGTGGCATGAATCCAAAGAATCGGGATTTCGGCATTCGGGTTTTCCCAATGCAAAGGATTCGCGACAGTTGAAATCGCGATCCCGCGATTCCCGATCACACAGATCATGAGGTGACGTGGTCACGTGGGGCCTTGGAAGTGAGTGGATTCCAGGTGGCGTCGAGTCGGGAGATCGACACCTCGGGGCTCGGGGTTTGGAAAGGTATGCTGTTGACGTCGCGAGTAGCGATATCCCGACTCATTGACCGTTGACCCTCGGCATTCGGGGTTCGGGGTTTGATTGCACGAGATCAGTGCCGCGAGTCTCGCGATATCGCGAGACCCGATTTCCCAAGACATTTGGCGGGAGATCAACAGGAGTGTCCTGTGGGTGACTGAAGGTCCCGATACGGGATAGGAAGAGTAATACAACTCTTCGGGCCGATTTGAATCGAAGGTCCTGGTGGAGGCGAGCTGCTGTTGAGGGAAGGTTGCATCAGTTAAGTACCCTAATATATATACAAATATAATCACCACAAATACTGAATACACAATAGATCCATAGAGCAAGATATAAGAAACCACACTTTATTATTACCAAACCCTTGAGGTAGGGTAACACCATACAATGGATCCTATTATGGAAGGGATCCTCTCCGGTTCACTTGCCTCTTCGAGGGGGCATCCTCCTATTGAGCTACCGCTCCAAATACAATAATTCTCTTCATATCCCATTACATTGCTTGAACCCTTTTATATAGTGCTACCATCACCTAAGAACATTCTAGAGGAGGAATCTTCTAGAAGTAGAACCTTCTAAGAAGTCCTCTTATATTTATTATATCTAACTACCCATTTATTATGTCTAACTACCATAGTGAGATTTATTTAATAATATAGTGGACCTAGTCCACCTTACATTGAATGGCCTCCACGATTATAACTATGGGCCCTCCACCTGCGCCCCCCCCCCGGCCCACCCCCCTACCTCTCTAGCTACCTAACAAATGGACGTTCACCCATAACACTCAACTTGGACAATTTTTGGCAGACATGGTGAACAAGAGCATGAAGCATGGATAGGATGAGTATGAATAGGATTATCCATTGTCAATTTCCTTATCATCGATATTGTAACAATATAAACAAACTTGTTCCTCTTTTCATAGGCTTGTAATACCGATGATAGAAAACATTTAACAATTTGTTATTGATCTGTAATTGTAACAAGGAACCAGTTAAACAGTCTTTATATAAACATAAAAATAAAAATGTACAATAGGCTTATAACACACAATGATTTCAACAATATAGAATTTAGCATACCAAAACAACTGCTGATATAATAGCCCAAGATATTGTAGAAACAATATGACAAAATTTTTGACAGAGATTCTACTTCCTCTTCTCATGGATTTGTAATATAGATGGCAGTGTTTATCATTTATAAGCTCAGAAAACCCCTCCCCCAGTCCTAAGTATTGTGACACCTCACAATCAAAGATATAGGGAACCAGTCAATTCTCCCAATAGCATAAGATTTACAGTTTTCCAAGTGTAGAGATAAATTTCACACATTAGTTTGACAAGACGGTTAAAATATGGCTCCACCTGTAGGACAAAACATCCTACGTATAGTGAATAAGAGGTAGATGAGAGAGTCTTAGGATGGTCTTAAAGTTAGTTCCCAATGTAAGATTTATGGATTTCATTGACCTTTTCTTAACTATGCATACTTGTTTTCACCTTTGCCTACAAGTATTTTTGTACATCAAGACAAGTTTTAAGATTTAGGAATTTTATTTATTGTTTTTCAGATCATCACCCTCGCTAGGTAGAATGACCCGCTTCTAGCAAGCCTGTTCAATACTCTGACAGGTTTACCTAGTCATACCATAGGCCAATACCCACTGCTAGTAGACCTGTTCAGTATCCCGAAAAGTTAGCCTCTACACACTTTACAACAGAGACTGATCCACCATCTTTTAATATTTTTATATAAAGATTGATTTTTACAAAAAGATGGGGAGGAAACTCCAAAATGTTTTATTTAGGATTGGGATGATATTTATGTTAGAGGATGACTCTTCTTTATGTATTCCTTATAGATTGTCCTCATGTAAGGGATACTTAAGTGGACGTAGCCTATCTAAAGATATGGTATAATATAGCATTTTTAGTGTGTAGTGGATGGTACCATTGGAAGAGAACATAAAGGTATCTTCAGGCCCTAATCAATTTCTTATTTTTTAAAAATTATATTGATGTTTCCATGGCTAACCGCTAATCATACCTTCTTTCTACTCTTTCATAAAGATACTTTACTCAACTACTCAGGGTTCTTAGGAAAATTGTACAAGTAACCTCTAGGTTTGATAAGACAAGGTGTCACTTCCTTATATCCTCTAGTGGTAGAGGTTATGAACAACTTCCATTAAATATGCCTTGAGAGAAAGGAAGATAAAAATCTTGTAAAAATAGCTAATTCACAACAAGAAATTTCTAAGCATAATAAAAGGTCATTATTGAATTGATGCTTAAGCGGACAACATAGTTCAAATATAGAAACATCGTCTTCCGAAGTAAAATACTTTCCTTTTGTCTCCTTGGATTTTTCCACTTGTTGTTAGATGAATACCCGCAAAATTTTTCTAAAACTGTTTGTCAAAAACCACACTCTAAAATATCAAAAATTGATGGGATCCATGAGATCAAGTCACATACACATGTATCTCATAGTTCTTTTATTAAAAAGAAAATGTAAAATGAGGCTGCATTATACTTTAAGCTAAACTAACAACGTGCACCTTTTATTTATTATCCTACTCTACCTAAAAAGAAAGAAAATCGTTATTCAAGTGTAAGAACTTTTCCAATGTAACCATGTGTGAAGAAAGATAAGAAACATACCCATATCCACATATGAAAAATTTACCACAGTGATTACCTGGATATGAAGAACCAACCAACCTACTTGTTTTGGCATCAGAAGGTGTTGAAGAAGAGAATAGTATTGTGTCCTGGTGACCTCTTGAAACCAAATTTCAATGTGATATTGATGTTCATCAACAATAATTTCTATGCTCTCCTTCATCATGCTATGCAGATCCTCTTCTTCTCAATGATTGATTTCTGAAGTACATAAAGGATCTGCTGAGATGGATGTTGAGAACTCCTCAATCTCAGGTCTTAGTGATTTATCTACACCGGATGTAGTCCATAATTTTTCAGCTTCCCTCACAGTTTGGAAAGGAAAATTATTTTGTAGCTCATAGGACCTTGATTCTTCTAATATTTCCACAGAGGTAGATACACTTTTGGCTTCTGCCAAAATATGTTCTTGAAAATAGGAAATCTCGGCTGCTACTAGGATTTGAGAAAGTTCCCTCAAGCTAATGGTTTCTTCTGAGTTAATTCTATTGGTTGATGGATCCTGCCTCACATAGGGATTAGTGGCTAGGGTTCTTAAAACACCCAAAAGTTTTTTATTATTATAGATTTTTTAATCGCAACTACCTAAAAAATGAAATACATATTTAAAGCATATTTGCACAAACCAAACACACCACGCTTGCAATAAATCACACTTGTAGGAAATAAATCAAAGCATAAAATAAAATATGATTGCAGGAACAAAATAAAACTCACATGTGTATGAAAGTAAACACACTAGAAGAAAAATAAACACACTGTGTGAATGGGAAGCACACTTGCATAAAAGAAATAAAGGAAAGCACTCTTGTAGTAAAATAAGCACACTGTCAGGAGAAATAAATTGTGGGAAAGTAAACACACTTTGCAGGAAAGAAATCATGCTTATGGGAAAATAAACACGCTTGCAGGAAAGTAAATTTCAAGAAAGTAAACACACTAAGAAAAGTAAACAAACTAAGAAGAGTAAGCAAACTTCAGAAAAAGTAAACACTCTTGCAGAAAGGGAACAACAAAGCTTTGGAGCAACCCACTAAAATGGATGCACCGGTTCTTACTTCTCATCTTAAAGTTTATCATCCCCTTTGTTGTGTAATTAAAGGAAACCTACCTACCTAATCTCTAATCCCTTTAGCACCTCCCCAGAAACGGCGCCAAAAATATCGAGTACAATATATACCATCTAATTCTACATTAAATTGTTAACCCAGGGCTCGTAGGCTTAGAGGTGCCAACACTGTATGTGCAGGTATAGAGATCTAATATAGCCTAGCCTCACCTAATATAATGCCAATAAACTCAAATAATGAAGAGCTTTAAGCAATTCTAGGCCTATGAACTATTTGACCTAAGTAGCTTTACACAATCTAGGACTATGAACTGTTTAATCTATCTCTAAATAAGAAAATAACAAGTAATCTATTTCAAAGCTATCTAATCTATTCAATCTCTCTTTGAATAAGCAAACATCAAGTAATATATTTCTGAATTATTTGATCTATCTACCTTTGAATGAATGAGCAAGTAAGCAAGTGAGCAATTAATCTATCAAAACTATCTTGACAAGTGAACTCTATTTTTAAAGAAAATCACAACTATTTATATACTGCAAAGAATAAACATTAATCTACCTAACTAAAAACAAGAATGTTATGATAGTATTCAAATTCTAATCTATCAAAACTATTTCTATCTTGCAGTAAAAAGAAAGTATTCAAATGTGATGATTGTGTCTTCGGTGTCGAATAACATCACGATGACATTTGACTATTAATTATAGTTCAATTGGAATTAATTCAATGCTAACTTCTACAGAGAAATGTAAAGTATGGATAAGGCAATCTATAGAGAGTTTTTCCATCATAAAAGTAACACTAAGTGTTCTTGGAATCCATGAGATCTTTAAACATTGTGTAGAAAATTTTCAACATCAATCATTCACTTTATCATACAACTGCTAGAAAGTACCCTATTCAAAATCACTAACTCAAGAAAAGTTATAAACTCATAATTAATACTTAATTAAAAATCCTAATTTAAATTCATGACTAAGATGACAATAAAAATACTCTGTGCAAACCTACAAACTCTTGACTAATGCTAATTAGAAATCACAACTCAAATTCATAATTGATATTTCATTAAAATTATAACCTAAGTTAACTAATATATCATCAAAAGTCATACTTCAAAATAAACTAAGGTTCTATTAGAAATCCTAACTCAAAATCCATTTCTATCCTATCATGCTGAAGCAAAATTAACAAATGAAACAAACCTATAAAGAATATTTGCAATTATAAATAAACCTATCGAAATTAGTACTATGTCAAAACTATCAAAACTAAAGCAATTAATCTATCAAAGCTACAAATAAACCTATCTAAATTAGTACTCTGCAGAGTAATTTACAGTTAGGGAGAAAAAGACATAACGATGTAATTAAACAACTTCTACAATCTACAAACAAAATATAATCATTAACAGACAACCATGGACGTACCTCTATGATATACACAATTCATAAAGCAATATGCAATTAAGAGAAAGTGTACAAGAAGATGAATTAGACAAGCGATATGCAATTAAAATATACACACATCAAGCAATTGAAATTGAGAAATTTACACAGTAAAGAAACGATTTTGAAATCTAAGAAAGGAAACTGTATAGATATAAATATGTACAAGTATAAACCATCACCCAGACCACTAGTGGGCCCTCTATAAGGTCTTGGAAACACTCCAACAAGAAAACACAGTCGCTAAGCTAATGCAACACTGGCATTAATCATAAAAACAAAGTATATGACAAAATGGTGATAATGTCTATATAAAATAATACAATTTGTCTGGGATTCTTCATGTCATGGATATTGGTATTTATAGATGTTTACAAAGCTTGAGATGTCGACCACTGGAAGGGTCAACCCTCTCTAAAAATAGTAAATTCATTAAATTTATTCTAACAACAACATATTTCTTAACAACCTTTGTGTGCGACTCAACGGTCGCTGCAACTGCCCAATCCGAGATGTGTCGAGCTCCATAGTTGAAGGGCATGAGGGGGCATAAAATCCATATCCCTGATTCATCCATCAAATGCTGCTAATGTGCTAACCGCCAACTCCTATGCGCTCAGAGTGCCGGATGGAGTGCAGGATCGAGAGTTGGAAGGCCGGATCGAGAACAACAAACTGCTCTCAATCCGTCCACAATTTTAGGAAACGACTTGTGTGGGACCTAATTGGGTATATTGGGCACAAAAACCATGTGTTGTATTTTTCTGATTCAGCTTCATCTTCCCACAAATTGAGATTGAGGTTAACTTCCTAAAAGAAGGGTCGGATGAAGGTCCGGATGAAGGACTCGACGAAGGATTGGATCACGATTTCGACCTATTGTAAGTAAACAAAAACTTTATATCTTCATAATAAATTAAATGAGATGAATTAATTTTAAAACCATTGCAAAAATGATGATTATACACACCTTGTGCGATTCCATGGCGAATTGATGTATAAATCTTGATAATACCTTTAAAATGGCTAAATGAGAGCATAGAATATATAATGTCGTATGCAAAATGTTGGATCATGTTTTCATTGATGCCAATGGTTTGATTATATGGGAGATTGTTGGATCATACGTCATTGATGCCAATGGTTTGATTAATTGATATCATTGATTGATGTCAAGTAATTGATTGATTAACAATTGATATGATGCCCTTGATGAGAATGATATATGTCCAAGTGGAAACCAATTGATAAACATGGATCATTGATATGATTCCCTTGATGAGAATGATAGATGTCCAAGTGGAAACCAATTGATAAATATGGATCATTGATATGATGCATTGATGAAGATGGATCAATGAGTTGTCATTGATACATGATGCATAGTTTATATATATGATGTAGTGGTAAATAGATGCAAAGATGAATCATTATTGTCTTATCATGGTTGATAAGGTGCACAAATGGATGAACTCCAAAGTGGTCCCCTTATGGTGAAATCCCTCACGGGAAGACACTTTAAGGATTTATTTATCCTAGGAGAACGGTTGGAGGACCCATGCTTGTATGTGGAATAATGAGATGAAGATCAATGAAGTTGTTGGTGAAACTATCCTAGATGGATAGTGATTGTCATGCCATTTCCGGTGGTATATGGAATGTCACATAACTCCTCACGGTTTGAGAGTTATGGACTTATGAAGTTGGAGGACCCCCATATGAAGGCTTGAAGCCCCCAAGGTCAAAGAAGTCAAAATGCTTGAAAATAAGAAATCATTATTTAAATGATAAAGTAAAGTAACAAAATCAAGAAAGATTATTTAAATGATAAAATTAAGTGACAAAATCAAGAAGGAATAATTAAATGATAAAGTACTGGAGAAATTTCTATTCATGGAAAGTGGTTAACCCTAAAATAAGGAAAATAGGTTAAGTGACCTAAAAATGGGTTAAGTAACCTAAAAATGGGTTAAATGACCTAGAAGATGAAAGTATAAATAAGAAGCTAGGATCTCTTGTAAAATGTACATTTGGTGAGAATCCCTTTTGTGGATCAATGGAGAGCTTCTTGTGAATATCTTTTGGAGTATTGATGGAGAGCTTCTTGTGAGAGCATCTTATTGGTGTGGATCTCTTGAGCATGATTGGAGATCTATTCTAAGGAAGAGAGCGAGAGGAGGATATCATGGATGCATCAAAGTTTCAAAAATGTCGAAGATCTTGACGACAAAAGTCTCGGATTCATAGAAAACCCTATTTTCTGATGTCCACATGGGCTGTCTGTGTATAGGGTGCATGTACATGTGGGATGGCTATGTATAGGGTGAGTGTACATGTAGGATGACTTTGTACAGGGAGCGTGGAGTGGATAAAATCATGGATATTTGTGTTTGAGCTGGTGCCAAGCTCTTGTATAATGAGGCATGTTCCAGATCTGCATTCTATGGCCTCAGATCTATCACTGAGACACTGGTATGGTTACATTATTGTCTTGATGGATGCTATTGTTTGATGTGTTGTAAATTCCTAGGGAATTCTTGGTATGGCTTCTATGATGTGGTTCAGTTTGGTTGATTTGGTTGATGGAGTGAGCAACACTCTTGTTATTCAATAGTGACATGATTTCTATGGTATACGAGTTGTTTATACATGATTGAGATAGCATTCATATTGATTTTCTGAGGAGCATGAGAAAGCTATTGGAGAGCTTGGATGTGTTGTGACTGGCTGTGGTTCAGTTTGGACAGTGGAAGACATAAGAGAAAGTGATTGCAGGTTGCAAAGGATCTGAGCATGTGAAGCAAAGAAAAACCCTAGTTGCTCAGAAGCATACGCTTGTTGCATCATACACTGGCCGCGTTTACACGTGGGATGTAGTGAGCCAGAGCGCGTGCACACGCGGGCTGCACTACTGACAGGTAGCGTACCTATTGACAGATTGATATCTGTTGAGGATTGTTGCCTCATCTCAGTTGGTGTTGAAAATGTAAGCTGAGTCTTGCATATAGAGCTAGTGCTCTTGTAGAGTTGTACTCTATTTAGTTGTTGCTAATAAACCCCAAGGATTGTAGTCCATAATAAAAATAAAATTGTACATACATCTTGTGTTCTTTGTGTTCATTGTGGTGATGACTTGTTGATGATATATTGTTGATATATGTTGCTGATATGTGCTCACATCTAACTGGTTATAAATGACAACAATGGTCAATGAATAAATGTTGAATGCTAATTGATGATTTTTTGTGCAAGAGGGTAGTTTTGGGAAAAGAGCCCCACACTCATTCACCCCCCCTCTAAGTGTGGTAGGTGTGTCCAATACAAAAAGGATTTGGCCATTGGAAAAAAATAGTCAAAACACCAACCCAACAGGGCTAATGCATTTCCAACCATATTTTCGTTCATACTTGCTCTTGTGGGATAAGATGGAAGGCTGCCTTAATACTATAATATTATTGAATAGTGAATGTGCCCCGCGAGGTATGCCCCCATCTTAAAATGTCCTATCTTTAAATAATTTGAATCCTTCTAGAGTTGGTCGTCTCATGCCAAGGTTGGATATCCACATACTATGGAAGGTGGAGGTCCATTTGTGAGGATTTCTATATATGTTAGGTGGCATCTGGGTGGTCCTCTTGCCAATAGTCCGCTATGGTTTTCAAGCCCTCCTGACTTGTGGGGGAAAGTAAATTTTTTGGGAAGTGGTTTGTGCACCAGAGAAGGTTATTGTTGCCATGAGTCATTCCAAAAAAAATGTGTTCTACCATTTCACACTTCCCAAAAGGAATGATCCGCGATCAAGGATTTTATTTGCTTAGTGACGTTTCAAATCAAGGATCCATAAGTGTTCTCATTGTTGGATTACCGAGAGGGGGGGTGAATTAGTAATAGAGCAATTTAATCCTTTTTAACCATATAATCCAAGTTTTATATCAATGAATCATTATCATCCAATAACTACAGAGTAAATAAGAAATGAACAAATGAACAAATGAACAAACATACACATACACAGTACACCAATGTTTTACGTGGAAACCCAAATCGGGAGAATACCACGAAATACTTTTTCTTATATGTCTCAAAGAATTACATTCACTGGAAGCAACAAATTCCTTTGTTTTCCAGCTACAACTGGAAGGAGGCTCCAACCCCCTAGTTTCTTAGGCTACAACCTGAGGGAAGCTCCAACTCCCCAATTTTCTGGCTACAACCAGAAGGAGGCTACAACCCCCTATATTCTTCGACTAGAACCGGAAGGTGGCTAAAACCACCTGTCCTTGCCCTATCCTGCCACCCTAAAGTAGAAGTAGAATGATGGAACCATTGCCAACTTGTCACTGTGAGATATACCGTTGTAAACCTGTACCAATAAATCTGAACCATGCATCAACCATACATCAACCTGTAATCAACTTGTACCATAAACAAGTGCATCAACCATGCACCAACCTGTACCAAATAACCTGTAATCAACCTGTACCATAAACAAGTGCATCCAACCATGTACCAA
>JZKD02S2434211.1:337676-349849 GCA_000966675.3 Picea glauca
ATCTTGGAATTGTACATTTATGTGGGCATAAGGAGGTTGCCCCCTCGAAGAGGCTTATTATTTGAATTTCTCTCTTTTTCAAGGCGTTGAGTACTTATTCTGAGGTTTTTCTATGATATATTGATAATTGGTTCTTAACACCTGATTTGCGAGCTTCTTTTATTCTTATTTTCTTTTCATTTTTATAAATTTTATTTAATTTTTTATTTTAATTTTAATTTTATCAAAACTCAAAGAAGACTTTTAGGATTAGGTTGTAATTCTTATATCCCTCTGGTTGTTGATCAAGTGACACTTTTTATATGGATGATACTTCTTTCATAATTTAATGAGATCCCTTTGAAACTTTAACTTGGGTTTGTAGGGTAGAAGCTCATACCTCATATTTTCTTTATATTTTCAACCAAGTAAATCATTTATTTATCACCTGTTTTGAGAGAAAGCCAATGTTCTGAAAAGTGAGTGTTGGTTTCTGATACATCCTTATCTCTCAACTGTCAGCAAGCATTCTACATAAAAATAAAAATGAGAAATGTCAGAAACTTCTGAAGAAAAAGAAACGATGGCTGCTAATTATATATATATATAAAATAAAAATATAAATAACAACATAAGAGAAAAAAATAATATGAGTATAAAATAAATATATATATATATATATATATATATATATATATATATATATATATATATATATATATATATATATATATATATATTATGAAATTAACAAACCTAGCCGTATTTATAGTGAAAGTAGAAACTTACCAAAGAAATGAAAATTTTCAAAACAAAACATGAAAATAAAACCGGTATGTAAAATGGGAATTTGGAACATGTTTATTGCATGAAATGATTCAGGTAACGTCCGTTGATAGGGGCGTTAAATATTTCCCCCTCAAGGTTTTCTAGTAAGAATGAATTCTTTCCCTCGGAGGCTATGATCCTGAAAAGTCCACACCAGATGTGATCAAACTTGCCTTGCTTTCCAGAGTCTTCTTTCCTAGCATCCCATTTCAAAACTATCTCATCAAGAATAAATTCCCTATCTTTATCTTTTTTATCAAACAGATCTTTCATGTTGTCTTGATATTTCTGAAGTTTCTCATCCACTTCAGCCCTGATATGCTATACTTCAATTAACTAGCTTATTCTTCTGGTAACATCGTTAGGTTCTTCCTTCGAGTCTTGCCAGAGCTTCATCAAAGGCAAAGAGATATTTATGGGGAGGACTATGTCGGTACCGTACACCATTTTGAAAGAAGACATTCCGATTGATTTTTTAGTGCCTATTCGATTTGACCACAAAGCATATTTCAAATAAACGTGCCAGGCTTTCTTGTTTCCAGTCAACACCTTTTTTTATTATGGTGATTAAGCTCTTATTCGATGATTCGACTAATACGTTTCCCTGAGGATAGTAGGCCGTTGAATGTCCTAGTAGAATATTGTACTTTTGACAAAAATTGACCATCACCATGGATTTGAAGGCTTGGCAATTATCCGTAACTATTTTCCAAGGACAACCAAATCTAGATAAAATGTTTTCTTCAAAGAAATTGATCACCACCGAGTCTGTAGCATTTCATGTCGAAATGGATTCTACCCATTTAGTGAAATAATCTGTGGTGGTTAAGATCCATTTATGTTGTGCACTTGAATACAGACAGATTTATCCGGTGAAATCCAGAGCCCATTGTTGAAATAGAGCTTATGTGACACAGCGCGCGCCACCGGGCATGCCTGCTCCCACTAGGACCTTCTCTTCCTTAGGCCCGAAGAGCTAAATTGCTCTTCAACTTCCTATCGGAAGTTCTCAGCACCCACAGAATGCTTTTAATGGTCTCCCTTCTTCAAATCGGGAAAACTGGCTTCGCATGGTCGCGAGTCTCACCGACATGGATCCGGGTTTCACAAGTCTCCGAAACCCGATGGGTAGTTCCCCCACGGCTTCCTGTTTCTTAATCGAAAATTTTCCCGATCGATAAATCGACACTCGCACTATCACGATTCCTTGTTCTCACGAATCCCCGACTCCCGATCTTTGATGGCACTCGCTCAAGACCACAACCCTTTCTTCTATCGGAGTTCAGAATTTGTGGAGTTGAAATGCGTAATGCTCATGCCCGCAGAATCCCCGATACTCCAAATTCTGATGCCACCTGGCGTTGACCCGCCGAAAGGCTCGACCGTCCAACACCTATTATCCACTATGCTCTTAACCCTGTCAGGAAATCACATATCGAGATATCACGATTTCCGTGGTCAAAGTTCACGGGACCTTCCAATCCCCAAACTCTAGTAGACTGACACCTGTTCTCCACTCAACGCGTCGATTGCATGGTTATCGCATTTCGGGATATCGCGACTTATCCGGTCGTGAGTCTCTCGTCACCGAGAACTTCGAAATGTCGAACCCCGATGCACATGTGGGCGCTCTCCTCCACGTCACCCCCTCCTCGTCGTGCTATCAGGTATCGCGAGATCACGATTTCAATTGTAGCATTTCCTTTGTATGGGAAAATCTTGAATCTCCGAACTCCGACTCTCCTGGACCTTGTGGATTCTTGACGTGTGTCTCTGTGGAGATCAATGATCCTGATCCTATTGGGAAATCGCAGATCGCGATTTCCTTTTGCGCAATTCCCTTGCCAGCGAAACCTCTAATGCCTCCAAAAAATGACGCGTCCAGATCTTCTGCCATGTGCTCATTCGGATCAATGGCTGAGGTCCTCCTTCGAGATTTCGGGACCCTCAAAGTCTCGATTCACTATCTTATGAAAACCCCGATAGTACCAATATTCCGATGTCAACCCCGAGTTCTCCCGCTGCTCCTTAGGGTTTAACCCCGACGCAAATCCCCGAGATCTAACGACTGACGATCTTTCATAAGTTCCTCCCACGAATCTCGACCGTCGATTTCTTCTCTTTGAAGGTTTCTCGCGAATGGCTAAGTGTTCATTCTCCGACCTTGCTTCCTAACATCTACGCCTGCAACTCTTGCCTGAGATTTCTTCGGCACGGACCTCCTGTGCTACCCTGTAATGATTATCATGAAGGTACTGCCCTTCCTGAGATTTTCAACTCTGATTCTTCAGAGGGACCTGTGTGCACTCCTTACGCTCAGAATTCAACAAATTCCCAGGTGTTGAATCCTTCAGAATCTGCCCGCTTCCTGTAGCAGTAGTCTCTGATTTCACTTCACTTAGATTCCAAAGTGAGACTTCCCCTTCAACCTGCACATTCCTTGCACGGATGCAACAACCTAAATCTGCTTCTGGGCAAATGAGAACAAAGTTAAACTATAGAGCCTTCATCAACGCACTCCTTGCGGATGAATTCAACTGCACACTTTGCAGGAATCTCCTGGCTCAGATAGAGAAACAATTGAAACTCATTCTCTTTCAGACTTCAGTTTGAAACCTGAAATCACATGCACAACATATACAAAGCAAATGCGTAACATAAGAAAACAACTATGAGCGCATAAACAACATACACAGAGAAAACAACAAAAGCCATGAGTTTGAATCATAACTGCATTCTATTAATTCAAAACCACTGTACATGGGTGTTCTTCACAATTTTCTCTGATTGCTCTTCTCTTATTTCTCCTAAATAATGTTACAATGGTACAATGAGGGTGTCTATATCCATTTTCCCTCTCAGACTGTAAAACTATCTAATCTGGAAATAAAATTCTATCTACCTGCATTAAATCTATTAAATGCTTCCTATCTACTTCAGACAAGAGCGTATGGCTCGAGGTCTGATACAATATACAAAAGGTGCTCCTTCATAAAGGATTCATTAAATACTTGTGCTACAATCCCAAAGCACTTTCAAAAATTTGGGTTTGTTTATCCAGCTGAACTTTCGCTTGATGTGATGGCTCGCTTGCTGAGTTAGCAATGCTCCTGCATCATACTCCTCGGCTTGAAAAATTTCATGGGCTCCTGTCCATGAGCTCCTGCACGGTTTGTCCATGCTTTTGAATCACTGCTTCTGTCTCCCAGCTGGCATATTCCATTGGATGGTTTTTCCATTTGACCAGATACTCGAAGTATTGCTTCCGTCTGGTCTTTTTGCTTACCTTCTTATCAAGTATACGCTCCATCTGTGGCTTCTCTGCAATCGAAATCTGCTTTTGCCACTGGATTTCTGGCTGTTCATCATTCCTAGCTCCTTCTTCCTCAGACTTATAGGGATATAAGTCTAAGACATTGAATGTCGAAGATATTCCAATGCCATCCGACAATTCAATTTCATAAGCATTTTCTCCCAGTTTCTTCAGGACTCTGCATGGCCCAATTTTCTTCATCTTCATCTTGTTGTATGTTCCCCTTGGGAACCTTTCCTTCCTCAGATGTGCCAGAACTAGATCACCAACTTTGAACTGAATTTTTCTCTGATGTTGATCCGCTCTGCACTTATATTCTTGGTTTGATTCCAGCAATCGCTGCTTCACCTTGCTGTGAAGTTCTTTCATCGCCTCTGCGAATTCTTCAGCCCTTGCACTCTTGGTCATTATCTACTTTGAATCCCTCAGTTCAGATACTCCTCTTGGCTGCCTGCCATATATAATCTCAAACAAAATTTTTCCTATGCTTATGTTTACTGAATCGTTGTACACAAACTCTACCTGTGGCAACACGTTGTCCCAACTGCTGTGGTTTTCTGTTACCAGACTTCTGATTAAATCTCCCAGACTCCTATTTACTACCTCTATTTGCCCATCCGTCTGAGGATGATAGGCAGAACTAAACATTAATTTAGTCCCCATCTTCTTCCAGAGTGTCCTCCAGAAATGTCCAATGAATTTTGTATCCCTGTACGATACTATGCTTCTGGGTAAACCATGAAGTCTAACAATCTTCTTGAAAAATAAATTTGCGATATGAGTCGCACCACTGGTATTCTGGCATGGAATAAAATGTGCCATTTTGGAAAACCTATCAACCACCACAAAGATCGAATCATGTCCTCTTTGTGTCCTCGGTAATCCCAATACGAAATCCATGCTGATTTCATCCCACGGCCTATCGGGTATGGGTAATGGTTGATAGTATCTCGCATTCTGCTTCCTTCCCTTTGAATGTTGGCAAATTATGCACCTGTCAATGAACTTCTTGACATCTGTTCGCATCTTCGGCCAGAAATAGGCTTCGCTCAACTTTTCAAATGTCTTGTCATGGCCAAAATGTCTTGTCTTTTAGCAGATTCTCCCTCATGGAGAAATTTGGAATGCATAACTGATTTCCTCTGAATAACAGTCCGTTTTGGATCATGTAATCTATCCACGGGCTTCTGTCTCTGAGAACTAGATTCTTAGCTGCTTCATATGCCTCTATAAAATCTGCATCACCTGCATACATGTCCTTAAGATTTTCAAAACCCAATGTCTTGACTCGGAATTTCTGCAGCAACAAACATTTCCTGCTCAAAGCATCAACCACTTTGTTAGCAGTCCCTGAAATGTGTTTAATTACAAATGTAAAATTCTGCATATAATCTACCCATTTAGCATGTTTCTGATTCAATTTCTCTTGTTGATTCACAAACTGTAATGCATGATTATCGCTATACAGAACAAATTCTTTCGGGATTAAATAGTGCCTCCACTTCTTCAGCGCCTGTATGATAGAATAAAATTCTTTATCATACGTGGAGTATTTTACTTTTGCCTCATCCAACTTCTCGCTGAAATATGAAATTGGTCTATCCTCCTGGCTCAAGACTGCTCCTATGGCAAAGCCACTTGCATCACATTTTACTTGGAACACTTTGGTAAAATCTGGCAACACCAAAATCAGCTATTCTATGATCTTTCGCTTCAACAGATTGAAGCTTTTCTTTGCCTCTTCAGTCCAATGAAAATATTTATGTCTTTTCTTGACTGTGTCCATCATTTTTGCGCTAATTCCACTGAAATTCATGATGAATTTCCTGTAGAAACTTGCCAATCCGTGAAAACTTCTCACCTCGAAAACATTTCTTGGTGATGACCAATTTTTAATTACCTCCACTTTACTTGGATCCATCTTTAATTCATTTTCCGATATGACAAACCCCAAGTAAATGAGCTCTGTCTTCATAAATGAAGATTTCCTCATGTTGATCAACAACTTCTCTTGCTTTAGCTTTCTCATTACTGCAGCTAAATGCTTCAGATGTTCTTCTTTTGTTTTGCTGAAAATCAATATGTCATCTAGATAAACAATGACAAACTTACCAATGAATTCCTTCAACACTTCATTCATTAGTCTCATGAATGTACTCGGTGCATTCATCAATCCAAACGGCTTGACTATCCATTCATACAACCCTTCATTGGTCTTGAAGGTTGTCTTCCACTCATCGCCTTCCCTCATGTGAATTTGGTGGTATCCGCTTTTCAGATCAACCTTTGAAAATTTTTTTGCTCCACTTAAACAATCCATCAAGTCATCCATCCGTGGCAATGGAAACCTGTACCTGATGGTTATATTGTTAATGGCTCTGGAATCAGTGCACATTCTCCAGCCTCCATCCTTCTTTGGACTCAGTACCGTTGGAACGACACACGGGCTTAAACTTTCCCTGATCAGTCCTTTATCTAATAGTTCATGCACCTGCCTTTTGACTTCTTCGTTCTCCTACGGTGTCAACCTATATGCTGCTTTGTTTGGAAAACTGACTCCTGGTATGAGGTCTATATGATGGCTCACACTTATCACCGGCAACAACGAATGAGGCAATTCGTCCACCACTATATCAGTGAACTCTTCCAGCAGTTCCTGAATTTCTTTCGGCAAGTCATCCACTCTTGTGCTGGTCAAAACAACCTTTGGTTTCCTGACCACAAAGAATTGTGGATCTTCCTTCTTCTTTACTTCCACCAAAAGTTCCTTCCCACTCACGAGAAGTATGGTATTCCTTGGTTTTGGTTTTACTTCTTTTTCTTTAATTGGAAGTAGCATATGTGTTCTTCCATTCTTCTCCAAAGTATACGTATTCATTTTCCCATCATGAACTACGTTTCTGTCATATTGCCATGGTCTGCCTAGCAATAAATGACATACATCCATAGGAATAACATCACATAGTATTTTATCATTGTATCCTCCTATATTGATGTCCACTAAGCACTGTTTAGTGACACTCACCTGATGTCCCTTCTATAGCCATGAAACTTTGTATGGACTCGGGTGATCAGTCATTTCCATCTCTAGTTTCTCCACCATCTCGGTTGAAACAAGATTATCTGTGCTTCCACTGTCCACAATAACCTTACATTTCTTGTCTTTGGTCTTGCATGTGGTTCTGAAAAGTCGGTTTCTTTGAGTTGTGTCCTCCACCTCCTTCTCGGGTGTTAAGAGAACCTTACGCATCATCAACGACCTTCTGTCTTCTGCATATTCTGCCTCATCATTTCACCTCTGTGCCTCGACGATGTGAGCTTCTCCTCCATCCTTTTTCCTGTCTGGACAATCAACTACCTTGTGCCCATTTTTCCCACATGTGTAGCATGTGATAATTCCTCCTTTGCCTCTTCCTCTACCTTTGGTACGAGGAAAAGTATTATTATCAGCGTATCCTCCGCTCTATTCTGTTTGTTTCCTTTTTTGTTCAGCGTGCTGTCCTCGATGTGAAATTCCACCTCTTTCCGTTCTCGTCTGAGGCTTCTTCCAGTCATCCTTAGATTTCTGGAACCTGTCTTGGGCAACAGATTTACCTTTCCGCTGGCTCTTACCTCGGCCTCGCTGTGCTGGCTTATGGCTTAGATTTTCCTCAGCCTTCAAGGCCATCTGATACGCATCCTCAACCGTTCTGACGGTTTTCATACTCATCTCATCTTGGATATCGTATCTTAAGCCATTCATATACCTGGCAACTTTTTCATCATCGCTCTCCCGATGACTTGCTCTGATATTGAGCTTATAGAATTCCTCCGTATACTCTTTTACAGTCATTAGCTTCTGTCTTAGGTTCTACATTCTCTTGAACAATGTGATCTGATAGTCCCTTGGGATGAACTTTGCCTTCATCTTCGCAATCATTCAATCCCAAATTTTGATCTTTTGTTTACCTTTGGAACGTTTATCTGCTTGAAGCTCGTCCCACCATAATGTTGCGTGTCCCTTCAATTTTGTGAAAGCATGCCTTACCTTTTTATCCTCTTCGATGTCTTCATAATCGAAGTAGGTATCAAGAGCTCGGATCCAATTCAATAGTTCTTTTGCATCCAAACTCCCTTCATAAGAAGGAATGTCCATCTTTGTCTTTGAACTCATCCGAGCGATAGCTTTTATTAATCACTCATTGGCTGCATCTTCAGATGCAACTTCTCCTTGTTGTTAAGCTTCAACTTCGCCTTCAGAGTCACTCAAATCTCCAGCATTTGCTGTGCGTCTTTGCACTGCTTCCATATCTTCCAATCTCTCTCTAAGATCGCGTATCTGCCTCTCCATATCTGGATTCTGTGCTTGTCTTCCTCTGCCTCTCTGGTTTCCCCTATCCTATGGATCTAGTGATCGTCTTTCCATTCTGGGCGGCATAGTGAAATCCTCTCTTCTCCTCTGCTACAAAAAACAGAGAAATTCCTTGCTCTGATACCACTCTGACGCAGCGCGCACCACCGAGCACGCCTTCTCCCACCAAGACCTTCTCTTCCTTAGGCCCGAAGAGATAAATTGCTCTTCAACTTCCTATCGAAAGTTATCGACACCCAAAAAATTCTCTTAATGGTCTCCCTTCTTCAAATTGGGAAAACTGGCTTCGCGTGGTCGCGAGTCTCACCGACACGGATCCGAGTTTCACGAGTCTCTGAAACCCGATGGGTAGTTCCCCCACGGCTTCCTGTTTCTTAATCGGAAATTTTCCCGCTCGGGAAATCGACAATCACACTGTCATGATTCCTTGTTCTCACGAATCCCCGACTCCCGATCTTCGATGGAACTCGCTCAAGACCACAACCCTTTCTCCTATCGGAGTTCGGAATTCGCGGAGTTGAAATGCATAATGCTCACGCCCACGAAATCCCCGATACTCCGAATTCTGATGCCACCTGGAGTCGACCCGCTGCAAGGCTCGACCGTCCAACACCTGTTATCCACTATGCTCTTAACCCTGTCAGGAAATTGCGTATCGAGATATCGCGATTTCCATGGTCAAAGTTCACGGGACCTTCCAATCCCCGAACTTCGGTATACTAACACCTGTTCTCCACTCAATGCATCGACTACGTGGTTATCGCGACTTCTCCGGTCGTGAGTCTCTCATCACCGAGAACTCCGAAATGTCAAACCTCGATGCGATCGCGATTTCAATTGTAGCGTTTCCTTTGTATGGGAAAATCCCGAATCTCCGAACCCCGACTCTCCTGGACCTCGTGGATTCTTGACGCATGTCTCTGCGGAGATCAATGATCCCGATCGTATCAGGAAATCGTGGATCACGATTTCCTGTTGTGCAATTCCCTTGCCTGCGAAACCTCTGATGCCTCCAAAAACCGACGCGTCCGGATCTTCTGCCACGTGCTCAGTCGGATCAATGGCTGAGGTCCTCCTTCGAGATTTTGGGACCCTCAAAGTCTCGATTCACTGTCTTATGAAAACCACAATAGTACCAATATTCCGATGTCAACCTTGAGTTCTCCTGCTGCTCCTTAGGGTTTAACCCTGACGCAACTCCACGAGATCTAACGGCTGACGATCTTTCGTGAGTTCCTCCCATGAATCTCGGCCATCAATTTCTTCTCTTTGAAGGTTTCTCACGAATGGCTAAGTGTTCATTCTCCGACCTTGCTTCCTAAAATCTACGCCTGCAACTCTTTCCTGAGCTTTCTTCGGCACGAACCTCCTGTGCTACCCTGTAATGATTATCACAAAGGTGCTGCCCTTCCTAAGCTTTTCAACTCTAATTCTTCAGAGGGACCTGTGCGCACTCCTTATGCTCGACATTCAACAACTTCCCAGGTGTTGAATCCTTCAGACTCTGCCCGCTTCCTGTAGCAACAGTCTCTGATTTCACTTCACTCAGATTCCGAAGTGAGACTTCCCCTTCAACCTGCACATTCCTTGCATGGCTGCAAAAACCTAAATATGCTTCTGGGCAAATGAGAACAAAGTTAAACTACAGAGCCTTCATCAATGCACTCCTTGCGGATGAATTCAACTGCACACTTTGCAGGAATCTCTTGGCTCAGATAGAGAAAAAATTGAAACTCATTCTCTTTCAGACTTCAATTTGAAACCTAAAATCACATGCACAGCATATACAAAGAAAATGTGTAACAGAAACAAACAACCATGAGCGCATAAACAACATACACAGAGAAAACAACACAAGCCATGAGTTTGAATCAGAACTGCATTCTATTAATTCAAAATGACTGTACATGGGTGTTCTTCACAATTTTCTCTGATTTCTCTTCTCTTCTTGCTCCTGAATAATGTTACAATGGTAAAATGAGGGTGTCTATATCTGTTTTCCCTCTCAGACTCTAAAACTATCTAATATGGAAATAAAATTCTATCTACCTGCATTAAATCTATTAAATGCTTCCTATCTACTTCAGACAAGAGCATATGGCTTGAGGTATGATACAATATACAAAAGGCGCTCCTTCATAAATGATTCATTAAAGACTTGCACTACAATCCCAAAGCACTTTCAAAAATTTGGGTTTGTTTATCCAGCTGAACTTTCTCTTGATGTGCTGGCTCGCTTGTTGAGTTGGCAATGCTCCTGCATCATTATGTTTTGACTGGGGTCAAAGGTAGTGTGGGAAGCTTTTCTTTACCTGAGAATAATAGACAAGAATTATAGGCTTTGACTTTAGTATTCACATCTGTAAATAACTTCATCCAATAGTATCCAACTCTCAGGATTTTATAGGTTGTTTCCCTCTAGGCATGGTGTGCTCCACACACCCCTTCAGGAAACTTGTTTATAACGTTCTCTGTTTCTGATTCTATTAGGCACCTTAAAAAAAAAAAACAGGGGATCTTTCCAATACAGTTGGCTGTCGATGACACAATATTTTACCGCGTGCAACTTTAATGTTTTTGCCTTAGAAGGAGTCATATCACTTGGGCACTGAAGAGTTAGGAGATATGAAACTATGTCACCATACCAAGAAGAAGAAGAAAATTTTTCTTGGATCTGAGTTGTAGTACTAGTACATATGACCAAATTTGCGATGATTTTTCATTGATATTGCCACACTTATCCATCGCAATTTCCACGAAAGCCGAGATTTTTTTTCATCGGAATAATTTCATCGCTATATCCACGATCCAGGTGTGCGTGGAAACATCGAAAAAATAAGTGCTCCATGTGTCACCACCTTCAAGATCGGTTAACCCTATGAATCGTCACAATTACGATGAAATTATGTCGCAATAACAACAAAGAAGTGTGGCAATTGTGACAAAAATTTGTCGCAATTGTGACAAAAATTTATGCTAAGCCAATAACTTATGACATAGATGCTGAATGTGTGACACAAAACCGTCACCACT
This sequence comes from Picea glauca, assembly GCA_000966675.3. Classification (NCBI taxonomy): domain Eukaryota; kingdom Viridiplantae; phylum Streptophyta; class Pinopsida; order Pinales; family Pinaceae; genus Picea; species Picea glauca. The sequence goes on from JZKD02S2434211.1 coordinate 349,181, forward strand.
TGCGATGAAAATCTGTGGCAATATCGACGAAAATATATCTCAAGACCAAACTTACGATGCAGATGTTGTATGTGTGACGAAAATTCATGGCAAATTGCAACAAAATTTCGTCGCTATTGTGATGGTTGTGGTAAAATACAAAATTTGTTTCTGACGAATTATCGTCGATATTGCGACAATGGCTTTAAGTTTTTAAACTTTTTTTTACATGAGATATGGTATTACCATATTACATTGTAATATGGTATACCATATTGTATGCCATATTACAATGTAATATGGTAATGCCATATTACATTGTAATATGGCATTACCATATTACATTGTAATATGGTAATGCCATATTACAATGTAATATGGGATTACCATTTTACATTGTAATATGGAAATGCCATATTAAATTGTAATATGACATTACTATTACATTGTAATATTGTAATATTGCAATATATTGTAATATATATATCCCCTACAAATAATCAACACACTAATCAACCAAATATTGGAAGCATGTGTTATCATGAAGTTGGATTAGAAGTAAGGATACCAATACAAAAATATACACAAAGAATAATTTGGAATATTACTTTAAAAAAAACACATGGATTGCATGAGTGAGTCATTATGCAATTTATATTACACAATACTATGACAACACTTCTAAGATTG
>JZKD02S2434211.1:352231-362237 GCA_000966675.3 Picea glauca
GAAAAATACCAATGGTACCAGTGGAGGAGAGAGGATCAAAGGAAGATACGATGTCACCATTGGGAGGGGCTCCATAGTTGCAAGCTATGGAATGTGACCATTAAGGGGGACATCTATGAAAAATGACCAAAAAAGTGATATTTGATCCTAACTAGGTAGAGGTTATCTCAATTAGGGTCTTTCTTGAGATAATGACCTATAAGGGATCCATTGATATTATGACCAAATAAAAATGGAGAAAAAGGTGTGTAAGGAAGAAGAGCTAAGGAGGAGAGGCAATAATTTCCCCAAGCATTTGAAGGACTAGGAAATGAGGAAGAGTATGTAGGAGAGCATGGAACACTAGGAGAGGAAGAAGACGAGGGGAGAACTAGGTAATATTAGGTGCTACCAGGTAAGAAGTGGCTAGAGTTGATAATGGGAAGTCTAAGCTAGCCCAAAAAAACTCCCAATAGGAACAAGGCTTCATTCAACTAGCAAATGTTGATTTTGAAAACTAATGGAAAGTTAAGGAAAAGATAAGGCATAGAAGAACAAGGGGCTACCTCATTGTTTTAGCCAGCGAGAGGACAAGGGAAAGAAATTATGGAACTAGGTATAATAGATCATATATGTATTTTGTTAATTCATGTGTGGTAGAAAAAAAACATATTGAGTTAAAAATCATTGGGGAGGTTTGGTATTTAGAATGAGAATATAAGAGTGAGAGTGCACCCATGTAGAAGGATGAGAATGTATTATTTAGAGAGTTTGGAAGAGGGATAGTGCAACCATATGAGATGAGAAGGATTGGTGTGATGTAAAATTGAGAGAGAAAGATATTTACATATTATGTTTTGTTGGGTCTTAACATTATAAGTAAGAGGTATTGCAAGAGATGAGTTCATAGTTTTTCTCATCTTTATAGAGTTGATAAGTATTTCAATGAGCATCTTATAAATAATTTCATTTGAGAATCGATATTATGACCAAATAAAAATGGATAAAAAAGGGTGTAAGGAAGAAAAGCTAAGGAGGAGAGGCAATAATTTCCCCAAGCATTCAAAGGACTAGGAAAAGAGGAAGAGTATGTAGGAGAGTATGTAACACTAGGAGAGGAAGAAGACAAGGGGAGAACTAGGTAATATTGGGTGCTACCAGGTAAGAAGTGGCTAGAGTTGATAATGGGAAGTCTAAGCTATCCCCAAAAAACTCCCAATAGGAACAATGGACATATTATAAACCATTTCATTATTGATCATATTATATGTTCAAGAGTAAATTAGAGTAATAAAGGGGAGATACATAGCATTCAACAATCTCTTGAAAAATCCCCATGACAAGGGTGACTCCACAATGTTTATTAATGAGAAGATGAGTTCCGTCCTATTGTAAAAAGCCCCAATGATAAGGAAAGGGGTGATGAGTGATGGAAAATGCGATTATTTTGGTTATAAATTGTCAAGGGATATTTTTCAATAGAGTTTGTAATAGGGACTATTTTTTGTTGGGGAGAAGTGTCCAAATATTGGTGTACCCTAGGATCATCAAGGGATTTCTCATCTATGTACAAGCATTTGGATGTGAATTATTATTATAAGAATAAGCATTTTGTAGTAGTGTCCTTTGGAGCCTTATAATACTTACACTAACATGTGGGATGATAGGAGGGGTCTAGATTATTGGGATTAGCTTCATGCATTGTTTAATAGGAACTAGGATAGCAATAAGGTTAGGATTATGGAAATGAATGAAGTGAAGGATCTTTTCTAATTTATTTTCCACAATGAGGATATGGATAAAGACTTTGTATATGGGGGTTCTCTAAAATAGTTATACTTCTTTATAAAAAAACTACAAGTAAACCAAAATTATATTTAAAAATATACAAGTAAACCAAAACACCACATGGAACTTGGCATATATATCAATATCTACATATTCATGAGTATTGTGAACTCTTACTAGTATAAAGCCTACTTTTAAAAACACGTCAAAACCCTTACCTTTTCATTTTTGTTTCGCCAGATCCATTAGCCCATACAACTTGATAAGAGTTGTCCACGAGATGAATTTCCATCACCTAGACCTACATGAATCATAAAAGACAAATTTTTTATATGAGTAAATAATTAATAAGCAAATAAGCATGCATTTAGTTATGTAAAATACTTTAGAAAACAAGCAAATAAGAAAATAAGCATGCATATTTCAACTTTGTGTCTTCGAGGCTTTTAATAAAAAATGCTATCGAATGTTCGAACCCTTCCTCATTCTTCTATAAGAGAACGACCGCAATCATATGTTCATATGTGAATGAAAAGATAAAGAAATCTGTTAGGTAGTCTAGGCTGGACAACACTTATGCTTCTCCTATTACCTTCTTTATGCATTCGAAAGATGCTTTGGCCTCGGTTGTCCATTTGACCTCGCTGTATTTTTTCAACATATCTGTAATCAATTTAACAATTTCAGTTAAATTTGGAATGAATAGTTGGCACAGGGGAAGACCCAGTGTTCAACGCTTCAACAACACACCAACAAAACCCTAACTACCGACCCTTTTGGCAACACCTGTGAAGTAGATGAAGTCTCGCCCGAGGTAGAGGCAAGGGTGGTTGCATGAATCAAATGTTTGCAACCTACTGGGACACATATATGTGATTACACCAATCGAACAAAGCACTTAACAGTTAGCATTAATCAGTATTTAACCCTTATTCACATTGCAGATCCAAACCCTAATTACATAATAACGCATTATTCAACTTGATATAACACATCTAAGCACTTATCATATGGAAATAGATCAAATCTAGCATTCATTCACATCACTAAGCACTTAATCTATCATACTAGATTCATTTAAACATTCAGTACTGCACTAAGCTTAAATCATATGAAAAATATAACAACCATAATGCACAAATAAACCATAACACATGATATACGTGGTTCATCCCAGTGTGGGGATACGTACACCAAATCTTCTCTTCTTTATTATCTTCTCTCAATCTTCTACAAGAAAAGAGCCACAAGAACCTACTCTGCATAAGATAGGAGATCTGCGTGCACCTCGCTAGATCCTCCTTCCCCAAGCTAGGTTTAAGCACAAATCCTTCTTACAATCACTTTCACTTAACTCTGCAAGTCTTAACACATAGTATGCACAAAGCCTCTAGCTTTGCACTAATTAAATTCTATTAGGTCTACAATATCACACACCCCCTTTTACATTGCCTAGCTTTCTATTTATACATTATAAAATAGGCCTAAACATGGGTAAACCCATGAGGCAACATCCCATACCTGTTACATAAACCCTAATCCCAAAACTTCCCTAAAAAAGGACCAAGATCCCACGATCTCCACTTCGACTTGCGCTCCACCTTCGACCAACCCGTCGATGTCCCAAAAATGGTCAAACATGACCAAGGTTCTCCAAAACTTGGTCAAGTGCCAACAGGCCCCCAACACTCACCTGTGACGCGTCCCGAGTCACTCTGCTCTGGGTAAATCTACCTCAAATGCCTCGATATTGGCTTGAGCTACTTCAAACTACTGCTTCGCCAAGGCCTCCTTCTAGAAAAACTCCTGAATAACTGCCTCGGTCATAGGTCCTTCCAAGTGTTGTTCGACTGCAGTGACTGATTGTTCTAGTTTTTCTCCTCGTCCTTCAATCTCCTCAAAAAGTAGGCAAGTTGCATCATGAACTAGTTGGAGCTTCTGAGTCACTTACATGACTTTTCTTTGTATGGCATGGACATGTTGTTGAGTCGTGTGTTGTTCTTGGGATATTTTCATTCGCTCGACTGCTGACAAGGGCTTCAACTGCACTTGTATTGTTGCTTCTTGCTACTTTTCTTCCTGGAGCTGCGACTCTAGTGTCTTTAGTTTAGTGTCCTCTATAAGGCTCTCATCATTCTACACACTTCAAATGCTAAGCTGTTTACATTCCAAGGCTAATGCCTTGATTCTCTGGACTACGCTTTGGGTGATTTCTTCTTGCTGGTCTCACACTTCTTGCTGAGTGCTTGGTATTGCTTGCAACTCCAATTCTGCTACTCTCTGTTGAAGTTGTTGGATGGCTGCAGCAAGCTTCGATACTTGACTCTCCACTAGGTCTTATTCTATTTGTTCTAAGCCTGCCATAGAGCGAAGTTCTTTGTTGACTACTTATTTAACTCCAACCTGCTCCATGAGCAATGATTCTTTCTCTTTCTGGATCTGCGCTTTATCCTCTTCGAACTTGATTTGGAGGTCATCCTTCTCTTGTTGCACAACTTGGCGTTTCTCTATGAATTCCTCTTGTGCTTGCTTCAGGACCATGATGGCATGATATTTTTCTTCCTGCATGCGACAAAGGCGAGATTTAGTTGCATCAACTATTTTGCGGAGTTGGGTAGGATCATCTCCCAACTTTGTTTCTTCTGATGGCAGGGGCGCAGTGGACACTACACGGTTGGAGTGAAGGGCTTGTTGTACCCCTCTCAGTTCTGCTTCAATTCTTTCATACATGCTTTCTTGTTTTTCTTCATTTCTCTGCAAAATATATTCTGAGGTGTTTGATACAGCTATGATAATGAAGTCGAAGTCATCGACCGTGAGAAAAGTCTGTAGCTTCAACTTACTAGCTTTGGACTTCTTTCGCGATGTAGGTTTCATTGGGGAAACCTTTCTTTTCTTGAATGTCTCTGCCTCTTCAAGGGGGTTCCTAGGCGATGTTACTTCACCCTGCTTCTACTTGTCTTCTTCCCCTTCTTTCTCTTCTTTGTCCACTTCATCGTCTCCTCCTCTGTTAGGTGAATCTGGTGTAGCCTCCTCTGATGTGATATGTATTTCTTGTACATATTCCTTCTTTTTCTTCCTGCTGCTGCTGGGTGCATCATATTATTCGCAAGTAACCATTGGACTTCCAATGAGGTCAGGGTTGGAAAATTCTGTGTGGTTAACTAGAACTTGGATTTCTTCAGGCCACTCCTTGGTGATTTCCTCCATGTCCTCCTTGGTGAGCTTGTAATAGGACTGAACCTCTTCTTTATGCTCATCTTTGCGTGTAATAATATATATATAATTCCTATCTAAGTATAACTTCACAATTGGTATGAACCTGTCCAAGGTGTTCAGTGTCATACGAGGGAAAGACTCAATAGCCCTCGTTAACTGGAGGTAGTAGGTATGGAACACCACGTTTGACTGCCATTGTTTCCCCATATCACTAGAATACCAGAGTGTGGTGAACTTTGTAGCTAGTGGTTCAAATGACTTAATGTTAGGGAAGGTCGCTCCTTCCGACATCTCCCAAGCAATGAATGCAATGAGGATCAACAACTAGATAAGGTGGAACTCGTAGCCCTGATCCTGAGCTTCACGACATTCCTATTCTAACTGGTTGACGAGGTAACTCGCCCAGTTCATTTGTAATCCTTCCATGCATTTTCCCGCGAGGTCAACAATGAACCCTGTGACCTGCATGGGTATGTTCTTCCTTACCAGCTTACCAGTGATCAACTGGCAGGCTAGGTGCACTGCACCATTATGGATGGAGGCTACCTTGTAGCCTCGCTTCCCCTTCTCGACATTGCCATAGGTGTCTTTAATCTTTTGTGCCAGAGCGTGATCTGCATCCTTCCCTAGATAAAAGTCTTGTGGGTCTGGTCCTTGCATGCTTAATCCAATGATCCTATGGATCAATGCCGAATAGACGGTGATACACCTATCTAGCCATATATAACCACCATGGAAGCATGGAAACATGATATTAACACATGCGTTAAGATCCTTATGTGTTCCAAAGTGTTTTATCTTCATCACGTTCAAGATAGTGGACCTCGTGATGTCCATGGTCCATGACTGGGGGATGATCTTCGACTTCTTCCCCTTGGTCTTGGTAAAGTATTTTTGAGGTGTGAGCATGTTATAACTCTTGTGGTATCCTAGGTTATAGTCACTGATCTTCAAGGTTGGAATCCTCTTCAAATGCGGTCTGACTGCTTGTATTCCCTTTGGGAGGTACGCAGTGATGACTGTGTAGTCGAAGTCCCTCGGAACACTGTCACGACTCACCATACTGTCCAGGGGTGGGCTGTAGTTAGGTGGGATGGATGGGATTAGCTTCACATTTGCCAAGTCATCAAAATGCTTGGTTCTTTTCTCGGTCGCAGCTTGGGATGGTATAAATATGTGAGTAGTCGACGGGGAGGCTTTCACTCCTCTCGTCGATGAGGCTTGGATGCTTGTGGACATAACCTTCTTAGCCATGAGGTCTATTAGAATCTCTTCGATGTATTTTTCTGCTACGCTAATTTCATTCGACATGCACACTCGAGATATGATATCTCAGGTCGATGAACAACACTCAATGTAACAAAATGGATGGCGAGGTCTCAATGATCACTGTGCAAAAGAAACTAGTTCTCTGAGGGCTTGGATAATCACAATTGGAAAAAGTGTTCTTGGTGCAATGCTTGACGAGAAAAATAGACAACATCGTAATAGACTCTATCAACGGGCGGGAATACCTCAATCAATGCTATTCCATCCATTATGGTGCGGTCCCAACGGTCGAAGGGAGAACGTTCTGGAAATAACTATGTTTCCAACCATTCTGGAGCGTTGTTCTAACTGTCATAATGCCTCCAACAGTCATATTTTTTTGTCGTGGCGAAGTGTCAATCTGTGTTGTACTAATATTCCGATTAAGTTCAAGTTCTAGAAACCTTCCTTCTGTGAAGTCTTCCTTGGAACTTCTTGCAAATTTTCTAACTTTTCTCTCTTCTTACTGAGCTTTATGGCCTTCTTTCCTATGATCTAAATCATTGGTTTCCTCTTTCCATTATCATTCTTATCTCCTCTTGGCATGATAACTTCACACTGTGGAGGGTCTTTCATAGGGTTCAAGGGTAATACTTCTTCTCTTTCTGGGGTAGGTGCTCTACTGTCTTGTACAGACAGGTGTCTCCAATATTCGTGTGTCCTTTCAACTTCAACATCCATATTTTGGTCCTTAGTTACTTCAAATGGTTCTCTTGTTCTTCCAATAAGTGCGTTATTCTCCTAGCCATGAAATCTCTTAGTTCTTTATTTTTCTGTTCTAGATCCTCCTCTCCTTGTTTCCTTCATATATGATCTTTCTCAATCCTGGTTTTTCCTAGCAAGATAACAAATGGGGCGATGTTCTCAACAAATTTAACGATCTCAAATTCTTCTTTTGTTGAAGTGCCATGAGCACTCATAGATGTCTGGGTAAGTCTTCCACATAGGGTTATCATCTTTCCTCTAAATAATTCTATTCCTCCTAATGAAGGAACCATAGCAGGATTTCCCAAGTTCTTTTTTTCATGATATTTACATGTGTTTCCTCATCCAGGACACAGTCTATGTCGAAGTCTCCTATTCTTGTTTCTATGTATTCTTTATCTTTTAATATCTCTGATAAGTTGATATTTCTGTGATCGTTCATAGTTTCTTTCATCTATAGTAATACAATCTCTGATTCTTTCTGGTTCTTAGTCTCTTGATCTTGGTCAGGGTTTTCTTATCTCATATTTATTTTTTCAACCATAGAAATCATTCTAGGGCAATCCAAAACTTCATTGTCCATAGCTTTACAATAAAGACAACTAGGACCTCTATCAGGGAATTCCTTAGCAAGATGTCTCGGTCTTCTGCAACTATAGCAAAGAGTTCATTCTCTCTTTCTTTTAAACGATCCTCAACCTTTCTTGTACTACGCACTGGGATCATAGTAACTATCCTGCAAAAAATTCTTTCTAGGATCCTGCATACATTTGTTAGTCCAAATATTCTTTCTATGCATAGGGATAACATATCTTTCATTATTTCTATCAGATCTATTCATATCAAATCTTCTTTCTTCTAGCTGTACCCTAGTTTTCAAATTAGGACCAATTCTATTAAACATACCTAGATCCATTCTTTCGAAATAAAATTTTTCAGTTATCTTACCTTTCTCAGAGCACAAAGCTTCAAGATCTTACCTCTTTTCTTTAGATCATACTTCTCTTCTTAGCACAAAGCTTCAAAAGTTAAGTAGAATACTACACACTATAGTAGCAGATCTATGAACATAACTTTCTTTTCTTTAGTTCCCAACAATCAAAGTTTCAGGTCCCAACAACAAAACCATTTGTTGGCACAGGGGCAGACCCAAGGTTCAATGCTTCAACAACACCCCAAAAAAACCCTAACTACTGACCCTTTCGGCAACACCTGCAAAGAAGATGAAGTCTCACCCGAGGTAGAGGAAGGGGTGGTTGCAGGACTCAAATGTATGCAACCTAGATGGGACACAGATCTGTGATTACATCACTCTAACAAATCACTTATCAGTTAGCATTCATCAGTATTTAACCCTTATTCACATCGTAGATCCAAACCCTAATTACAGAATAACATAGTATTCAACCATATATAACACATCTAAGAACTTAGCATATGGAAAGAGATTAGATCTAGCATTCATTCACATCACTAAGCACTCAATCTATCACACTAGATTCATCTAAACATTCAATATTGCACTAAGCTTAAATCATATGAGCAATATAACAACCATAATGCACAAAGAAACCATAACATGGGATATTGATGGTTCACCCTAGTGTGGGGCTATGTCCACCGACTCTTCTCTTCTTTATTATCTTCTCTCAATCTTCTACAAGCACAGAGCCACAAGAACCTACTCTGCATAGGACATGAGATCTATGTGAACCTCGCTAGATCCTCCTTCCCTGAGCTAGGTTTAAGCACAAAGCCTTCTTACAATCACTTGCACTTAACTATGCAAGTCTTAAAACATAGTATGCAAAAAGCCTCTAGCTCCGCACTAAGTCGATTCTATCAGGTCTACACTATCACACACCCCCTCTTACATCACCTAGATTTATATTTATACATTACAAAATGGGCCTAAACATGGGTAAACCCATGGGTCGACATCCCATACCTGTTACATAAACCTTAATCCCAAAACTGCCCTAAAAAGGGACCGATATCCCGCGATCTCTACTTCGACTTGTGCTCCCCCTTCAACCAGCCTGTCGAAGTCCCAAAAATGGTCAAACATGACCAAGTTTCTCCAAAAATTGGTCAAGGGACAACATGAATCTTCTTAAAAAAATTATTTTTCCTAAAATTATGTTTCTAGGAATATTTATTGTATCTATGGCTTCAACCCTTTTTGGATCGATTTTGATTCCTTCCCTAGATACTATATGGCCCAAGAGTTCACCTTCTTGCATTGAAAAATGAGATTTCTTCGGGTTTAGGGACAAACCAAATTTCCAACATTTCTCGAACATCTATTTGAGGTGTACCAAGTGATCTGCATCAGAGTGAGAAAAAACAGTTAAATCATCAAGATAAATAACGACAAACTTATCTCTTTCACCGACAAAGGCTATGTCCATTTCTCATTGAAAGGTGCCCCCTGCGTTCATCAGACCGAATGACATTTTGTCATACATGAAAGTACCCCATGGAGTGGTAAACACGGTTTTTTCTTTGTCATCTTAGTGGACCACAATTTGATTGTAACCTGAAAAGTCATCAATCATGGACATACGGTTATCCCCGACCACTTTTTCCAAAAGGTGATCCATTTTAGGGAGTGGATAATTTTCTTTAAGGGATGATCTATTTAGGTTCTTGATGTTATAACCCTATAATTTATAGTATCATCTGGTGACTGGAAATTTTTTCACTCTGGGTGTATTTTGTCTTGCAAATAATATTTCATTTCTGCAAATTAGTTTCAAGGAAAGGAAAGGAAAAGGAAAATTCATGATTGTTGACGCTGAGTGGTTTTTCCTAACCCCATGGTGACAAAAGCAAGGGAAGCAGTGCACCAAACCCTCAAAAAGGTCATTAAGCCTGAGTTTTGATATACTGCATTCACGCCTGGAGAATAAAGAACGTGCTTAGATCAGCGGTCGATCTAGCGATGCGTAGATCAATGACTGACAGTGGATTCCGGACCCCCTCGACTGTTATGTTTTTAACGGTT
>JZKD02S2434211.1:363206-413107 GCA_000966675.3 Picea glauca
CCCCCCAAAAAAAAAACCTCTTTCGCAACGTTTTGACCAGTTAACTTGAAAAACGAATTCCGGGCAGAATAAATCAGATTTTAAAAAAAAGAGAGAGGTTTTTCTCTATAACAGGATGAAGAAAAGAAACCTCTCTCAGTTTTTTCACAGGTTCCACGATCAGGGAGAATTGAAGCCATCTTCAAGGCCCATTTTTCCAGTTCTTCATTTTTCTGTTGTAGTACTGATTTTACGGGAGGTGTTTCAGTGATATGGAGGCGAATTTGGCGAAACCAAAGGAGATTTTTGTCCATAAAATGCCCATATAAAATACCCTCCTTCAGTTTTTTCCCAGGTGTCATAATTAAAGAGAAACAGATGTCTAAGTGGACCTCTTTTTCGTAGAAATTCGACCCGTCTTTCATGGCGGACAGTTCCATATTTTTGGGGATTTGTGGCTATTTTTGGCCGAGGCAGTTAAATATGACTTACAAATATTATTGGGGGATATCCCCTATTTATTTATATTATTTTAATGTAAAATGGGTTGTTGATCATTGCACCCAGAAAGGTTGTTCTCTATAATTTTTTAGATCCACCAGTAATACAAAGGAATTGGTGCACATGATTCTTGCGTCTGGACATTGGTGATGTTTCTCTTGCTATGTTAATGTTTTCTTACTTTGTTATCACCTTTTTTTCTAATTCCAACTATTAAAAGGAAGTTAAGAACAAAATTTACCTCGGGTACTCTGTATCTGGCCTTTTATCAGTCTACATGTTATTCTTCTGATTTCAAGTTAAAGAAATTCTTGAATGCTTCTTTACTTAAATGAACCTCTCACCTGTTCTATCTTTCCATCACATTTTATCTTAATCGATCCAATATCTTGGCTATCTCTCCCTGTGAAGAAGCTTTTTAAAAGCTGTTTATTTGACCTTAAGTTTTGACACAGACCCCATAGCCCAATGGGATTCTAAAGCAATCATTCAACCAAACACCTCAAATAAAAAACAAACCTTGTTTTGCATAACTAGCCTAATATCCTATTTCAAACAAATCTAAATTTGACAGAGAGATCCCTCTCTGAGTCTTGGAGGGATAGATCCCTGACTTGAAGCAGTTTTGATGTTGCCTCTATGACAGCCTCCACAGCCTTGGGAAAATTACAGAGTGCTAACACTTGAAATCCACGTAAAGTCTGATTTCATCGTTTTTTTTTCTAGCTAGAACTAAATTAACTACCCACTCAAAATATCTGAGTGGAACAATAATTTTTGCATCCAGGATATTTTTTACTTCTCTTTCTATTACAGGCAGGAGTATAGGGTTTATCTATTTGAGCTTCTGCCTGAAAGGTTTGATCCCTAATTTCAAAGGTATTTTATGCTCGATGACAGTGGTATCATAAGTTTTTAGTTCGTCGTTTGACTAGGCGAAGACGTCTTTATACTGTTTGAGTAACTCAACATATTTACTTTTCATTTCGGGTGGAAGGTATTTAGAAATTTTGACTAGTTTAGGGTTTTCCTTAGTTCCTATGTCACAATCTTCAACCTCTTTGTGCTAAGGTTGCAAGGTATACTTTAGGGGTATATCGTCCTTATCAAATAATCTCTCTAGCGGAATTAGACCCTTAGGAATCTGATTGTTTTTCAACACCAACATGCGGTGGTTAGCAATATTATCCTGGAACTTATGAGGATCTTTGTTGGAACAGGGGTAGACCCAGGGTTCAACGCTACAACAACGCACCAACAAAATCCTAACTACCGACACTTTCGACAACACCTACAAAGCAGATGAAGTCTCACCCGAGGTAGAGGCAGGGGTGGTTGCAGGACTCAGGTGTCTGCAACCTTAGCTAGGACACATATTTGTGATTGTAATACTTAATAGAGCACTTAACGCCGCTAGTTCATCATTATTTACCCAATATCTACTTCGCAGATAAAACAGAGCATCGCAGCATTCACCCTGATCTAATGTATTTAAGCACTTAGCATAAAGAAATGGATCAGATCTAGAATATTTAAGCACTAAGCATATTCACCTATATCAGATCTAGCATCCAGATTCATCATAAACACAAAGCATAAACAGATCTATCAAGCACTTAGAAAATAACACATAAATACATCAGAACATTGCACATAGAAGAATAACACAGTATTTACGTGGTTCACCCCCACCTTGGGGCTACATCCACCAACTCTTCTTCTTTAGTAGCTTCAATCAGTCATCTACATGCACAGAGCCACAAAAACCCTACTCCACGTAGGACAAGAGATCTGCGCAACTCACTAGATCCTCCTTCCTTGCATTACAACACAAAGCTCTTCACAGTCTCTTACAATAACTTGCACTTAGACATGCAAGTCTCACATAGTATGCACAAAGCCTTACAATTCTTGATCACATAGATCTAACTCTTAGCACTTATCCAACTTGCACACACTCTCTACTTATTACATTTCCTAGCCTTCTATTTATACATACAAAATAGGCCTAAACATGGGTAAACCCATGGGCCGACATACCATACCCATTACATATTCCCAAATCCAAAAAAGGACCCAAAAAGGGGCCGAGATCCCGCGATCTCTGCTTCGTCTTGCACTCTGTCTTCGACAGGCTGTCAAAGTCCTAAAATAGGTCAACATGACCAAGAATCTCCCAAAACTTGGTCAAGGGCCAACAAGCCCCCAACACTCACTTGTGACTCATCCCGAGTCACTCTGGTCTGACTAGCTCTACTTTGAATGCCTTGAGCTTGGCTTGAGCTACTTCGACTTGCTACTGTGCTATGGCCTATTGTTCAATGAACTCTTGGATAACTGCATCATTGATAGGTCCCTCTAGACATTGTTCAGTTGTAGTGACAACCTGATCTAGCTCTGCTCCTTGGCCTTCTACTTCTGTAAACAATTGATAGGCCTTGTCTTATACGGGTTGGAGTTTCTCAGTTACCTCCATAACTCTGCTCCGAATAATATGGATTTGTTGTTGTGTAGTGCGTTTCTCTTGGGAGTGCTTCATTCTTTCCACAATTGACAGGGACTTCAATTGTGCCTGTATCTTTTCGGCTTGATACTTTGCATCTTGGAGTTGCCACTCCAATGCCTTCAATTCTGGGTTTTCTGTGAGTTGTTCATAGGTATGGGCACTGCGATTGGTAAGTTTCTTGCATTCTAGGGTAAGATCCTTTAGCCTTTCAACTGCGCTCCGGGCGGTTGCTTCTCTTTGGTCTCTTACATCTTGTGGGGTCTCAAGTATAGTCCGTAGCTCCAAATCTGCTATGCGTTGTTGTAGCTGTTGGATGGCTTCTGTGAGCTGGTTCGTCTTCTATGCAACTCAGTCTTCTTCCTTGATTTCTAATATTGTCACAGAGCAAACTGCTCTGTTGACCACTTCTTTTACCTTGAGTTGCTCCGTGAGAAACAGTTCCTTTTCTTGTTGTAGATGTGTTTTTTCTTCATCAAAATTCGCTTGGAGAGAAATCTTTTCCTGTTCTATGGAACTGCGTTGTTCTACAAGTAATCCTTGTACTTGTGTCAAAGCCTGGGTGGCTTGCACTGTTTCTTCCTATGCTCGTCGAAGGCGATCTTCTACTGTATCGGCTAAGTGGTGGAGTTGAGCTAGCTCATCTCCCAATTCTGGTTCTCTGGGTGCAGTGGAGACTGTGTGAATGGACTATAGGTCCTGTTGTACCCCTCAGAGTTCAATATCGATTCTATCATACATATCCTCTTGCTTTACATCTTGTTTCTCTACTATTTCTAGCGAATCATCTTGCAGGGCTGCTATGAGGAAATCGAAGTCATCGGAGGTAAGAACAGTCTGCATCTTGGTCATGGTGGCCTTCGATTTCTTCCGGGAGGAAGGTTTTAGAGGTGAACCTTTCCTCTTTTTCAGGGGATCAACCTCGTCTCCCTGCTTCTGTTCAAATTCTTTGTCATTCAACTCTTCTCCATCACCTCCTCTCTCTAGTGATATGGAAGCAATCTTCAAGGATGCGCTATCTATCTCTTGGACCTCTTCGGTCTTCTTTTTTCTGCTAGTTCTGGGTGTATCCTGCACTGTTTCTAGGCTGTCGATGTCAGATATCTCCGCAAGGTCTACTGGAATAAGGAGGTCCACCGACTAGTCCTTTGAGATCTTCTCCAAGTCCTCCTCTGTCATCTTGTAGTAGGATTGAAGTTGTTGCTTGTGTTCGTCGGTGCACACTGTGATGTAAATAAAATGTCGATCTGCGCTAAACTTCATCAAAGGTCTGAATCGATGTAGAGTGTTCAGGGTCATGCGAGGCTCAGACTATATGGCTATCTTCAGCTGATTGTAGTAGGTATGAAAAAAAACATTTGACTGCCACTGTTTATTCATGTCACTTGAGTACCACAATGTACTGAACTTCGCGGCTAGTGGTTCAAAAGGCTTGATGTCTGGGAAGGTCATACCTTCCAGCATCTCCCAGGCAATAAAAGCTATAAGGATCAAGAGCCAACTGAAATGAAATTTGTATCCTTGATCCTGTGCTTCTCTACAGTCGAGTTCCAACTGGTTCACCAGGTACTTCACCCATTTCATCTAAAGGCCTTCCGCGCACTTCCCTACGAGGTCGACTACAAAACCGATGACTTGGGTGGGTCGGTTCTTTCACACTAACTTCCCTACAATCAAATAATAGGCAGGCGCACTATGCCACTCTAGATAGAAGCTACCTTGTAGCCTTGTGTTCCCTTCTCGACATCGCCATAAGTGTCCTTGATCTTCTGTGCTAGAGTGTGATCCATGGTTTTTCCTGGGTAAAAATCCTATGGGTTGATTCCTTGATACTCAAGCCCATGATCTGATTGATCAACATCAGATCAACTGTTATATGATGGTTTAGCCACAAATAGCCACCATGGTAATAAGAAAACAACAACTTGACACATGCATTCACCCCATGGTGTTTTCCGAAGTGAGGAATCTTCACGATGTTCAGCAGGGTGGACTATGCAAGGTTCATAGTCCACGACTAGGGGATTATCTTCAAATTCTTCCACTTATTTCTAGTTAGATACTTATGCGATGCGAGCATGTTATAGACTTTGCGATCTCCAAGGTTGAAGTCACTAAACTTCAACGTTGCAATATTATCTTGTTCTGCTCGAACTGCGCGTATCCCCTTCGGGGGGTACGCCGTAACCAAGGCATATTCGAAATCCCTGGGCACACTATCTTGATTTACTACGCCACTTAGAGGTGGAATATAGGTGGGTAATATACTCGGGATCAATTTGGCATTCGCTAGATCATCCCTGTGCTTGGTTATCTTTTCATCAGATGTCCAAGATAGTTTGACTCCGTGAGCAGTGGACGAAGAGGCTAGAATTCCTCTCATCGATGATGCTTGTACACCTGTAGACATCAACGTGACTCTCTTAGTCATGAGGTTGATCAAAACTTCATCAACAATTTGCTCAACAACGCTCAACTCGTCTGACATACACACTCGAGGTTAACAATTTTGGGTTCGGAAGGTAACTTAGACATTGCAGGAGGATAGAGGGAAATATCGCAATGACCACTGTGTAAAATCACCAAGTCTACGAGCTCAAATTCATGATTGCAAAAGTGTTCTTGGTGCATGGCGCGACAGGATAAATAGGTAACTCGCCAACAAGTCGCTTGTAACGGGTATGAAGCCTTCATTAAATCTGTTATGTCCATTATGGCGCGGTCCCAACGATCGGATGGTGAGATGTCTGTCCATAAATGTCTTTCTACCCATTCAGAGTATTGGTTTAATGGTTATAATGTCCCCAATGACTATATTGCTTCATCATGGTGAAGTGCCATGTGTCGTTGTTCTGATATCCCGACGAAGCTCCAATTTTTCAAATTTCCAGTCTACGAAGTTTCCTCTGGAACCTTATGCAACTTGTCGATCTTAGCTCTCTTCTTACTTAGCTTTCTAGCCTTCTTCCCAGTGAGATTCATCTCGGTAGGCATTTTTCCATTCTGATTCGTATCTTCTTTTGGCATAGGTACTTTGTGTTGTTGAGATTATTTCCTAAGATTCGAGGGTGATCCTTCTTATTTATTTGGAATAGGTACTTCAATCTTCTGTGGGTCTTCCAGTGTTCTTGCAAATTCGACATCCAGGTATTTGGTGTTAAATAGCTTCGATTTCTTCAATCAAGTGTGCGATCCTTCTAGTCATGAATTCTTTTAACTCTTGCTTCTTCTGTTCTAAAACTTGTTTTTCTTCTTGCCTTCTGGCCTGATCTCTTTCAATCCATGGTTTTCCTAGTAGCATGGTACATGGGGCACTGTTCTCAATAAATCTAATAATCTCAAAATCTTCCTTTGTCAAAGTTACATTGGCATTCATAGGTATCCGGGTGAGCTTTCCACATAGGTTTATCAGTTTTCCTCTGAATAGTCCTATTCCTCCTAAGGAAGGAATCATAGCAGGCCTACCTATGGCTTCCCAAGTTCTCTCTTTCATGATATTCACCTATGTTTCATTATCTAGAACACATTCAATGTCAAAGTCTCCTATTCTTGCTTCAAGGCATTCTTTTTCTTTGAATATCTCTGATAATCTGACATGTCAGTGGTCATTTAGGGATTCTTTCATCTGTAGCAATACTTTCTCTTATTCTTTTTGGGATTCTATTATAATCTTAGTTTCTGGATCTGCCTTAGGGTTTTCTTGTCTCATGTTCATTTCTTCAAGCTTAGCAATCATTCTAGGGAAATCCAATACTTCATGGTCCATAGATTTGCAACAAAGACAACTGGGTCTTCTCCCAGGGAATTCCTTAGCAAGATGTCCCAATTTTCTTCAATTGTAACAAAGGTTTAATCCTCTCTTTCTTTTAAATGATCTCCAACCTTTCCTAGGATCATGGTAGTTAACCTGCAAACATTTCTTTCTAGGATCCTGCATACACTTATTAGTCCAAACATTCTTTCTATGCATATGTATAACACATTTTTCACTTTTCTCATTAGATCTACTCATATCAAATCTTCTTTCATATATTAATACCCTAGTTTTTAGGCCAGGATAGAATCTATCAAACATACCTATATCCATACAGTTGAAAAAAAAAATTCTACTTATCTTACTTCTACAGAGCATTAAAACTTCCAGATCTAGAAATTTTCAATATTCTTACCTTTATTAGAGCACAAAGCTTTCAGATCTTACCTCTTTTCTTCATATCAGATTTCTTTTCCCTAACACAGAGATTTTCAAACTAAGTAGAGTACTGCACACTAGAGAAACAGATCTATGCACATAGATTTCACAAATTCAGGTCGGATCCTTCCACAAAGCTTCTTCTTCCTCAGTTCCCAACAATCACAGTTTCAGGTCCCAACAACATAACCATTTGTTGGAATAGGGGAAGACCCGGGTTTCAACGCTACAACAACGCACCAACAAAACCCTAACTACTGAGCCTTTCGACAACACTTGTGAAGCAGATGAAGTCTCACCCGAGGTAGAGGAAGGGGTGGTTGCAGGACGCGGGTGTCTGTAACCTTAAATGGGACACATATATGTTATTGTAATACTTAAAACAAAGAATCACAACATTATTAGTTCATCATTATTTACCCAATATCTACTTCGTAGATAAAATAGAAAATCACAACATTCACCTTGATTTAATGTATTTAAGCACTTAGCATAAAGAAATGGATCAGATCTAGCATATTTAAGAACTAAGCATATTCACCTATATCAGATCTAACATCCAGATTCATCATAAGCACAAACCATAAAAATATCTATCAAGCACTTAGAAAATAACACACAAATACATCAGAACATCGAACAGAGCAGAATAACACAGTATTTACGTGGTTCACCCCCACCCTGGGGCTACGTCCACCAAGTATTCTTATTTATTAGCTTCAATCAGTCGTCTACATGCACAGAGCCACAAAACCCTACTCCGCATAGGACAGGAGATCTGCACATCTCGCTAGATGCTCCTTCCTTGCGTTACAACACAAAGCCCTTCACAGTCTCTTACAATGAATTTCACTTAGCTCTGCAAGTCTCACACAGTATGCATGAAGCTTTACAATTCTTGATCACATAGATCCAAATCTTAGCACTTATCCAACTTTCACACACTCTCTACTTCTTACATTTCCTAGCCTTCTATTTCTACATACAAAATAGGCCTAAACATGGGTAAACCCATGGGTCGACATCCCATACCCATTACATATTCCCAAATCCCAAAAAGGACCCAAAAAGGGGTCGAGATCCTGCGATCTCTAATTCTTCTTGTGCTCCATATTTGACAAGATGTAGAAGCCCCAAAATAGGTCAACATGACCAAGAATATCCCAAAATGTGGTCAAGGGACAACAATCTTCGCCTTCCTGCATGATCCAAGTAGTTTCATTTTGATTTTCCTAGTCGATGTGTGTTTCGGAAAATTCATCCACCATTTCTAGAAACTGCTTGATATGCTCATCGTCTTCAAAGACCTACTAGTGTTGAACATTGTTTGGTATTGAAGGCATGTGCCTCATTTCTATGTGATACTTTATTTTTAATACTGTAGGTGGCATAAAAGTAGCAACTTCTTTTGCTAGGGAATCAACTTGTTGATTTTCTGCCCTAGGAATATGATGAATATTGAACGATGAGAACAAAATTTCAATCAAATCTCAGGTGCAGTTCTTGTACGACCTTAGCCTTGGATGTTTGGTTTGATGTTGTTGCCTTATATGTTTTACGATTAATTTAGCGTCACTATTTTCATCTTTCGGGCAACCTCCGACCCTAATATCAAAGCTTCATATTCGCATACATTATTGGTATAGTCAATGTCCCACTGTAACCTATATGAGAAAGGAATAATGAATTCATCTCTGGGTTCCACAAACAACACCCCAGTTCCCACTCCTTCCCACGATGAAGCACCTTCAAAAAACATTTTCCAAACTCCTATACTATTTACATTTTTGTTTGTTTTTTCGATTTTTTTGTTTTCTTCTTCTATATCATTTTCTTCTATACATTCGTCAAAACTATCATCAACTAATAATATAAAATTTCCTAAATCTTGATCTGCGACATAAATCGGATAATCATTTGGGTTTTGTGGGTCACTTACAGTATATGCCAATCTTGTCTCTCTGTATAGATGGGTGAACTGTCCACTGAAAATTGGGATCGTAGCATACATCATGTCCAATTGAAGCGATCCTCCAAGTTTAGCACCCCAATACCTAGATAACAACATGCCATACTTCGCAGGAACATCAACAACGACTACATCCATGAGAATACTCTTCACATGGATCAATGCAAGATTAACCACCAAATATTTTATCATACCAAGACATTTAACTTTTCTCGAATCAAAAGAATACATATCTCAACATGGTCTGGTAACCTTGAGACCCAATTTTTCCATAATACATTTGGGCATTAAGTTGTCGGAGGCTCTAGAATCCAACATACATTTATGGAATAGGTGATCATGCACAATCAACATAATATAAAAAGGAGCAACAGGGTATTTAGAATTTTCAATATGTAGACCAAACATTAAAGTGGGTCTATCATCTTCTAAATTAATAGTATCCACATGACCTTTGACATCTGAGAAATTTATCATCTTGGCAATTTGTTTTCTATACATCGGATTTTTTTCCAGTTCAACCAGAGGTACCAGCATTTTAATTTGATTAATTTTGCATTCTAGATTGAAACTTCTGATTTTATTTTTGGCTTCTCTAGATGGGATCTCTATTTCTCTTTTCTATGGTCTATTGGTTTGTGTTGATTTGGTTTTGGCTGTCTTTGTGTTGGCAGCTTGCAATTCAACTATTTTTGTTTTGGCATCTTGTATTTCAGTGAACGGTTGAGCTACCTCATTAGTTTTAGTTCTTAACAAGATTTTCCTCGGTGGAGCAGTTGTAGAATTTTTATCTCTAGGCCTTAAATTATATATTTTTTGAAGCTTGGCCATTATAGAGTCGGCGATTCCTTGATAATCAGACTCTCCTAGATTATTTATGCTTTCCTCATTCCCAAATAGAGGTTCTTGGTCTAAAGATATTTTGTAATTTTGTCTAGTTAGGTGAGGTTCTTGATCGTTGTCATTGAGGTTGTCAATATCTTCATCTAACCCCTCAAAGTCTTGTACATCATCACTTTGCATAAAGTTTTTTGTTTTAAAAGGAGCTTTGATTTTCTGATCCTCATTTTTTACTGGTCTCTGTTGGATCTGGGGATTTCGATTCCTTTTGAAATCTCTCCTAGCAAAAGGATCAGGTTTATCCTGGTCTAATTCCATTCTGGATATTTTGTTTGATAACTCTTTGATTATCTTATCCATGCCATCCATGTTGTGCTCCACGAACCTCCTAGATCTGGAAGTTCCAACTTGTTCCCTAAAGAATTTGGTTTCTTTGGTTCCCTCTTCAAACTTTTCTTTTAGTTTACCTGATGCCATCATGTTTGATTTGATTTCAATGGCGTCATCCTACATTCTTGTGAGGTCAATAGATCTCCTTTCCCTCAAAAGTAGGGCAAAGTCGGGCTTGAAAGCCCCTGTGAAAGACACATTAGCTACGGGTTGTGAGGGTTTGAATTTTGTTGGGATATTATGATAGATTTTATTAAACATCTAGGTGAATTCTAGGAATGACTCATAAGTATTTTTCCTTAGAGCCCCAAACTTCATTAGATAATACAATTGATCTTTCTTTTCTCCCCACTGCCTTAAAAAGGTGTTTTCTAGCGTGTCATAAGATTCTATAGAACCTACCTGAAGCCCTCAAAACCAGATTCTTACTTGACCTTCAAAAGTTTGTACCAGAAGTCTTGAATAAACATCCTCATGCTCAATGCTGAGAATATCAATGAATTGGTAAAACAATTTATGTGCTCTGTGGCAGTTAAATCTCCCTCTCCCATGAATGTCGATAAGTTCTTCATATAATTTTTTGGTAAACCATGAAGGGCAGGGGGAAGGACTAAATGAGTGTATCTGGCCGCCACTTTGGAAAAAATCCTAGGGGGCGTAGGTGGTGGTCCTTGACCGCCTCCTCCTCCAGCACCGCTTCCAGCGCCACCTCCTCCAACAACAACCATTTGATGTCGAGGGGATTAATTTTGGGAGTTAAAGAGAGGGTTTTCGTAAAATTCTAGGGACCCTTCTACTACCTCAAGATGAGGTGAAGGAGGTTCTGGAAACTGACCGTTAGGAGACAGAAAATATGAAAAGGGGGGAAAAGGGAAATGAGGATTGGGTTCTTCGTATTTATAGGATATATAATTAGGAGAACCAACAAAAGTTGAATTAGGGTAAGAGATATAGTTATCGAAGTTTCGGGGAACTAAAAACTTTACTTCGGAGACCAACGAAATATCAATAAAAGCGGGTATCGAAAGGGATATTTTACCTTTACTAGTAAAGGGGGAAGTCGAATCGGTCTCATCTTTAATCTCAGGTAAAACTAGCTTGAGGTTTATGGTTTCAGCTGCAAGCTTCTCAGTTGATGTATCTCCAAAGTGGCTTTGTGTGTAACCTTCTTGCGAGGTTGACTGTTCAAGTGGACCCTTAGCATTAGTTTGCATATTTTTGGGTTGGTAAACCTTACTTGTGGATGCAACAGTCTACTTGAGGTATCCCCTTTCTTTTAATATCTTTTCAGGATCAGATACAGGTGTAGTCTACTGATTGTCTGGGTTCTTCCTGGTATTTTTTCTACTGAATGCTAGTTTATCTATAGTGGAGTCACCAAGTTAAAGTTTAAATTTAGCCTTATAAATGTATTCAATCTTTGTTCACTATCAAAGAGCGAAAATTACCATGTCGTTCTCACAGGGAAAAATAAATTTGTTTCTCTGTCCCCGACAACGACGCCAAAAAGATGTTGTTCCTGAGATTAAACCTAAGGCTTAAAGAATAATTTCATGCATCAGAATTATAAAGGGATTTTTTTAAAGGTTCTTTTTCTTCTGTTAGTTATATAAGAATAAATCCTCAAATGAAAATAATGATAGAATAGGACAAAGGTCGTAATTTGTCGTCTGAGTAGATTTATAAAATCAAGTGATATGAGGGAAACTTAAAAAACTGTTAAACAAAGCGAGGCATCAATGCAAGATGGATCTTACCTTGTTCATAGTAGAAGAAATAAAGGAATGCACCCTTGTAAGGATATGAGATATAGTAATCCAAGTAGCTCACGAGTCTTGTATTTGCTTACAACAAATACAGAGGAAAAATTGTTTGCTTATCAAACAACCGATAAAATGTGACTACAGTAGTAGTAGTACTAAATTCCAATCACTCGCTTATCAAGGAATAACATAAGGGAAACAAGAAATATAGAATGCAAGAAGAGAACATAACTCAAAACGCACAAAAATTGGAATCCTTGTCTGCACTTGTATTAATTCTCACAAAATGAGAGTTTTTCGTTATTACATCCAACAAGAAGAAGCATATGTTCAATCTTTACACTATGCATTTATACAAAATGATCTCAACCCTAGACTATTGAGATTCTCATAATTCAAAAACAATAAATATTACAATATGTGAAATTTGAAACGTTTCACTTGCATCTTCTCTATCTCTTTGCCTATTGGTAGAGACGTTTCTTCTTCTTGTACTCTAGCTCAGAAAAAAACTGGTCCCTAATCATGACTTGTGCAAAAGGAGTATACAATTTGTATCATTTGTTCCCATACATGTTGGCTTTTCCTTGCTCGACGCACTGAACGCATCTGCCCACTAACTGCACCACCAGCCTGGAAGGCTCTGTTGTATTATTTTCCTCAAAAGTGTATAACGTATTTTCTATGTGGGGAAGCCTATATTCCATATTCCTAGCTTCTAGAGATATAGACTGTAGCCATAGACTAGGATTGGCTATCCATTTATTTATTTGAGTAAGGTCAACTTGTTTCAATTGCAGGATTTTGGCCCGAGCATTTTTTGTACTTGTCTTGGAAGTGAGTTGATGTTTTGCAATATCAATTGCCCTAGGGATTCAAATATATTGTCTATTTCAATGTACATTGATTATTTGTCGATTGATGAACAATATTCTTCACAAGATTTCTTCACTTCCTTGGCTAATCTCTTACTTTCAACTATATTAGCCTCCCAGGTTTTAAGTATTATATCACCTCGAGTTTGTTCTGAAAGGGAAAATCTAGTGACATTGGCTACTTCCTCTTTTTTTGAAGATAAAACGACCTCTTGGAATGTCACTCTAGCTGCAATGGCCTCTCTCTCCTTTATGAAAATATTATTTAAAGAATGGTCTGCTGACCGATAATAATTTTGAATAGATTCTAGTCTGATAAAAAGGTTTTGCTAGGTTGATTCCAGCTTCTCCTGCACCTCCAAGGCTTGGGCTTGGAAAACCGCCACATTCATTGTTGTGTTCTCAATCGAGTTTATTTTAGTTTGGAGTTGTTTTACCAATTCTTCCCATTGAATGGACAGTTCCCTATTTGCCTGTGAATTCTTATGCATTTCATCGAGACTGATTTTAAGTTGTTGAATATCCTGCCTGTCGCAAGCTCTGATTTGCTCAAAACCTTTACTCATCTCACTTATGACACTTTGTTCTATATTCTTTACTTGGTTTTGCAATTGGATTACCAACAAATCCTTCTTCTTCAATTGTTCCTTTAGGTTCCCAACTAAGTACCGGTTTGTTGTGGAAAAATATCCCAATGAGTCTGCCACTTCCGTAGTGAACTTTGCTCCTTCTAAGGCCTGACCATCATATAACACTATGTGTCTCTTAACAGTCGCACCCTCCCTTTGGTGAGTTTCTCTTTTCACAACAAACCTTTTATTTTTGTTGAAGAAGATGTTGGAAGGGGGTATCTCTTCCATCGAATTAGGTGTAAGATCTTCTATAAACACTACCTTGGCACTCAGGTTCCCTCTACTAGATTGTAAAGGTTTGACAGATTGGATAGGGATACCTATATTGGTGGATGGTTGTTTCTCGACTGTGTCAATAGCTGATTTTCCTAGTGTGGACGATAGTTTTTCTTCTCCCTTTTTTATCAAGGCCTCAACCTAAGCTTTAGTCTGATCATCTGGTGGATTTGTCAATGAGGTGTCCCCTTTCTGAGTCAAAACCTCAGTTTTTTTCCAAATGTTCTAGAGCATCCTGTCCACTGGAGGTCCCTGTTTCTAAACTATGGGTCTCAACTTTATGTGTAGCTGGAGGTGTTGGTGTTTCTCCCTACAAGTCTTTAGGAATATTGTTCCTTCAGTTCCTTTGAAAATTATGAAACTCTGCTAATTTGTTTGGAGCCAGAGTTTGGACTCGGCTCAAGACTTCCTGATAGGATCTTGATCCTCAGAATATCTCATCCTGTGGGGAATATTCATACTCGTATATTTTTAAATTGGAAAGAGCCATGTGATTTCCCACGATCCTTTGAGGATCATGTTTCTTGAGTTCAATGTTGACAAGCTTGATGTCTTTTAGAGCCGCGACCTCTACTTTTGTGTGGCCGAAATCTAAGAGTGTGAACTTACCAATATGAAAAGGAAAGGTCGGTCATACCTTTTTCTACACTTCTTTTAGTTCCTTACTGATTCCCCCAAGCATATTTTGATGTGCTACTTTGTGACACACCAATCGATTTGGTAGAAAATTCAGCAAAGCATGCAGAGGAACAAAACAACCAAAAACCCTAATGTAAGAGAAATGATCTTCAATGTACCGATCCGCTATCTTCCCCAGGTTGGTCACTATTTTTTCAGAGATCCTAGGGGGTGGGCATCCATATATGGTGATATGCATCGACACCACCACATAGTTGCATACTTCGTAGAAGAAATCTCTCGCTTTATCCTCCCATAGATTTAGATGATAGAAATGTATTGGCTCAGCACTAGTTGGAGTCCAACTCCAACCCATCAATGGAAATGGTGTCATAAAACAAACAACATCCATGATGTATGCCGACATGAAAAATGGGGCAGGTTTCCCCTTGGCTCTCAATGGCTGATATTTTGTGATCTCTCTAACCAAATTTTCGGATAATATCTTGGCCCAATTGAAGGAATACCCCTCTGCTACTGTATGCATGATTGGTACCGATGGTAAGAAAAAATGAGTAGTGTTTTCCTTCCTGTAAAGTATACAGATCATCATGGCTATATACATCATGTGAGGCTCTAAAGAGACAACAACATATATGCCATGGTTGTCTGCTCTAAACTTCTCGGGACATGAGCACCAATCCTTGATCAAGTCTGGTAGGTTCCTTCCATATTGTGCGCATTAGTTTTTGTCGAAGTCCATTAAGAAAGTGGCATTATAAATGTAATTGGGAATTGGGGATAATTTGTACATCACCTAGAAATGTTTTTGTCGAAAAGACCCAACTTCAACCCTTTCTAAATTGAAGATGGTCCTGGTTGGGAGGTCAAAATTCTCCAGCGCCCAACCAATCATATCATTATAAGGCATGAGCCTGGGCTACATTGCTATTTTATGCAACTCTGATCTAGTGAAAATTTTATATTTTGTAGCCTGGGTCTCAGTATCCTCGTTGCCCAAATCATCTGGGCAGTTGATCAATTCGTACTGTAGAATATCGAATACCTGCTTCCAAGTTTTTGTGGTGTCTTGGCTTCTAGGCCAGTGATCAGAACCAGAGGCATCAAGGATACAAGCATCCAATGAGAGACCATCCAACAAGAGAGATTCCAAGATGAGGAAGCAGTCTAGTCAACATGTGACCTACTGGGAGCATGAACATCGGTTCGACCAAGTGACGAGGCCATTGCGGGTTTAAGGGTCAATGAGATAGATCTTGTTGATTAAGGATTGAAAGTGCCCACTTTGCCCCTCGTGTATGGAAATCCCTCCTCTTTCTTTGCAATATTAAAGACCTTGTTGAAATCATTGCCTAGTATGCATCTTCGATCTTCAATGAGGGTTCCAAGACAATCCAAATTTTAAATGAAAGTGAGCTTGTCCCTTTGAGTAGTTGGGCCATAAACATTGGTGAGGAATACTGACCTATTGGAGCCAATGAGATGATATTCCATTATGATTTTCCATTTGGTAGTGAATAAGTTCTCCAAGAGCACAGAGCATGGGTTCCAGAGGACAGCCAAACCTCCGGTCATGCCTGTTGCATCAATGTTGATCATTTACCCCTGCCTCCAACATTGAGAGAGGATTTGTTCCATCTCTTCGCCTGCACATTTTGTTTCTAGAAATAGAATGTTAGGTTGTTCAACTATCATGTGATCTCGTAGAATCCTTTTCTTACTAATACCATTGAGTCCCCGGATATTCCATGAGATGAATGTTGACGATAAAAATCGCAATGAGGATTTCGCCCGCAAAGTATTGCTAAAGCCTATTATTTAAACTAAGCTAATGATATATAATACTAGTAGGTGGGACCCTCTTGTAGATTGGAGGATCAGATAATGTTTTTATTACACATTTATGTTGTTGTTCGACACTGCTTACAGGGTTCTACATGATTGATGATGATGTATTAATTTTGTTGCGACATAACGACAGATGAATAATAGGTTTTATGTGTTGATTTTGTTACTCTAAGCTCTAAAGTCCATGTTATGAATGGCTTATGTTCATTATTATTACATTGCTATTGTAGCCATGATTCATCACATGTTTCACATGCATAAGACACATGTTAGTTATAACAAGAGACAAAATCAATATGGAATAAATCCAAGAAAAGGGAACTATGCTATACTATGTTATGCTATGTTATACTATATGCATTTGAAATTAAAGGAGTTGATGTTAGTACTAACTATAAATGTTAGTTGCTATATGATTTTATTGAGTTATATGAGGTGCATGTGATATGTGTTATAGTATGTTTTTTGCAATGGTTAATATGGATCGGGTGGCGTAATTGACAAGCAATTTGTGCAAGTTTCGATGTATGGATTAATGGCATGGATTAATGGTTGGTTGATTGTCGTGTACTACGTAATTGAATGAGAGGGAGGATGGAAGTGACGTGAAGTAAATGCACATCACTCCATACTTCTCCCACTGGTCACCACCCTAGCATGGTTATTGTTCATTTGGTTTTTGTTGTGGTTAAGTTTTGAGATTCATGCATGGAGGGAACTTCTCGACCAAGCTCTCATTTTTAAGGCCATTTGGTTACAGGTATGTTTTTTTCGCCCATCCATGAATTCTCTCTATATATGAAATGAACGTTGGTTGGTAATGTATTGGTTTGTGTTTTTATTGAGGCTGGAAATTGTGTAAACTCGTGGTGTTTCCTCTGGAATGGATTTTTGTTTTATTAGTTGCAAATGGAAAATTTGATGGTGGAAGTCGCGATATCATTAGTTGTTATGTGTGTTGGAAGCCATGATGAATCTCTGTTGTTTTTATGGTTTTTTGTTGGAGGGTTTCATTCTGTTTGGCCTTGTTGTCCATCTCCTCATAGTCATGGTAACCACACCCAGTTGTATTTGGTGTTATGGGGTTGCTATGTATAATTGAACCACCTTTTGGGCACTGCATATCATTTTTTCCACCTGGTCATAAGCTCATTTTACATTATTGGTGTCCACACAATTGGTTATGGGTGGCTATTATGCCAAGAAGTTTGCTTTAGGGTTGTTTGTTATTACCTGAGCTATGCATTTCTATTAGCATTATTCGACTTTTGGGGAAAACCACGAGGGTTATGCCTTTGCGTGTTCTTGATGTTAGTTACCGTCTAGTAAGGAGCCTCTGTGCCTTGGTCTCATGGTCTACCCTACCTGGTGTTGAACTGTCACCCTGTCTTGCAATCTAAGGGTTATAAAGCTTATGGTTCCACCATTCTTGTCTCGAAGGCTCTCACCTAATGTTGATATGGTTGGCCTCTGGTCTCCCTGTGTTTGGTTCCACCGAGCGAGCCCTTGATTATTTTGATTCATTGGTTACAGAGCCCAATTTTGGTAAACTAAACTAGTCACGCCTGTCAGCCATTGGTTGACTATCATAAGTTTGTTTGAGTGATTTTTTCATCGACTTTGATTGTTGGCTCGTCTCTGTTTGATTGGGTTGATTACACAGTTGTAATCGGAAATGATAATTGGTAAATAGTCGCTGCATTATTTTATTATGACAATTGAATCAATAACTCAACATCATTTTATGGTATGATTGGGAGTAATTGGATATGTACAGTCACATAAATTCTTCTTTGTGTTATACGTTGGTTTGTGTGTTTCCTACAACGTGGTATAAATTGATGTGATGGTCGTTGTTACCGTGTGTTTAAATTTCCCGATCAAGATTATTGCAATTTGAAGTATTGATAATTGTGGCTTGGTTGTCTACTGTGTATGATTTAAGGATATCATGCATCGTATCGTTTTATTGTACCATCAGAGATGGGCACGGGGTTTTTAATAGTATGGTTTCATTGCAATTTAATTGTGAAATTGGTTAGAGGAATGGAATTAGACACATTTTAAAAGATCTTGTGTCTGTGTCTGATTTGGGGAATTAAATTATGGGTAGTGGTGATATTTTTATGCTGAGCAGAGTTGAAGTAGTATGACTGTGTGTTCATTGGACTTTGTTTTAAATATAAAAGGGAAGAAATTGAAAAGAAACAAATTTATTTTAAAACAAAATGGTTGAAGTCATGGTGATTTTGAGTATGACTATTTGTTGCTAATTGAAGGATTTTAAGGAAATTAAATGTGGGACAGTGAGTAAGTTTTAACACACAACAAAGGTTTAATTGACCACAATAATTGTTTAATTTATGTTGGAATAGTTGTATTGAATACATAACTTTTTTTATGGATTACTTAATTGATGTTTCGAACAATATCCTCTCTTTTCCCCTACCATTATTTCACTTTTTGCTAATTACAATTCCCCTCACCTTCCCATATTCAATATCCACTCCCTCTTCCTAAAATTTAATTATAGTTAAGATAAGTTATGTATTATGACAGTTAAGGGATTGCAGGGATGAATTACAGTGATATATTCTTTTGGTTTATGATACAATTGATTGTTTGTTGTCTCTGAGCAGTAATCGTGATCTTTTCCCCCTCATTTTAACATTTTTTGCTCAATACAACCCCTCGCACATCCTAGAACCTTTGTTCACCCCTTGTTGTGTATAATTGAACCACCTTTTGGGCACTGCATATCATTTTTTCCACCTGGTCGTAAGCTCATTTTACGTTATTGGTGTCCACATAGTTGGTTATGGGTGGCTATTATGCCAAGAATCTTTCTTTAGGGTTGGTTGTTATTACCCGAGCTCTGCATTTCTATTAGCATTATTCGGATTTTGGGGAAAAACACGAGGGTTAAGCCTTTGCATGTTCTTGATGTTGGTTACTGGCCAGTAAGGAACCTCTTCTCCTCGGTCTGATGGTCTACCCTACCTGGCGTCGAAATGTCACCCTATCTTGCAATATAGGGGTTATAAAGCTTATGGCTCCACCATGCTTGTCTTGAAGTCTCTCACCTACTGTTGATATGGTTGGTCTTCGGTCTCCCTGTGTTTGGTTCCACCGAGAGAGCCCTTGATTATTTTGATTCATTAGTTACAAAGCCCAATTTTGGTAAACTAAACCACTCATGCCTGTTGGGCATTGGTTGAATTTCATAAGTTTGTTTGAGTGATTTTTTCATCGGCTTTGATAGTTGGCTCGTCTCTGTTTGATCGAGTTGATTACACAGTTGTAATCGAAAATGATAATTGGTATATAGTCGTTGCATTCTTTTATTATGACAGTTGAATCGATAACTCAACATCGTTTTATGATCTGATTGGGAATAATTGGATATGCACAATCACATAAATGCCTCTTTGTGTTATATGTTGGTCTGTGTGTTTCCTACAACGTGGTATAAATTGATGTGATGGTTGTTGTTACTGTGCGTTTAAATTGCCTGATCAAGATTATTGCAATTTGAAGTATTGATAATTGTGGCTTGGCTTTCTGTTGTGTATGATTTATGGATATCGTGCATCATATCATTTTATTGCACCATCAAAGATGGGAACATGGTTTTTAGTAGTATGGTTTCATTGCAATTTAATTGTGAAATTGGTTAGAGGAATGGAATCAGACACGTTTTAAAAGAGATTGTGTCTATGTTTGATTTGAGGAATTAAATTATGGGTGGTGGTGATGTTTTTATGTTGAGAAGAGTTGAAGTAGTATGACTATGTGTTCATTGGACTTTGTTTTAAATATTAAGGGGAAGAAATTGAAAAGAAACATAATTATTTATAAAAAAAATGGGTGAAGTCATGACGATTTTGAGGATGACTATTTGTTGCTAATTGAAGGATTTTAAGGAAATTAAATGTGGGATAGTGAGTAAGTTTTAACACATAGTAAAGGTTTAATTGACCACAATAATTGTTTAATTTATGCTGGAATAGTTGTATTGAATACATAACTTTTTTTATGAATTACTTAATTGATTTTTCGAACAATATCCGCTCTTTTCCCCTACCATTATTTCACTTTTCGCTAATTAAAATTCCCCTCACCTTCCCATATTCATTATCCACTCCCTGTTCCTAAAATTTAATTACAGTTAATATAAGTTCTGTATTATGACAGTTAAGGGATCGTAGGGATGAATTACAGTGATATATTCTTTTGGTTTACGATACAATTGATTGTTTGTTGTCTGTGGGTAGTAATCATGATCTTTTCCCCCTCATTTTAACATTTTTCTCTCAATACAACCCCTCACACATCCCAGAACCTTTGTTCACCCCCTGCTCATTAACAACTATTAAACAATTTATATGGATTGGATTGCATGAGTCTGATATGTTGCCGAGACAAATTTTATTTCATATTTAAAAAGAGTTGTCATGTATGGTTGTTAAAGAAACTATTTTCTAATCAATTATGCATACATGAATGAGATTTTTAAGTAGAGGTAGCCATGGAAGGGGCAACCAAGGAAGAGGTAATTGGAATAGGGGCCCTAGAAGGCCAAGATTCTCTATACACTTTGATGCAGACTCACAAGAGTTAGGCCAACTATTTCAAGATGGGTTTTTTAACTGGATTGGGCAAGGAGTGGTCCAACCTAGGCCTGAAAGGCCTCCTTCCAAGCCCCACCGGTCCCCGATATCCCCCTTCCTCCTCATGTCTCATGCAACCTGAAGTTCCCGAAAACAACGGATGGCAAGAGATTGTCGACCCGACAGTCTCCCAACATCGTGGCTGGCCTAACTTGTCTTTACCTACTCCTCCGCCTATCAATCAAATTTTCCAAGCTGCCCCTGTCCACTCACCAATTCAGTCTCCCATGTAAGAAAAAGGTTGAAAACCGAGGCCCACCATGCCCCTGACAAAGGAAAATCCACTATTGCCCCTTCCTCATCTTCAAATGACTCTAATAAATCTGTGTCCTCCCACATGCATTTGAGAGATGATTGCTCTCATGCGATCAGTGAGATTAGGCCTAAAGGCTCCACACAACCTAAGGAAAATTCAGAGAGATCAAAAGGTGACAACAACAACAAGGGA
This sequence comes from Picea glauca, assembly GCA_000966675.3. Lineage (NCBI taxonomy): Eukaryota > Viridiplantae > Streptophyta > Pinopsida > Pinales > Pinaceae > Picea > Picea glauca. The sequence goes on from JZKD02S2434211.1 coordinate 384,732, forward strand.
AACATTGCCTCCCAGAGTGGAAAATATGGATTTTAAGTTTTTATTTATTAATTGTTGAGAACAATTGACTTCTGAATTTTTGGACAACACACTAATTTTTGGATATATGGGTAATATATTTTTGGAAATAATTTCAATTATCATTGAGATAAATTGTCAAATATGAATGTGATGTTGGGAGTCACAAGGAGGGATGTTTTGTTTGATTAACTAGTTGTGTTATGATTGTTAAAAGCTAAAGGGAGTCACAAGGGGTCCCACCTACTATTTATTATTTATTTAAAAATCCTTACTATGATTTATTACTTTCCCCATTAACTAAAAAGTTGGTTGAGTTTTAGTTAAATTAACTAATGAAGTAGTTAAACTACTTCAACCAATTATAATTTGCTTAAAGGAAAGAGGAAAGGGAGAAACAAGAGGATAATAGAAGGAGAAGCATACTAAGGTTTGATCTTGAGTTTTTGTTGAGATAATTTAGTTTTCATTCATTCCTTAATTCATTAGAAGACTAATTATTTTTTATGATAGCAGGTTCCTATTGTATACAACAAGATTCAAGGTTGAATTACATCATTCAGACACTTGTTTTTCAGAGGTGTTGGTCTATCTTTGATAGTCTATGTAGAATTGTTTGTTTATGAATTAAATTTCATGACTGATAAAAGCTATTGTGCATAGTCGAGTGGGAAGAAATCTGTGGCACGTTGATCCATATTTTAAAGTTCAATTTTTTATTTTCTGTCAGAAGTCTTTTTATATGTTTCATCGAGGACGTCTAAGTTTGACTTTGGTCCAAAACTTCCTTAGGAAATTTTGTAAATAGAGATTATTTGATGAATTGGAATGAAATAAAGGATTTATTTATGTCTCATATGTTTTGATTATTGACTTGGTGTCTTTACATCTGTCTCTATATTTATTTCAACATCTCTTGTGTTCAGAAAATCACATAAATAATGAATTTTTCAGCAAGCTTTTATTACAAAAAATCCAGCCTAAGCACTTGTAATCGATACTTGTGAGTTAGGATATTAATTTCCATGGATATAAACATAGGGTGATATTCCCATCTATCTTGCTTTATCCAAGAAGGATCTGAAAATGCTCGAGTAAGATCATTTCATATCTTTTCCTCAACATTTATTTGGTGACCAAACTAGGGAGATCTTCAATATCTCTCTGGTTAATTTTTATGCTTGATTAACATCGAATACAGATATTCTTTTCTGATATTGATTCTTTGAGATTTTTATTTCTTAATGATTGTACCTGTTGCAAGGAAGCCCAATATTGAGCCTGGTCTTCAAGATCAGACCAACATTGCTTTGAATTTGTTTAACACCATTTTAGACACTACTAATACTCGGGATGAGCTTAATCATTCATGAGAAACAATTGAATGAGATATTATTGCCCAAGAACATTGGGAAGCTAGACGTAGATAGCCTAGAAATAAACAATAACCTTCTTGTTTCTTTAGCTTTGGTCTTCTTTTCATATCCTTAGACTCTCGTGTTTCTAGGAGAAGAAGAGGCTTATCACCTGAAATTAATCCTATTGCTGAAATAGGAAGAAGAAACGTTGTGTTATCTAGCCAACAAAGTTATCTAAGGAGAACTTTGTCTTATTCATCCAGTTCGTCTTTCTCTCCCTTACCTATCATCCACAAGATGGCATCTAGTGGTGGCTCTAGTGACATTGGAAGTGCTTCCTCCTCTCAGTATTCAACTTTGTCAATGATTGGTAGCTTATATAGACACCATATTCCTGTCCAATCTACCACCAATCCCACCAAAGTCATCAAAAAGTATGGGATTTTCCAATTTGAAGAAGATGCCACAACCACACCATGGCATGTTTCCTCTCCTCTTAACCTAGCACCTGCTACTCATCCACTTCCTAAATTCAAAGAGCATCTTCCTAGGTTTTCAAGGAATAACACTATCACTACAAATGAACACTTGGTGGAATTTTCTAATGCTTGTCACAACATAGGAGCCAATGACAACAATACTTGCATGCGCTTATTCGTCAATTCCTTGGAAGGAAAGGCTATGATGATTTTTTTTGACCTTCCTCCTAATATTTTGTCTACTTGGGAGGAGTTAGTTTACTGGTTCAAGTCCACCTATGGGAAATCTAAAATCCCAACTGAGCAGTTACGGGAGTACAATAACATCGCTTATAAGAATTGTGAGACCATCAAGTCCTTTAACTTGTGTTTCACTAAGTTATACAATCAAATCCCTGAACTCATTTGACCTCAGAACCAATCCACTTTCATGCATTACTAAAATGCATTCCCTTCCCCATATCATCATAGGCTTGAGGAAAAATCCATTGATAACCTCGGTTCTGCTCTGCATACTTGTTTAGAGTATGAAGAACATATTGAAAGAACAAGTATTCCTCAGGGAGAATCAGTTAAACAGACAAAAATGTCTTCCCTCTTACAGCTATTCCAAGACATGAATAATCGTATGATAGTATATGAGCAAAAGGGAAATGTCTCCCCTCTCACCCCTGGAGCTTCATCCTCTTCTGTACCCCCCTTTAGAAATCCAATTGAAAATAATTTTTAGCCTAAAGATATCATGCCTCGAAGTTGGTGTAACTTTTGCAAGGAACAGTATGAGGAAGCCACATGTGAGGTAAGGAAGAGTGCCAGAGATAAGATCTTTGGTAAAAGACCAAAAACTACCATCGATGTCCTAGATTTTGCAGAGCCAAAATATTTCATCATAATCAATACTAGGAACAAATCCTATGCCCCCAAAGGAAAATATGATCCTCCCTGTGATTCTTCTAGCTCGAGCTCATCCTCACCAACTGCTACTATTCAAGTTCCTAAATTTCCTGACGGTCAAGGAATTACCTCCCCTCTCCCCTCTTCCAAATACAATATCCTAAATCAATTGGCCAACATCAAAGAAGATGAAACCCTTCTAGACATGGTTGTCGTCCCTGAAAAACAGAGGCATCTAAAACAATTCATGGAAGGAAAATCTTCCATTATAGCCAACCTCTCTTAAAAGGTAAATGAAGAAGATTCATCTGTAAATAAAGTAGGTGTACATAACCTTAGATACCCTGTAAAAAATCCCCCTTATTATATTTATGTAAAGATTTTGGATAAGATCGCCCATTGTTTCTTCATTGATGGAGGTTCGGGCCCAAGTGTGATGTCAAATATTATTATGGAAGAGATAGGCTTGTCTTGTACAAACAAAAACACCAGAAGCATGCTCTCTTGTAATAGTCTACAACAAACGACCATAGGTGAGATTAAAGATGTGACCTTAGTTTTGTGCGCACACCCTGAAATAAGGACAACCCTTAGCATTTAGGTAATTGATATGCCAGTAAGCAATTACTCAATCATCTTGGGAAGATATTGGAAAGCTTTGATGGGTGGATACCTCTCACTCGATGGGACACATTTATCCGTTCCTCAGAATGGTAAAAACATTATAGTCCTTAGAGAGGGAAGGATTTCACCCTACATAGAGAGTGTCCCACAACCTAATGTGAACTATATTGAAGAGGACCTAGGAGTGTATTCCATCTTTGCTGAGGAGGATAACATTCCCTTGGAACAAATTGATTTAATAGATGGTATGTGGCACATGAAATTTGATGGTTCATGCTATAATGAAGGTAATGAAGTTGGAATTATCTTGATTTCTCCTGTAGGAAAAATCCATAACTTTTCTTATAGATTGGAGTTTTCTTGCACAAACAATGTCATTGAATTCGAAACTTTATTATTAGGCATTGAGAATGCCTACAATACTGGTTGTGGTCACCTTTTGGGTTTTGGAGATTCCGAGCTTGTTGTGAACCTTGTACATAAGATTTATTCTCCTAGCAACAAGCTGATGAAATGATACACCCAAACTTTTTAGGCACTTATCTCGAACCTATTATCTTTCAACATCACTCATATTAAGAGGGAATTGAACTCAATGGATGATCGATTAGCCATTTTTGCAGCCTTTCCTAATCAACAACTTTTGCCACACGTACCTGATTGTACCTTTCAATCTCTATATCATCTGCATATCCTTGACAATATAGAATCTTGGCAGGTCTTCCCTAACTATGAGAGCATATGTGCTTTCATTCAAAATGAACCTTATAAGCCCAAGGAAATTATATCCATAGAAGATAACAAGATTCCAAAAGTCTTGACTCGTCTAGAGAGTTCATTTTCATCGATTGATTTAGGAAATAAAGAGAAACATAAAGAAGAGGAGTCGAAAAGGAAAGTGCGTGAAACCATATCCTTGAACATTGGGACACCTGAGTCTCAAAAGAATGTTAAAATAGGTGCCCAATGTTCTGATGAAGAGAAAATGAAGTTTGTCAAGCTACTTGGTGAATTTCAAGATGTTTTTTCTTAGTCTTATGAGGATCTTTTTGGTTTTGATCCCGGTATTATACAACATGCCATCCCCATCAAGGAAGGCATAAAACCAGTTAAGCAAAAACAAAGACCTTTCAACCCTGCACTAGAAGCAACTATTCGAAAGGAGATGGAAAGACTCTTGAAAGATGGAATCATATTTCTAGTCCAATATTCTGAATGGGTTACCAATTTGTCTCCTCTTCAAAAAATGACCAGTCAAATTAGATTATGCATTGAATTTCATGCATTAAATCGAGTTGTTGTAAAAGGTTACCTTCCCTTCCTTAACATAGAAATGATTTTGTAGCAAGTTGCAGGGTCACAGATGATTCCCTTACTTGACATTTTTTCCAGTTAAAATAAAATCAAGGTAAAAGGCAGATAAAATCAAAACCACCTTTATTACTCATTGGGGTACCTTTACTTATGAATGTATTCCTTCTGGCTTATCTGATGCAAGTACCACTTTCAAAAGACCTATGCAAATAACTCTTGAGATTTGATCAGTAAGGTTATTCATGTCTATCTTGATGATCTAATTGTGTACTTTAAAGGACTATCAATTGTCTCGAAGTTTTTGTTGGCGACGGAAGTCATTCCTAGATTTCTAGCAGGAGCAGAGCCTGACGCCCATTAGTTTTATGTCACAGTGGTTTATAGATGGGGTGACCGAATGGAAGCCAACTCAAAAAAATAACGTTCCAACTCCGAAACTAGGCTAGGCATGCATGGGTGAGTGAGGTATTATATAAACTTCAGACAGTGGGTTGTAGTATATGGTGAAACAGGTGGAAGACTTATATTAGAGAAAGGTAGAGGTCTGGTACTAACATCAAGTTACTAACAGACTGTAGAAGAAATCATTCGAAGGCAATATCATCTTACATTCAAACATAAAATTAGAGAATGCAATCATACAACAATGAACCTTTCATCATAACACAACTGCAATGATTCGCGAGAATCAGTCAATCACGAACTCTCTGGTATGAGAGAAAAACATAGACGAGATAGGAAAACTGTTTTTCATAAAACAAGAAATCTCAAATACAAATGCATACCCAAAAAACTAGAATCTATGTTAAAACTTTACAGTAGGGAGCTCTGCTCTACCATCGATCATTACAAAATGGCAAAAATGCCTACATATACTCCTCCCCTCCTCTCGTCCAGTGGAGGTGTCTCAAAACTTTCAAAGGGTGACATCTCCTCAATCAAATATGTCCTTTGTTCCCCTGTAATACGCCTCTTTAGTTCAGCATGGCTCATGCCGGGGTGGTAGATAAGCCCTTTGAATGTTGAATTGGCATGTGCAGGTTCCTCTGGCGAGTTGAAGACTCGGCGTGACCTTCCTGAAGAGAACCGGTACAGGGGACCTTTCCGGGGAGACTTTCGGCCAAGATCTCCATACTCTACAATAAATGAGTGATGTGAGTTTTGAGCCATCCTCTCTTTTCTTCATTAATCTTTAGCAGGTACTGGGATTTAGCCCGCATCAAATTGGTACCTGGGACATCACCGTGCCTTCCTTCTTTCAGGATCGTTTTAAATCCCCTCTTCTGAGCCAAAGAGGCTCCTTATATTCCCTCGGGAATCACTACTGCAACAACTCAATCCACAGGTCTTTTCCAATCCTTGATTTGCGATGATCTTCTTTCGCGCGCGAGCCCTCCTGAGCTTAACTCATGTCGCATATGACCATGCCTCCGCAACCATGGCTTTACCCTCCTATCGGATTTTCGACACTTGCGATGTCACGATTCACAAGTCCTCCAGACTCGTGAATCTCCGATCCCCGATGGCTCCTTCCATGCTAGCCCTCTGACTAGGCCTTGGTCCAAGTGATCGCTACCATATGCCCGCAGCCATATAGCTTTCCATCGGGGTTTCAGGGTTTGCGACGTTAATGTGCACACGTCCTCTGGACTCATGATTATCCGATCCCCGATGGCTCATGGTCGTTGACCTATCAACGATCCCTTCCCCATCGCGAAATCCTGCCACCTATCCTCCGTCGACTTCCGTGGCCCCACACTCTTGGTGTTGGGATATCACGTATCGCGATATCGTAGTGTTTGATGCAATGGTTCCCTCGCCTCCAAGAACCCCAATTTTCCGATGATCTTGACCTCCTCCCAGTTGACAACTGGCTCCTGCACTATGGTGCTCCTCTCGGTCCCACCATGACTGACAGTTGTTCCCCACCGATCGGGGTTTCGTGGATCGCAATTTTGAAGTGCACGAATCACTCGTTCCCAGGATCCCCGATATCCCAATGGCTTCAACTTCGATGGATGCTTCCCTGTCGGGACCCTCCCTGATAACGCTGATCTCCTGCCACGCATACTTTCTAGATGGACGGTCCCTATTAACTCTGGGGGATTCGGGACTTTTGTTGTATTGTTTCTATTTCTTGTCCTGAGACAAGAAATATCGCTAACATTAGGCTCCATGGGGGATACAGTCATCCCTGTGATGCTCTAAGAACTCCTTCCGCAGCTTCAGTGCCTTGCTATTGGGTTATGGAGTCACTTATTAGGCCGAAAACATACAAAGAGAAAATAGACAAGAACTAAAAGACAATATTTACAAACAGAGGAGCCGTCTAAGGCTCAAATAAAACATTTTTTCATAAAATGCCCATTCACTGGGYTGTTGAAAACCTCTTCACCCTCCAGATCCTGCAACCCATATGTGTTGTTGGAGAAAATCTCAGAGATTTTAAAGGGGCCGATCCAGAGGGCGTTGAACTTGCTGTGCTTTCCTTTATCCTGTCTGGGTGCGTCCCACTTAAATACCAAGTCCCCGATCTCAAACTCCTTTTTCTTGACCTTTCTGTCGAAAGCCTGCTTGATTTTCTACTGATGACTGCAAGCTGCGTCCCTCACTTGTTCTCTGATCTGCTGCACTTCCACTATATGATGAATTCTTCTGATCATATGATCTGGTTCTCCCTCGTAGTCTTGAAAGAACTTCGCCACAGGTAAGGCGAGCTGAGTAGGGAAAACTGCCTCTGCTCCGTAGACTAGTTGAAATGGCGAAGTGCCCAGAGACTTCTTCGTCATGACATGGTCGGCCCACAGAGAGAATTTCAACTTTGAATCCCAGGCTCTTTTGTTATCCTCTAACACTCTTTTGATGATCTTTAGCAGGATTTTGTTAGAGGATTCTGCTAAACCGTTTCCCTGGGGATAGTATGGGGTGGAGTGAATTAGCGAGATCTAGAACTGCTCACAGAACTTAATTAGAGGTTCAAATTTGAAAGAAGAAACATTATTGATAACGATTCTGCTGGGATAGCCAAATCGGGCTATGATATCCTCTAGGAAGCTGATAATTACTTTGTGTGATGCACTTCTGGTGGGGACAACTTCTATCCACTTGGTGAAATAATCTGTTGCAGTCAAGATCCATCTGTGCTGACCACTTGAGGGAGGATGAATTTCTCCGATGAAGTCCAACCCCCACTGCTGAAAAGGTGTCGAAGCTACTATGGGTTTCAATGGCAATGACTTGAGTTGTTTCTTTCCTGAGAACTTTTGAAATTTGTTGAAAGCTCTGATCTCCTTGCAAACATCGGGGAATAAAGTGGGCCAGTAATACCCAGCTCAGAGTATCTGGTGGGATGTGGTCTTCCAGAAATGATGACCTCCGCAAAGGCCGCTATGAAAATCAAACGTAACCTTCTGGGCCTCCTACGGGTTGAAGCATCTCAGAAATACCCCTAGAGGGTCTTTCCAGTACAAGGTTTGGTCAATGAGGCAATACCTGACTACCTTGAGCTTAAGAGCCATCGCTTTGCTTTTTCCCATTCCATCGAGGGGCTTCAATTCTTGCAGAAAATATAGAATGTCACGATACCAGGCACATTCTGCCAGCGATAAGCCATATTGAGAGCCTTGGCTGGGCAATTCAGCTTGTTGAGATCCTAGGCGAGTATTGATGAAACTAACTCCCAAGGCTTCGCAGTTGGATTCAACTAGTAGCTTGGCTAATCCTTGCCCCTTAACCAACTTGGTGGGTTTTATTTCTAAGTCAAATTCCAGAATTTTTGCGATCCATCGACCTCTTTTCCCATCTACGTCGGGCTGCACAAGGATGTCCTTCACGGAAGCTGAAGGAACATATGCTGTTACTTTTGAATGCAAGACATAGACTCTGAAAGCTTTAAGATATTTCACTAAGGCATAGGCCTGCTTCTCCATGATTTCATATCTGCTCTCTGCGTCTCTTAATGCCCTGCTGAAGAAGGCGATGGGCTGCTCATGCCCTTCCTCATTTTTCTGCAATGATACCGCTGCCACTGTATCAAAAGAAGCAAAGGAGAAAATTAGGAACTCTTTGGAATAGTCAGGACTGATAAGCACAGGTTCCTCAGTCAATGCCTTTTTAATTTGGTCAAAAGAGGCCCTGGGCTCAGCGATCCATTTCACTTCATTTCCCTTCCTGAGCATGGTCATGATGTGTTTCACTAGCTCGGAAAAATTTGAGATAAACCTCCTTAGAAAATTAATTTTCCCCAAAAAGGCTTGAACCTCTTTTTTAGACCTGGGAAGTGACAAGGCTTGAATTGCCTCCACCCTACTGGGATCAATTCTCACCCTTGCTGCCGATACTATATGTCCCAATAACTTCCCTTCCTGCATAGAAAACAAATATTTCTTGGGGTTCAGGGATAGGCCAAACCTTCGACACTTCAAGAAGACTCTCTTCAGGTAACAACGGTGCTCCTTATCTGTCTATATCCATGGCCCGCTGAAACGCTGCTCCTGCATTCATCAATCCAAATGGCATTTTGGCATACATGAACGTGCCCCAAGGAGTGGTGAAGGTTGTCTTCTCCCTGTCCTTAGGCATGAACAATATCTAATTATAGCCAGAAAACCCATTGATCATGGATATCCTGGAGGCACCAATTACCCTCTGCAGTATGTGTTCCATCTTAGGTAGGGGGTAATTGTCTTTCTTTGAGCTTCTGTTGAGATTCCTGAAATCAACACAGAGTCTGATTTCTCCACTCTTCCTTCTTACTGGGACCAAATTGGCCACCCATTTAGAATATCTCAAGGGGACAATAATTTGGGCATCTAACAATTTCTTCACTTCCTTCTCCATGACAGGTAGCAACATGGGATTTATCTGTCTCAACTTCTGTCTGAATGGTTTAGCCTCTTCCTTTAGTGGTATCTTGTGCTCGATGACAGATGTGTCATAGGTCTTGAGGTCTTCATATGTCCATGCAAACACATCAGCGAACTCCTTTAGCAACTCAGTATATTCAGCCTTCTGTTCTCTGGTCAAACTTCTTGACAATTTGACAAACCTGGGCTTCTCCTGTGAACCAATGTTGCATTCGGCTGTCTCGGTATCTTCATTTGAGACCCTGCCCTTTACCAGCACATCATTCCTGTCAAACAATCTTTCTAAAGGGACAAGTCCTCTCAGAATGTGATTACTAGGCAACTGAATGATCTGATGATTAGCGATTTTATTTAAAAACTCCTCAGGATGAGGGTCACCTTCCAAATCATGATCTTGGTCAATATGCAATGTAGAAAATTCATCCACTGATTGGAGAAACCTTTCAAGTTCAGAATCATCCTCGAACACCTTCCAATGCTTGACATTGTCTGGCACCGAGGGCCTATATCTTATATAAACATCATTTTTTATCATAGGCGGCAGAGGAAATTTGAGCAAACTAGCTGAGACAGCTAAAGAATCGGCCAAAGTATTTTCTCTCTTCGGAATGAAGGAAATGTTAAAATCCAAGAAGAAATTATCAATAAGGTCCCATACCTCATTTTGATAATTCCCGAGCCGAGGATTATGGGCATGATAAGCATTCCTTATCTGCTGAATAATCAACTCAACATCTCCAAATATTGTTATCTCTTCAATTCCCATTTCCTTTGCGGCCTTCATACCCAAAACAAGAGCTTCATACTCTGCCACGTTGTTGGTGACTTTGAATTCCAACTTGTATGACAGGGATACGACTTCTTGACAAGGTGATATGAAAACCACTCCACCGCCATCTCCTTCTCTAGAAGAAGCTCCGTAAAAAAACATCTTCCACACAGAGGAGCTTTGGGGGGAAATCGGGTGATTAGGGATGGGGTGTTTTCTGATTAGTAAAGAGCTTTCAAGGGCATTGGTAAGATGTAGTAAATTAGACCCCAAGTCGGTGTCAAGTGAAAATATGGGGTGATTGGTCGAGTTTGCTTCATCACTGACAACATAGGCCAGCTGGGCTTCTCTGTATAATCTCCTTTGTTCCCCTCCGAAGACCGGAATGGTGGCATATGTGAGATCCATCTGTAGTGTCCCTCCAAGCTTTTTGATCCATGATCTAGACAACAACTTACCAAATTTAGGGGGGACGTCGGCTACCACAATATCCATGACCACACTTTTCATGGCAGCTGAAACAGGGAAACCACCAGGTCTTTGATGACTCCTAGACACTACGCTCTCCTTGAATCGAAAGAATATAAATCATGATGATTCCTTGTCACCTCCAGTCCCAATTCTTCCATGACTATTTTTAGCATAAGGTTATGGGAAGCCCCCGAATCCATGAGGCAGTTATGCAGTACTTTATCATGTATGTTTAGGCATGTGTAGAAGGGGGGGGACGAGTCATCTCTATCTTCTACCATGGGGCCTAAGATGACGGTTGGCTTCTCATCTTGAAGGTTTACTGAGTCAAAGGGGGGCTGGGGGGATTCAGATTGTAGCAGCTTGGAGAGGGACCTTTTGAAGTCCTCATTTTTAACTAGCTTAGAGAGAGGTACAGGAATCCTAATCTTCTGAGTCTCATGCTCAAAATTGAAGGAGGGGGTAGGTTTAGGAGCTTCTCTTACCTTAGTGACAGGCTCTCTGGTTGTTGGTGAAGCACTCTGAGTCTTCTTTTCTTTAGCTGTGGCTGCTGCAATTTTAGTAGGCCTCTCTGCTATGAGGGGTTGGTCTGAGCTGTCGAGGTCTCCTTCTTTCCTTCTCAATCTGAGATTATACCTGTTAGAAGTCTGACCGGCCCTCTGTTCTTTCCCCAACTCATGAATTTGAGCACTCATCAATGATTCTTCATACGTGAAATGCGTCAAATGAGGAAAAGGGGGAGCTTCCTCAATACAGTGAATTTCAGGGACAAACTTGTCTATCTCCTCTCTCTCCTCATGATCAACTAGGTTATTTTTGAGGGGGGCTTGAACCCTTTGATCTTCTCTGTCCTTTCCCCTTTGCTCCCTCGGGAAAACCTGAGGCATATTTTTAGCAGGTCGTCTGAAACCTCTATTATCATTGTTTTGGGGATTTCTGTACATGGGCTTCCCTTCTAATTCCAACCTTTCTATCTTGTCAGCAATCGATTTTATTGCTCTAGCTGTCTCATCTGTCTGATAGGGTAGGGGAGAGGAACTGGATGAGGAAGCTTCAGGCATGTTCTTGGACGTACTTTTATCACCTTTGTTTCTCAGTCGGTTGACAGCCAATATGTTAGATTCGACCTCCACGACTGCATCCTGCATGTGGGCCAGCGTAGCAGCTCTTCTCTCTCTCAGCAGTAGGTAGAAATCAGGATCAAAAGTGTTGGAGTAAGTGATCATTGCAGAGGCTTCGGAGGGTTTTATCTCAGCAGGGATTCTGTTGTACATTTTATTAAATCTCTTGGAGAAGTCGGGAACAGACTCTCCTTCTTTTCTCTTCAACGACCCAAACTCTGTCATGTAATACATGAAATCCTTCTTATCTCCCCATTGCCTCAGTAAAGCATTATTCAGGGCGTCAATTCCAGCAATAGATCTGGGAGCTAATCCTCTAAACCATTTTCTTACCTCACCATCTAGGCTCTGGACAAAAACCCTCATCCAGACATCTTCATCTCTAATGTTCAGGTTGTCAGCATAACTGTAGAAAGAAGCCAGGTGCTCTTCTGCAGTTATGTCCCCTTCCCCGGTGAACTTGGGCATATATTTCAAGTAATCTCCAGCAGGGAAAGGATTAATGGGATTAGGTAAGATCAAGGGAGCATACCTAGAAGCAACTATGGCGTCCATTCTATTCAGAGGGGGATTAGCACCAGCCATATTAATATTAGGTGGAGGAGAATTCAGAGGAGAAGGAGTTCGCGAAGGGGCTACCAGGAATGAATCTCGGAGTGGGGTGGGAAACAAGAGGTGATTCAAGGAACAGGCTATCGAGCTCAAGTCAGCAGGTGCTCCTCCTTGTGCAGGAGTGGGGAAATATTATGTGGTCGTGGGTCTATGCCAAGGTATAGCTTCAGAGGAGAGGGGAGTGACAAGGATTTCTCCCTCCAATCCTAGACCAGGAGGGGAAAACTCAGCAGGAACACTCCCAAAATTCAGGAAATGGGAAACTTGTGAAGGAGGTCTATCAAGAAACTGAGGGGGAGGAAACAGAGTTATTACAGAAGGAGATGGTGGATTACCTGCTTCGGCGGTGGAAGCTTCCTCTTCAGGGACCTTTCCTTTTCTGAGAACCACCTCTGGATCGGTTTTAGGTGTATCTAGGGGAAACTGTGGATGAGACCGCGTGTGTTTGCCTCTCAAAGACACAATTGATAGAGCAGGTTCTCCCCAGATGAGTCGTCACAATGGAGTCTCCAGGTGCACAACAACAATCTAAATAGTTATGATCTCTGATGCACCTTCAAAATCAACTAATCGTTGTCGTTCAATCCTAGGGAAAATATTCAACTTCGTCCCCGGCAACGGTGCCAGAAATGTTGGCGACGAAAGTCACTCCTGGATTGCTAGCAGGAGAAGAGCCCGATGCCCATCAGTTTTATGTCACAGTGGTTTATAGATGGGGTGACCGAATGGAAGCCAACTCAAAAAAATAACGTTCCAACTCCGAAACTAGGCTAGGCATGCATGGGTGAGTGAGGTCTTATTTAAACTTTAGACAGTGAGTTGTAGTATATGGTGAAACAGGTGGAAGACTTATATAAGATAAAGGCAGAGGTCTGGTACTAACATCGAGTTACTAACAGACTGTAGAAGAAATCGTTCGAAGGCAATATCATCTTACATTCAAACGTAAAATTAGAGAATGCAATCATATAACAATGAACCTTTCATCATAACATAACTGCAATGATTCGCGAGAATCAGTCAATCACGAACTCTTTGGTATGAGAGGAAAACATAGACAAGATAGGAAAACTGTTTGTCATAACACAAGAAATCTCAAATGCAAATGCATACCCAGAAAACTAGAATATCTGTTAAAAATTTACAGTAGGGAGCTCTGCTCTACCATCGATCATTACAAAATGGCAAAAATGCCTACATATACTCCTCCCCTCCTCTCGTCCAGTGGAGGTGTCTCAAAACTTTCAAAGGCTGACGTCTCCTCAATCAAATCTTTCCTTTGTTCCCCTGTAATACGCCTCTTTAGTTCAACATGGCTCATGCCAGGGTGGTAACTGAGCCCTTTGAATGTTGAATTGGCGTGTGCAGGTTCCTCTGGCGCGTTGAAGACTTGGCGTGACCTTCCTAAAGAGAACCGGTACAGGGGACCTTTTCGGGGAGACTTTCGGTCGGTATCTCCATACTCTGCAATAAATGAGTGATGTGAGTTTTGAGCCATCCTCTCTTTTCTTCATTAATCTCTAGCAGGTACTGGAATCTAGCCCGCATCGAATTGGTACCTGGGACATCACCGTGCCTTCCTGCTTTCAGTATCGTTTTAAATCCCCTCTTCTGAACCGAAGCGGCTCCTTGGATTCCCTCGGGAATCACTGCTGCAACAACCCGATCCACAGGTATTTTCCAATCCCTGATTTGAAATGAGATTCTTTCATGCATGAGCCCTCCTGAGCTTAACTCCTGTCACATATGACCATGCCTCCGCGATCGTGGCTTTACCATCCTATCGAAGTTTCAGCACTTGCAATATCACGATTCACAAGTCCTCCAGACTCATGAATCTCTGATCCCCGATGGCTCCTTCCATGCTAACCCTCCGACTAGGCCCTAGTCCAAGTGACCGCTACCATATGCCCGCAGCCATATAGCTTTCCATCGGGGTTTTGGGGTTTGCAACGTCAATGTGCACACGTCCTCCATACTCACGATTCTTCGATCCCTGATGGCTCATGGTCGTTGACCTGTCAATGGTCCCTTTCCCATCGTGAAATCCTGCCACCTGTCCTCCGTCGACTTTCGTGGCCCCGCACTCTTGGTGTCGGGATATCGCGTATCGCGATATCGTAGTGTTTGATGCAACGGTTCCCTCGCCTCCAAGAACCCCGATTTTTCGATGAGCTTGACCTCCACCCAGTTGACAACTGGCTCCTACACTATGGTGCTCCTCTCGGTCCCATCATGACTGACAGTTGTTTCCCACCAATCGGGGTTTCGCGGATCGCAATTTTGAAGTGCACGAATCACTCGTCCCTGGGATCCTTGATATCCCGATGGCTTCAACTCCGATGGACGCTTCCCTGTCGGGACCCTCCCTGATAACGCTGATCTCCTGCCATGCGTACTTTCCAGATGGAAGATCCCTATTAACTCTCGGGGATTTGGGACTTTCGCTATCTTGTTTCTATTTCTTGTCCCGAGACAAGAAATATCGCTAACAGTTTCAAGAATTATTGTTGGGTCCTTTCAAGATCGCTTTTGTCCTAAGTACTAATTTTTACATCCTAAAGTATTTACAGGAGCAATGTTTTTCTTACAACACTAATGGTTCTCACTTAAAGCACTACGTGGAACCAACTTGAAACGTTTTAATGCTGTTTGGTTTTTCTGTATATTAGTAGTCTAGTTCTGCTTTCATTTTCCCATTATTTTTCATTTCTGCTTTTACAGTAGTTTGATTTCTACGTTCCTTTTTAATAGTTTTCATGTTGTTTTGCAAATTTTGTTATTTGATTTCTGCTATTTTAAATTTTGTAATCCTATTTCTGTTATGATTCTTATTGCTTTTCATATTTTAGTTGATTTTGGTCAAGAATAAGATGTTGGATCAGTTCTTCCATAGTGACACTCCTGCAAGATATTGTTAGTCAATAACAATCAATCTTACATAGTTGTTACGATGTTCCCCTGAAAGCACACTTGGATTTTTTTATCTTCTTTCATTGTTATCTTATAAAGAAACTGGTTATCTCTCGCTTATGCTTTCCATTTCTTCATCCATTTGAGAATTAAGAGAGAAAGTCCATAAATTTTTCTCCTTGAAGTAAAGAGCAAATTCTGGTTGAATGATTATTCATACATGGACAAACCCCCTCATAATTAACATTTTTCATGAGTTATTCCCAAATTCCCGGTCATTTTTCCATTAAATCTGCTCACTTCCCCCTGTTGCATAATCATTCTAGTTATATCTTCTTGATTTGTTGTTCTTGTTCTACAAAACCAGGTGTTCTAAGTTCTAATCTGTTGGAAACATATTTCCCTGTGGAGTCGCTAGTTTGTTGACGATAAAAATCGCAACGAGGATTTCGCCCGCAAAGTATTGCTAAAGCCTATTATTTAAACTAAGCTAATGATATATAATACTATTAGATGGGACCGCCTTGTATATTGGAGGATGAGATAAGGTTCTTATTACACATTTATGCTATTGTTTGACACTGCTTACAGGGTTCTACATGATTGATGATGAAGTATTGATTTTGTTGCGACATAATGGCAGATGAATAATGGGTTTTATGTGTTGATGTCGTTACTCTAAGCTCTAAACTCCATGTTATGAATGGATTATTTTCACTATTATTACATTGCTATTGTATCCATGATTCATCACATGTTGCACCTACACAAGACACATGTTATTTATAACAAGAGACAAAATAAATATGGAATAAATCCAAGAAAAATTAACTATGCTATACTATGCTATGCTATGTTATACTCTATTCATTTGAAATTAAAGGAGTTGATGTTAGTCCTAACTAGAAATGTTATGGTATATACGATTTTATTGAGTTATATGAGGCACATGTGATATATGTTATAGTATGGTTTTTGCAATGGTTAATATGGATCGGGTGGCGCAATTGACAAGTAATGTGTGCAAGTTACGATGCATGGATTAATGACATGGATTAATGGTTGGTTGACTGTCGTGTACTACATAATTGAATGAGAGGGAGGATGGAAGTGACATGCAGTAAATGCATGTCAATCCATACTTCTCCCACTGGCCGCCACCCTAGAATGGTTATTGTTCATTTGATTTTTGCTGTGGTTAAGCTCCGAGATTTAGGCATGGAGGGAACTTCTCGACCAAACTCTCATTTTTAAGGCCATTTGGTTACAGGTATGTTTTTTTCGCCCATCCATGAATTCGCTCTGTATAAGAAATGAACATTGGCTTAGTAATGTATTGGTCTGTGTTTTTCTTGAGGCTAGAAACTGTGTAAAATCGTGGTGTTTTGTTGGCACAGGGGAAAACCTAGGGTTCAATGCTACAAGAGCACACCAAAAAAACACTAACTACCGACCCTTTTGGTGAGACCTGCGAAGCAGATGAAGTCTCACCCGAGGTAGAGGCAGGAGTGGTTGTAGGACTCAAGTGTCTATAACATTAGTTGGGACACATATATGTGATTATACTACTTAATAAAGCATTCATCACCTTTAGTTCTTTAACATGCAATCATTATCTACTTTGCTGGTAAAAAAGAGCTTCACATCCTTCACAAAGATCTTACCATATTTAAAAACTTAGCATCAACAGATTATCTAGATCTAACAGATCAAGCACTTAGCACATACATATAGATCAGATCTAACAATCTACGCATTGTTAGCACTAAACATCATCAGATCTATCTATCAAGCACTCAGCATATAACATATGAACATACAAAGATAAGGCACAAAGAAATATGATGCAGGGTTTACGTGGTTCACCCCCACCCTGGGGTTACGTCCACCAACTATTCTTCTCTATTATTTCAGTCAAGCAGTTATAGCACCGAGCCTCAACAATCCTTACTCCGCATAGGACATAATATCTGTGCAACGCACTAAATCCTTCTTCCTCATGTTATATCACTGAGCCTTTCACAATCTATCACAACCATTTGCACTCGGCTTTGCAAGCCTCTTACAATCATGCACAAAGCATCAAAAACCCTACTTGCACTTAACATACATTCACATCACTTGGGTGTAGCACTTAGCTCATTCATTACTCTAGAACTTAGTTCATCAACCCTTCTTACATTTCCTAGCTACTTATTTATATATTACAAAAGTGGGCCTTATCATGGGTAAACCCACGGGCCGACATCCCTTTCCCATTACATTATCCCATAAACCCAAAAATGGGCCCAAAGGGGGGTTGAGATACTGTGATCTATGCTTCGTCTTGCGCTCCTCCTTCGACAGGCTGTCAAAGTCCCAAAATAGGTCAACATGAACAAGAAACTTCCAAAACTTGGTCAAGGGCCAACAGGCCCCCAACACTCACCTGTGAATCATCCTGAGTCACTCTGATATGACCAAGTCTGCCTCGAATGCCTCGAGCTGCTTAGACTTGATTCTTTGTTGTATCCTCTTGCTCAGTGAACTCCTAGATCAGTGCGTCGTTCACTAGTCCTTCCAAGCACTTCTCTGTTGAGAGGATGAGTTGTTCAAGCTCTGCTCCTTTGCTCTTGATCTCTATAAATAATAGGCATGCCTGACCTTGCATAGGTTGAAGTCATTGAGTGACTTCCATAACTTTACTTTGAAGCATATGAACCTGTTGCTGAGTTGTGCATTGTTCATGCGATCTCTTCATCATGTCTACAACTGATAGGGCCTTTAGTTGTACTTGTAGTGTATCTGCATGTTGTTTTGCTTCTTGGAGCTGCAACTCTAGCGTCTGTAATTCTGGATTCTCTGTAAGGTTTTTGTATGTTTGGGCACTCTGATTACTTAGCTGCTTGCACTCCAAGGAAAGATATTTTAATCTTCCAACTGCGTTGCGAGATGTTGCTTCTCGTTGGTCTCTTATATCCTAAGGGGTTTCAGGTACATCACAAATTTCTATATCTGTGATGCGTTTTTGTACCCTCTGGATTACCTCTTCTAATTATGCCACCTACTGTGGAACTTGGTCCTCGGTCTAGACTTCAACGATTGTCATAGAGTGAAGTGCTTTGTTGACCCTTTCCTTAACTTCAAGTTGCTCAACGAGCAAATTTTCCTTTCTTTGTTGTAGCTCTGCTTTATCTTCATCAAAATTTTCTTGCATAGCAATATTCTCTCATTCTGCATTATTGCGTTATTCTAACAGAGCTCCCTATGCTTGTGCCAAAGCCTGGGCAACTTGTATTGTTTCCTCTTGTGCTCGTCGAAGGCGAGATTCGACCGTATCAATAATTTGGTGGAGTTGAGCTGGTTCATCTCCTATTTCTAGTGTTCCTTCTATCAGGGGCACAGTGGATACTATGCGGCTGGAATATAGTGCCTGCTACACTTCTTGAAATTCAACCTTGATCCGACTGAACATCTCATCCTTCTTGGCTTCCTTCTTCTCTGCTATCTCCAGCGAAGCATCATTTTGTGAATCGACGATGAATTCGAAGTCGTCTGAGGTTAGGGTGGTCTCAAACTTGGTTTGATTTTCTTTCATTTTCTTCCTTGAAGAAGGTTTCAAAGGGGAAACCTTCCTTTTCTTTGAGGGATCATCTTCGTCTCTTGGCAGTGTGACCTTTTCCTTCTTTTATTCAACTTCAGTGCCATCTATCTCTTCACCATCACCTCTACACTCAGGTGAGATAGAGGGATTCTGTGATAAAGTGTTGTGGACATCCTGGGCTTCTTCATTCTTCTTGGTCTTTCTCTGTCCAGGTGTATCGTGCACGACTTTTGGACTATCAACATCAGAGAGCTCCACGGGGTCAGCTGGGATGAGGAGGTTTGTCGAACACTCTTTAGTAATCTCTTCTAAGTCTTCCTCTATTAGTTTGTAGTATGACTACAACTGTTGGTGATGCTCATCAACATGCGGTGTGATGTAGATGAAGTGGCGGCCCGCGTTGAATTTCATCAATGGCCTAAATCTGTGAAGTGTGTTCGGGGTAATGCAAGGCGTAGCTTGGATTGTGATCTTCAGTTGGTTGTAATAAGTGTGGAAAATGACATTGGACTGCCATTGCTTTTTCATGTCACTAGATTACCATAGAGTACTAAACTTCGTGACTAGTGTCTCAAAGGACTAGACATCCAGGAATGTTGCACCTTCCGACATCTCCCATGCGATGAAAGTGATTAATATATGCAACCAGCTAAAATGGAACTCATACCCTTGGTCCTGCACTTCCCTGTAGTCTAGTTCTAGTTGTTTCATGAAGTATTTGTCCCAATTCATATGTAGGCCCTCCACGCACTTCCCTATGAGGTCTACTACAAATCGAGTCACTTGGGCTAGTCAGTTCTTGCGAACTAGCTTGCCTGCGATAAGCTAACAGGTAAGGCGCATTGCGCCACTTTGGATAGAGGCTACCTTGTAGCCTCGTGTGCCCTTCTCGACATCGCCATACGTATCCTTTATATTATGTGAAAGAGCATGATCTACGGTCTTTCTGGGGTAAAAATCCTATGGGTCGGGGCCCTGCATGCTTAACCTTGTGATCCAATTGATCAAAGTCAGATCCACTGTGATGTGGTGGTTCAACCATAAGTATCCTCCGTGATAGTAGGACATCAACAAATTGATGCATGCATTCACTTCTTGATGCCTCTCGAAGTGAGGAACCTTCATTACATTGAGTAGGGTTGACTACGCAAGGTTCTAGGTCCATGATTGAGCGATGACCTTGGAGTTATTTCCTTTGGTTCACGTCAAATATTTATGAGGGGTGAGCATACTGTAAGCCTTTCTGTTGTCGAGGTTGAAGTCACTAAACTTCAACGGGGTGAGCTTATCCTGGTCAGCACGAACAATGCACACTTCTTTCGGAAGGTACACAATCATCAAAGCATACTCAAATTCGCGGGGCACACTATTACGAGTGATGGCGTCACTCAGAGGAGGTAGATAAGAAGGTAGAATGCTTAGAATTAGTCTAGCATTCGCAAGATCGTATCTATGCTTAGTTATCTTTTCATTGGTTGGTCGGGATGGGCCGGCTCGAGCAGTTGACAGGGAGGCTTGCACTCATCTTGTCGATGATGCTTGTACACCTATAGACAATCCTCTTCTTGACATGGTTCTTTCAGCCATTAAGTCGACCAAAACTTATGTTGTAGTTGCTTCTTCGGCGGTGAGCTCTTCGGACATATGAACTCGAGATGGATATCTTGGGTTCTCAAAGTAATGTTGGCACTAAAATAGGGTAGAAGGAAAAGGCATAGTGATCATTGGGAAATCTTAATCAAGGCTACGAGCTCAATTTCTCAATTAACAAAAGTGCTCTCGTTGCATGGCGTGGCGGGATAAATAGACAACTTCTGTAACAGATTGCTTGCAACATATATGAAAGTTTCATTAACTCTGTTATTTCCGTTATAGCGTGGTCCAATAGTCTAATGATGAATCTTTATTTCTTTTATGTTTGTTTGGAGTGGAAGTCGAATGGATATATCAGTCCCAACAGCTATATTTCTTCGTCATGGCGAAGTGCCATATGTCATTGTTCTGATATCCCGATGAAGCTCAAATTCTGTAATTTTTCTTTCTGCGAGGTCTCCTCTAGAACCTCCTGTAATCTTTCAGTATTATCCCTTTTCTTTCTTAACTTTCTAGCCTTCTTTCTAGTGAGCTTTGTCTTGGTAATGCTTTTCTCATTCTGATTCTTTTCTTTTTTGGTCTTAGCTTCTTCGCATTGTTGAAATTATTTCCTAGGGTTTCTGGGTAATACTTCTTCTGTGCCTGGGGTAGGTAATTCAATATTTTGGGGATCCTCTAGTGTTCTCTTAGCTTCGACATCCCAGTTGCTAGTATTAAATATCCTCGATCTGCTCTTATGTTCCTCATTCAAGTGCGTGATCCTTTTGGTCATAAAGTCTTTTAACTCTTGCTTCTTCTGTTCCAAAACTTCTTCTTCTTCCTTTCATCTAGCTTGATCTATATCAATCCAAGGTTTTCCTATTAGCATGGTAAATGAGGTGCTATCTTCAACAAATTTAATAATCTCAAAGTCTTCTTCTGTCGAATTTCCATTAACAGTGATAGGTATCTGAGAGAGCTTTCCACATAGGTTTACTAGATTTCCTCTGAATAAACTTATTCCTCCTAGTGAAGGGATCATAGCAGGCCTTCCTATAGCTTCCTAGGTTCTATTTGGCATAATATTTATCTGTGTTTCCTCA
The DNA here is from genome assembly GCA_000966675.3 of Picea glauca. Taxonomy (NCBI): domain Eukaryota; kingdom Viridiplantae; phylum Streptophyta; class Pinopsida; order Pinales; family Pinaceae; genus Picea; species Picea glauca. The sequence goes on from JZKD02S2434211.1 coordinate 406,428, forward strand.
TCCAGAACACAGTCAATGTCTAAGTCCCCCATTCTCGCTTAGATGCATTCCTTCTCTTTGAAGATCTTTGATAAAGATGACATGTCGGTGGTCATTCATGGTTTCTTTTATTTGTATCCATACTTTCTCTTATTCTTGCTGGGGTTCTGCCTTTTCTGGATCTTCCTTAGGGTTATCTTGACTCAGGTTCATTCCTTCAATCTTAGCAATCATTCTAGGGCAATCCAACACTTCATGGTCCATAGCCTTAAAATAGAGGAAATTAGGTCTTCTTCCAGGGCATTCCTTAGCAAGATGTCCTGGTCTTCTGCAACTATAACATAGGGTTAATCCTCTCTTTCTTCCAAATGATCCCCATCTTCGTCTATACTATGCACTAGGATCATGGTAGCTAACCTGCAAACAATTCTTTCTAGGATCCTGCATCCATTTGTTAGTCCAAACATTCTTTCTATGCATAGGTATAACATATATTTCATTATTCGTATCAGATCTATTCATATCAAACCTTCTTTCATCTATTAACACCCTATCTTTCAAACTAGGACAAAACCTATCAAATATACCTAGATCCATACTCTAGAAACAAAAATTTCCACTTATCTTACTTTTTCAGAGCACAAAGCTTTCAGATCTAAGACTTTGCACTATTCTTACCATTATTAGAGCACAAAGCTTACAGATCTTACCTTTTTCAATAAGAACTTCTCACTTTTACCTTTCTTGGAGCACAAATCTTTCAGATCCTGCTTCTTTTCTATAGATCTGACCTTATTTCTTTAGCACAAAGCTTTATAGATCAAGTAGAATACTGCACACTAGGGCACAACTATACACACAGAGCTTTCACAGTTTTAGGATGAATCTTTGCACATAGCTTCCTCTTTCTTAGTTCCCAAAAATCATAGTTTCAGGTCTTGGCAATGGAACCATTTGTTGGCACAGGGGCAGACCTAGGGTTCAATGCTACAAGAGTGCACCAAAAAAACCCTAACTACTGGCCCTTTTGGCAACACCTGTGAAGAAAATGAAGTCTCACCCAAGGTAGAGGCAGGGGTGGTTGCAGGACTCAAGTGTCTGCAACCTTAGCTGGGACACATATCTGTGATTATACTACTTAATAAAGAATTCATCACCTTTAGTTCTTTAACATGCAATCATTATCTACTTCGCTGGTAAAACAAAGCTTTGCATCCTTCACATAGATCTTACCATATTTAAGAACTTAGCATCAACAAATTATCCAGATCTAATAGATTAAACACTTAGCACATACATATAGATTGGATCTAACAATCTATGCATCATTAGCACTAAACATCATCAGATCTATCTATCAAGCACTCATCATATAACATATGAACATACAAAGATAAGGCACAAAGCAAGATGACACAGGGTTTACGTGGTTCACCCCCACCCTGGGGCTACATCCACCAACTCTTCTTCTCTATTATTTCAGTCAAGAAGTTACAACATCGAGCCTCAACAATCCTTACTCTGCAAAGGACAAAATATCTGCGCAGCCTGCTAGATCCTTCTTCCTTGCATTAAAACACCGAGCCTTTCACAATCTATCACAACCACTTTCACTTGGCCTTGCAAGCCTCTTACAATCATGCACAAAGCATCCAAAAACCTACTTGCACTTAGAATACATTCACATCACTTGGGTCTAGCACTTATCTCATTCATTACTCTAGCACTTATCTCATCGACCCTTATTACATTGCCTAGATACTTATTTATATATTACAAAAGTGGGCCTTAGCATGGGTAAACCCACAGGCCGACATCCCTTTCCTGTTATAGTATCCCAAAAACCCAAAAATGGGCCCAAAGGGGGGCCGAGATCCCATGATCTCTGCTTCGTCTTGCGCTCCTCCTTCGATAGGCTGTTCAAGTCCCAAAATATGTCAACATGACCAAGAACCTTGCAAAACTTGGTCAAGGGCCAACATATTTACTTTGGAATTGTTGTTTGTGTTATTCGTTGCAAATGGAAAAATTGATGGTGGAAGTCGCGATATCATTAGCTGCACTTTGTGTTGGAAGTCATGATGGATCTTTGTTGTCTTTATGGTTTTTTGTTAGAGCGTTTCATTCTGTTTGGCCTTGTTGGTCGTCTCCTCACAGTCATGGTAACCACACCCGGTTGCATTTGGTGTTATGGGGTTGTTGTGTGTAATTGAACCACCTTTTGGGCACTGCATATCGTTTTTTCCACTTGGTCGTAAGCTCATTTTATGTTATTGGTGTCCATGCAGTTGGTTATGTGTGGATATTATGCAAAGAAGCTTGATTTAGGGTTGGTTGTTATTACCTTAGCTCTGCATTTATATTATCATTATTCAGATTTTGGGGGAAACCATAAGGGTTATGACTCTGCGTGTTCTTGATGTTGGTTACTGGCCAGTAAGGAACCTCTGCTCCTCGGTCTCATGGTCTACCCTACCTGGCGTCGAACTGTCACCATGTCTTGCAATCTAAGGGTTATAAAGCTTATGGTTCCACCATGCTTGTCTCGAAGGATCTAACCTACTGTTGATATGGTTGGCCTCCGGTCTCCCTGTGTTTGGTTCCACTGAGCGAGCCCTTGATTATTTTGATTCATTAGTTACAGAGACCGATTTTGGTAAACTAAACTAGTCATGCCTGTCGGGCATTGGTTGAGTGTCATAAGTTTGTGTGAGTTATTTTGTCATCGGCTTTGATTGTTGGCTTGTCTCTATCTGATCGGGTTGATTACACAGTTGTAATCGAAAATGATAATTGGTATATAGTTTCCGCATTATTTTATTATGACAGTTGAATCGATAAATCAACATCATTTTATGGTTTGATTGGGAGTAATTGGATATGTACAGTTACATAAATGCTTCTTTGTGTTATGCATTGATCTATGTGTTTATTACAACATGGTATAAATTGATGTTATGGTTGTTGTTACTGTGCGTTTAAATTTCCCGAACGATATTATTACAATTTGAAGTATTGATAATTGTGGCTTGGCTGTCTATTGTGTATGATTTATGGATATCGTGCATCATATCGTTTTATTGTACCATCTGAGATGGGCATGGGGTTTTTAGTAGTATGGATTCATTGCAATTTAATTGTGAAATTGGTTAGAGGAATGGAATCGAGCACGTTTTAAAAGAGCTTGTGTCTATGTTTGATTTGAGGAATTAAATTATGGGCAGTGGTGATGTTTTTATGCTGAGTAGAGTTGAAGCAGTATGATTGTGTGCTCATTGGACTTTGTTTTAAATTTAAAAGGGAAGAAATTGAAAAGAAACATAATTCTTTTAAAACAAAGTGGGTGAAGTCATGACGATTCAGAGTATGACTATTCTGTGCTAATTGAAGGGTTTTAAAGAAATTAAATGTGGGACAGTGAGTAAGTTTTAACACAAAGTAAAGGTTTAATTGACCACAATGATTGTTTAATTTATGTTGGAATAGTTGTATTGAATACATAATTGTTTGTATAGATTACTTAATTGATTTTTCGAACAATATCCGCTCTTTTCCCCTACCATTATTTCACTTTTCGCTAATTACAATTCCCCTTGCCTTCCCATATTCACTATCCACTTCTTGTTCCTAAAATTTAATTATAGTTAAGATAAGTTATGTATTATGACAGTTAAGAGATCACATGGATGAATTGCAGTGATATATTCTTTTGGTTTTGTAATATACTAGATATTAAAATTATGAAAAATGTAAATAAAATGCTAGAAATGGAAGGATAACAACAATATAACCAGAGAAATCACCACAATATCACTGAAATGATATAAGAATAACAACAAAAATAACACTTTGATTATGAAATCAATGTTCACGGGCCTCTTCGAGGGGGCAACCTCCAGTTGAACAGAGCTATATTACAATAATATCCAAGCTAGGGTTCTCATACCCTCAACTCCTATTTATACTAAATATGTCTATCAAAAGAAGCATCTAGAGGAAGATCCTTCTAGAAGTGGAAGCTTCTATTAGGTCTTATTACATTCGACTTATTCTATTTTATTGAAAGGCTTTATTAATATTGACCTTTATTACATCCAAATATATTGTTCTACCAATGTGGGGGTTACAACCCTAACATGTCTGCCCCCTTAAAAACAACCTTGTCCTCAAGGCTTGAGATGTGGATATTGTTGCAGAATGATAGTTGGTTCCCAAGTGGCATCTGTTGGAGTTGTATATTTCCACTAGAATAACACTTGATGGTTCTCTGACACAGGCGACACTCACGCTGGTCCAAAACTGCTTGTGGTTGTATCCAAATGGATCCTTCTTCGGCTAACTCGAGAAAGTTGGTATGAATTCAACACTTAGTTCCAATCACCTTCTTTAAGCATGAAACATGAAAAACAGGATGTAGCTTAGAATGACTGGGCAAAGTTAACTGATAGGCCACCTGTCCCACATGCTTGAGAACTGTATAAGGACCACAGAATTCTAGCGCTAGCTTCTGACAATGCTCGACCTTGAGGGAATTTTGCTTGTAAGGTTGTAGTGGAAGAAACACTTGATCCCCTTCTGCAAATTGACGTTCAGGGCGACCTTGATATGCTTGTTGCTTCATGCGATTCTATGCCATGACCAAATTCTCTTTGAGGGTACAGAGAATAGCCTCTCGAATTGTAAGCATTTGGTCAACCGCTTGGACCTTCGAGACACCAGGTAAGTATGAGAGAACTGAAGGTGGCTTTGTTATGGCAAGATTTGCCTCACCATTGCTATCTTGCACAGAGGGCCTTTTTCCATTTCCCTATGCATACTTTTCATCCCTTTTTGATGAATCCAGAGCCAAAGATATACATGTTTCCACATATATGCTCCCTATCAGTTATGCAATATGCGTATACGCTTGCTGCTCCACTACAACCCACGTACATCGGGATTTGTGCCAGAAAATACAAAAATGATTCGGGTTTCCATGTCACAACAAAATATCTCTGATCCTTGGCCTTCCACATACTGGAAACATTCTGAATTGGCCCTTCAGTTGCATTCTGAAGGCTATAAAATCACAATTTCAAGCTATGGAAAAATAAGGAGAAAGCATTCAACTTTGAGAGCAAAGTTACTCTGGAGAAATTACTTCATATTGAGTTTGCATCCCTTTGTCCCTCAAGTATGAACATAGTGTTGGTTGTGGAGCCTGATTATCTTCCTGACTCAGAGGTCTTGTGTTTTTTCAGCTGTGTTTATACCCCATGAAGACTTTACACCATAGAAGTATGTACACTCTTTCACACAAGGGAGTGCAGAAGGGGGGTACCCTCTCTGCGGGGTCTAGGGGGCCTATCCCCCCGAAGAAAAAATTGCCTTGTAAAAGTATATTGTAATTTGATTGTAAATCTAGACCATTCATTATAAGGTCGCAGATCTAACGGTAGAAATTATGTTAGGGTTTTTTTCCCTAGAAGGAAACCCTCTGTTATGAGGGAAATGTATTGTGTCTATGCATAATTGTGAGTATTGTATTCTTAGAGAGGATACTGTCAGAGAAAGAAGAGGAAGTTACAACGAGTTTTGTTGTAGGTTGTATCCCTTCATTTGATGGATAATAATAAAGGAAGGACTTGGCAATTTCTCTGGTGGACATAGCCCACACTGGGTGAACCACATAAATCTGTGTCTCTATTGTATTGTGTATCTTCTATGTTTTGTTTCCACATTTGTTTTATTTTATTGCTCTGTGGTCCTATTTTTCTAACAACTGGTATCAGAGTGAAAGGTAACTTGCAGGAAAAGAGGGTTCCTAGTTCAAGTGGGAGAAATGTCGGAAGATGGAAAGTTTAGGGTCAAGAAATTTAACGGCCAAAACTACCAGTTATGGAAGATGCAGATAGAAGATTATTTATATTAGAAGGATCTATTCCTACCATTGGGAAGAGTAGCAAAGAAGCCGATGGCCATGAAGGATGAAGAATGGGAGATTCTTGACAGAAAGGCTCTAGGAATGATACGACTGAGCTTGGCAACGTCGATGGCTTTCAATATTTTGAAAGAAAATACAACGAAGGATCTGATGGACGCATTGGATAAACTATATGAACAACCCTCGGCGTCCAATAAGGAATTTCTAATGAAGATATTATTTAATATGAAGATGTTAGAAGGTGGGTTTGTTGTAGATCATTTAAATGAATTTAATATGGTTACTAATCAACTAAGTTCTGTAAAAGTGTACTTTGATGATGAGGTTAGGGCTCTTATAATCTTGTGCTCATTTCCAGAAAGTTGGAATGGCTTGGTCATGGATATAAGTAACTCTGTCTCTGGTTCAAATACTTTAAAATTTGATGATGTTGTTGGTGTTATTCTTAGTGAGGAAATGTGATGGAAAATCATAGGTGAGACATCAGGTAATGCGTTGAACATGGAGAACAGGGGAAGAAAAAAGGGTAGAGGAAAGGGCTCAGGGAACCATGGTAATTCTAGGAAGGACAAATCCAAATCCAGACTTGGAAAGATAGAGTGTTGGAATTTTGGGAAGAAAGGACATCTGAAGAAAGACTGCAGAGCTCCAAAGAAACAAAGCGATGGACAACAAGAGAGAAATCAGGAAGCAAATGTAACAGGTGATGTGTTACAAGATGCTTTGATTCTTTCTGTAGATAATATTTCTGAGTCTTGGGTAGTAGATTTAGGGGCTT